>SOZL01001007.1:0-28933 GCA_009733165.1 Naja naja | reverse complement strand
AGTGACAAAATGTAGACCCTCATTCTGTGGAGGTGAAAAATTAATTTACACCATGAATTTCCTGGCTGATCCTCAGTTTAATTCGGGAAGAATGGTCTTAATTTCCAGCATTGACAATTTGAGATCCTCTAGATCAAATCACAGAAAACAAATCTAATAGGCTTCTATTGGCTTTTCCCTCCTCTCTGTCTCTCTCACTTGGTTTCTCTTTCTTCCTCATTTCCTTCCCTCTTTTTCCCTTTCCTCCCTTCACCTTCATGTTTCCCTTCTTTCCTCTCATTCCCTCCTTTTCCCTTCCTTCCTTCTTTCTTTTCTTTTTTCCTTCTTTTCCTCTCTCCCCCCATCCTTTTTCCCTCTTTCCTCTTTCTTCCTTCCTTTCTTCCTCCTTTTCTTTCGTTCTTTCCTCTTTGCCATTCCTTTTTCTTTCCTTTGTCTTTTCTTCCTTCCTTTCTCATTCCTTCCTCTCTTCATTCCACCTTTCCTTCCCTCCTTCCCTTTTTCCTTCCTCTGTCCCTCCCTCCCTGTCTCCCTCTCTTTCTTTCTTTCTCTTTCTTTCTCTCTTTCTCTTTCTTTCTTTCTTTCTTTCTTTCTTTCTTTCTTTCTTTCTTTCTTTTCCTTTCTTTCTCCTTCCCCCCTCCCTCTTGGCCTCCATGGCTTCCTTCCCTCCTCCCCCTTCTCCAGCAGAGTTGCCAACTGCAGTCAATGGAAAATGCCTAAGCTTCCATTCAAAACCATGTAAAACCCACTTTTAATAATTAAAAAAAGTTGCTTTTTTTTTTTAAAAAAAGGCTCTACAGGTGACATGAACATCTTTTTCTCACGGCCTTGATTTTGGGACACAGATACAGTCCTCAACTTACAATTGCAATTCTGCCCAAAATTTCTGTGGCTAAGACATTTGTTCAATGGGTTTTGCCTCGGTTGACGACCTTTCTTGCCACAGCTGTTAAGTGAACCCCTGCGGTTGTTAAGTTAGTCACACGGTCGTTAAGTGAATCTGGCTTCCCCATTGGCTCTGCTTATCAGGCGGTTGCAAAAGGGGATCACGTGACCCCCAGAACACTGCAACCATCATAAAGATGAGTCAGTGGCCAAGCACCCGGATTTTGATCGTGTGACTAACCATGGAGGCGTCGCAGTGGTCGTAAGTGTGAAAAACAGTCGTAAGTCACTTTTTTTTCAGTGCCATTGTAACCAGGGGTGGGATTCTACTGGTTCGGACTGGTTCTATAGAACCAGTTGTTATGATTCTGCACAGTTCGGAGAACTGGCAAATCGTGCCTCTGGCTGGCCCCACCCCGCTCTGCCCACCCCTCCCTTCCCCGCCCAGTCAGTCCTTATCGTGCATGTGCAACATCGCACGCATGCCCGACATCGTTGACTGCATTCTTTCTTGCCCATTCACTTCTTAAGGTATTTCTTATCTTTTCCCCTCCCGACGATCAGCTGTTCCTATGATCAGCTGTGCCGGGATTCCCCTCACTGTCTTACTGCTTCGCCCAGGAGGCCCCAAAATGGGGTGGGGGTTGCTGCAAAAAAAAAGTCATGCCCGCCCAGTCACATGGCCACACCCACCTAGCCATGCCCACAGAACTGGTTGTTAAAAAAATTTGAATCCCACCCCTGGTAACTTTGAACAGTCACTGTTATAAGTCAAGGACTACCTGTAGTGAGGTGGCTTGGCACCTCTTCGATTTTGGCCAGTATCCTGGCAATCTTAACTTAAAGCCACCCTTAACTTAGATACCCAAACCCACACCCCACTACCCTCCACACCCCCACACACAAAACACACAAACGTTGCAACAATGTGAGAAAAAACTGTGGCTTACAAAACATCTTCAAAATACACTTTCAGTAATATCCACAGTGTGGTGAAGAATGTTGGGACACCTTGAAAGAAAAGAGAAAAGAGAATGTGTGAATGCATCTAGCTCTGCCCAGGGCTGGCTGACCTCACAGGGATTAACAAAACAATCCCGAATAATTTGCAGCGGGAGCGGGGGAAAGGAGAGAGAAAAAAGGAAAATGAAATTCAATGTAGAGAAAAGTCAAGTCTTACACTTAGGCAAGAAAAACCAAAAGTACACATATAGACTGGGTGAAACCAGGCTCAATAGCAGTAACTGTGAGAGGGATCTTGGAGTCTTAGTGGACAAGCAGCTAAATATGAGCCAGCAGTGTGCAGCTGCCGCTAAAAAAGCCAATGCAATCCTAAATTGTATTAACAGAGGGATACAATTGAGATCAAGGGAGGTACTAATACCACTCTATAAAGGCTTAGTAAGGCCACACCTAGAGTCCTGCATCCAGTTTTGGTCACCACACTATAAAAAAGATGTTGAGATTCTAGAAAGAGTGCAGAGAAGAGCAACCAGGATGATGAGGGGAGTGGAGACTGAAACATATGAAGAACGGTTGCAGGAACTGGGCCTGGCTGGTCTAGGAAAGAGAAGGACCAGGGGAGACAGGAGAGCAGAGTTCCAGTATTTGAGGGGCTGCCACAGAGAGGAGGAAGGGGTCAAGCTATTCTCCAAGGCACCCGAAGACCAGACAAGGAATAATTGATGGAGACTGGACTGCAATTGGTCAGAAATGGTGTAGGGTCTCCTGCTTGGGCTTGGGAGTTGGACTAGATGACCTACGAGGTCCCTTCCAACTCTGTTAATCTATAATGTATAAAATCTATATCCTATATTTTGCTTTTGCTTGATACAAATGTCCCCAGAACTAGCTAGAGCCCAAAATTCAGTTAGCTCAGATTCACTTAACAACTGGGGCAAGAAAAGTTGTAAAAGACTCACTTAACAACTGTCTCATTTAGCAACATAAAGTTTGGGCTCATTTGTGGTCTTGAGGACTAGCTGCATCATAATTTTCACTGAGGTTTCCTCTAAATGTGGAGTCCTTGATTGCTGCTCTCTGAGCTTGGGGGTTTTCTTCCAGACGTTTCATGGCTTTGCTAGGGAATGCCATCAGTGCCAGAAGGGAAGGGGATTTGCATTTTTTTTATAAACTAGTGACTTAACAGTATAGGTGGGGATGATCTTGGGCTTCCTAGATTAGGCCTTTCTTTCTTTTGTCCTTTCTTTCTTTCTCTTTCTTTCTCTCTTTATGTTTTCTTTCTCTCTCTGTCTTCCTCTTTTTTCTTTTTCTTTCTCTCTTTCTCTTTCTTTCACTCTTTCTTCTTTATTTTTTTCTCATTTTCTCTTTCTCTCTCTTTCTATTTTCTTTCTTTCTTCCTCTTTTTTCTTCCTCTTTGTTTCTTTCTCTCTTTCTTTTCTCTCTCTCTCTCTCTCTCTCTTTCTTTCTTTCTTTCTTTCTTTCTTTTTCTTTCTCTCACCTCATTCTTTCTTACTTTCTCAAACATCTTAACTGCCCATCTCCATCATACACTGTTGGCTTATTTGTCTGTGTTGCTAATTCCTTGATTGGGGTATCGTTCACCAGTATAGGCAAGCATGTGTGAGAACCTGCATGCATTTTCTGCAGGTTTTTTAAAAATAAAAATAATAGTTTGAGCCAAGCAGAAGCAAATTAAAATGACCCTGTGCTTGCGGGGGAAAGTGTGAATGTTTTAAAGACAGATCTGTCTGTTCCTGTGACTGAACAGAGTGATGCAAAACTATGGATTTTCTATGCTGAAGCTCAGCTAGAGAAAGCTATTTTCATCCATGAGTGAAAATGGCTATTAGAGCCCCTTTCTGTCCCCCCTTGGTCGAATGGCTGAAGGATTTGGAGAAAAGAGAGAGATAATTCTATATGCATCACGTTGAGTTTGTTTGTGTCTATCCTGCCTTTATTATTTTTACAAACAAATCATGGTGGCAAACATATCCAACACACCTTCCTCCATGTTTTTCCCCCTCAACAACAATCCTGTGAGGTAACTTGGGTTGAGATAAAGGAACTGACCCAAAGTTGCTCAGTTGGCTTTTTACTAAGTGCAACTGAGAACTCCCATTTCCTGGTAACTGGTCCAAAGACACCCAGCCGGCTTTCATGCCTAAGGCAGGACTAGAACTCCCAGTCTCCTGGTGATTGGCCCAAAGTCATCTAACCAGCTTTCATGCCTAAGGCGGGACTAGAACTCCCAGCCTCCTGGTGATTGGCCCAAAGTCATCTAACCAGCTTTCATGCCTAAGGCGGGACTAGGACTCCCAGTCTCCTGGTGATTGGCCCAAAGTCACCCAGCCAGCTTTCGTGCCTAAGGGGACTAGACTCCCAGTCTCCTGGTGATTGGCCCAAAGTCACCCAGCCAGCTTTCGTGCCTAAGGCGGGACTAGGACTCCCAGTCTCCCGGTGATTGGCCCAAAGTCACCCAGCCAGCTTTCGTGCCTAAGGCGGGACTAGGACTCCCAGTCTCCTGGTGATTGGCCCAAAGTCACCCAGCCGGCTTTCGTGCCTAAGGCGGGACTAGGACTCCCAGTCTCCTGGTGATTGGCCCAAAGTCACCCAGCCGGCTTTCGTGCCTAAGGCAGGACTAGAACTCACTGTCTCCTGGTGATTGGCCCAAAGTCACCCAGCCGGCTTTCCTGCCTAAGGCGGTACTAGAACTCACACTCTCCTGCTTTCTAGTCTGGTTCCTTACTGGCTCCCTGCATCATACCGATGGTGTCACTTGTGTGTTGGTAGTTTAACCCATCACTTTAAAAAAAAAAGGGGGGGGGGAGAACGTGGGTCAAGAAATCAGCTGGACTTACCCCATCCAAAGGTGACAAGCCACCAGTAGTATTTGCTTCCATGGGAAAAGGAAGAAAGGAGCAGGCAGGTGAGGTAGATAGCTTCTACTAAGAGCCACATGAAGTTGGCCATGGTGGAAAAGTTAAGGAACACCATCGAGATCTTACATTCGGGCTGTGGAAGAAGCAAGGAGGCATTCTCATTGTCTCCTCATTGGCACGGTTCAGTCAAATCCTATCTCCAAAGGACAAATAACATCTTGGCAAAGGAACCCTGGCAGGAATAGCCAACACCCCCAGAAGATAGACTCGAGATCCAGATGGATCTCAGCAGGAGACTGGGCCAGTGGTGGGATTCAGCCAGTTCGCACCACTTCGGGAGAACCGGTTGTTAACTTTCTGAGCCGTTTGGTGAACTGGTGGTTGAAAGAAATCATTAGGGCAGAGAACCGGTTGTTAAATTATTTGAATCCCACCACTGCACTGGGCCCTATCTGGCAAAACAAAGTTCAGTGGTGGGAAAAATAAGGTTCTAAACTTAGGCAAGAAAAACCAAATGCACAGGTGCAGATTAGGTGAAACCTTGCTCAACAGTAGTAACTGTGAGAGAGATCTTGGAGTCCTAGTGGGCAACCATTTAAATATGAACCAGTGCTGTGCAGCAGGTGCCAAAAATGCCAACACAACTCTAGGCTGCATAAACAGATGGAATCAAGATCACGTGCAGTGTTAATACCACTTTATAAGGCCTTGGTAAGGCCACGCTTGAAATACTGCATCCAGTTTTGGTCTCCACGATGTAAAAAGGATGTTGGGACTCTGGAAAGAGGGCAGAGAAGAGCAACAGAGAGGGTTAAGGGGCTGGAGGCTAAAATATATGAAGGAATTAGGAATTGCAGGAATTTTCCCAATGGATTCGGGCAACTTTGGCAAACTCTCAATGCTCAGACAATGCAAATAACTCTCTGAAGACAAGAGAAGATTGCAAAGTAGGCAGAGAAGTATGAGTTGAGAGATACGTGTGGATTGCTTGTAACTGTACTCACTCAACATGTCCACCCTTGGTGTATTCAATCAATGTCGTCAAAACATATTCTTCTGACATTTAGTTGAGAGCTTTGTTTTGTTAGGACACACAAACACTAGAGGTGGGTTTTGTGTCAGAAATTGCACCAATAACTCTATATTGCCTTTGAGGGCTCCTCAAGAGCTTTCAGAACTATCTGAAAGTGGAGATCAATCTTCTTCTCCCAGCTGAGGACCACACCTGGCCTGCACTAATGGACAAGAGACCATGTTTCTAATTCTGGGTGGGCTAGACGTCAACTACAAATGGATTATCCTTCTGCTACTTACTTCAATTGTAATTAAGTGGTAGGAACAGAAGTGGTATTCAGCCGGTTCTGACCAGTTCTGGAGAACCGGTAGCGGAAATTTTGAGTAGTTCAGAGAACCAGCAAATCTCACCTCTGACTGGCCCCGCCAACCCCATCTATTCTCTGCCTCTGATCGGCTGGGTCTTCTGTGGTTGCCCTGCACAGGAGAAGGGAGCTGGAAAGCAGGTTAGTGGGGTGGGGAGGGAATGGGGATTTTGCAGTACATCTTTTCCCTGGAGCGGGTTGGAAATGTGGATTTCGCAGTATCCTTCCCCTGCCACGCCCACCAAGCCATGCCACGCCCACCAAGCCACGCCCACAGAACCAGTAGTAAACAAATTTGAATCCCACCACTGCAGGATGGCCTAAATAACTGGGGAAGATGTACCTTGTATTCCAGCTGCCCACAAATAATTATATAGTCTTAATAATAAAGTCTTCGACTTGTGACTATAACTGAGCCCAAAATTTCCATTGCTAAGCGAGACAGCGGTTGAGTGAGGTTTGCCCCATTTTACGACTTTCCTTGCCACTGTTGTTAAGTGAATCCCTGCTGTTGTTAAGCTAGTCACACAGTTGTGACGTGAATCAGGCTTCCGCATCGACTTTGCTTGTCAGAAGGTCGCAAAAGCGGATCACATCACCCTGCAACCGTCATAAGTACGAGCCAGTTGCCAAGAGTCTGAATATGGATCACGTGGCCATGGAGATGCTGGAATGGTTATAAGTGTGAAAAACGGTCATAAGCCACTTTTTTTCAGTGCTTTCGTCACTTCGACCAGTCACTAAACGAACGGTTATAAGTCGAGGACTATTGTGATTCTTTGCAACTCACTAAGACAAAGCATGAAATCCCCGAAAATGTGCAGAGCAACAAAGATAGGACACAGAACACAGAATAACAGCGTTGGAAGAGACCCTTGGAGGTCTTCCAGTCCAACCCCTGCTTAGGCAGGACACCTTATACCATTTCAAGACCAATGGTTGTCCAGCCTCTTTTCTGAAAGCCTTCAGGGATGGAGCAACCCACCACTTCTGAAGGCAAGTCCTTCCATAGGTTATTTGCTCTCACAGTTAGGAAATTTCTTCTTGCTTCTCTCCTCGTTGCTGGAGGCTAAATGGTTGAGGGACCTAGGTATATCTAGACTTTTGGAGAGAAGGATTAGAGAGGACATGATAGCAGCCTTCCAATATTTGAGGGGCTGCCCAAAGAAGAGGGGGTCCACCCAGGGGTGGGATTCTACCAGTTCGCACCTATTCGCTAGAACCGGTTGTTAACATTCTAAGCAGTTCGGAGAACCGGTTGTTAGAAGAAATTACTGGGCTAATCCTGTAAGGAAGGCAGGAAGGAAGCATTCTGGTGTTGCTTACAGAAACTGCCTCTCCGTTAACCCTTATTACATTCTTGGCAGGACTAGACTTCCTGACTCTGGAACTTCTCTGGAGTTTTTTCCCCCTCCTTTGCTGGCACTTTGATTGCGTGGAGTGACCATTCAAAGTTACAATGGCACGGAAAAAAGTGACTTAGGACCATTTTTCACACTTACGACTGTTGCAGCATCCCCACAGTCATGAGAGGCCAGGCGAGGAGATGCGTGCCTCGATGTGAGTGATATTGAGTTGGCCACACCCAGTCACATGACCACCAAGCCACGCCCACCACCTAAGCCACGCCCACAGAACCGGTTGTTAAAAATTTTGAATCCCACCCCTGGGTCCACCTATTCTCCAAAGCACCAGAACGCAGGACAAGAAGCAATGGATAGAAACCAATCAAGGAGAGAAGCAACTTAGAAGCCACAGTGGCACAGTGGTTAGAGTGGAGTACTGCAGGCTACTTCTACTGACTGCTGGCTGCCTGAAATTTGGCAGTTCAAATCTCACCAGGCTCAAGGTTGACTCAGCCTTCCCTCCTTCCGAGGTGGGTAAAATGAGGACCCAGATGGTTGGGGGCAAGACGCTGACTCTGTCAACCGCTTAGAGAGGGCTGTAAAAGTGGTATATATACTGTGTATACTGTGAAGCGGTATATAAGTCTAAGTACTATTGCTATTTTTTTCCTTCCTTCCTTCCTTCCTTCCTTCCTTCCTTCCTTCCTTCCTTCCTTCCTTCCTTCCCTCCCTCCCTCCCTCCCTCCTTCCTTCCTTCCTTCCTTCCTTCCTTCCGTCCTTCCCATCAATCCATCCATCCATCCATCCTACCTCAAGGTTGACTCAGCGTTCCCTCCTTCCAAGGTGGGTAATATGAGGACCCAGATGGTTGGGGGCAAGAGGCTGACTCTGTGAACCACTTAGAGAGGGCTGTAAAAGCACTGTGAAGCAGTATATACATCCAAGTGGTATTGCTATATGCAGCCTTAAATTATGAGGAGCCCTTTAACCCATGTTTCCCAATCTTGAAAAGATTGTGAAGCGGTATATAAGTCTAAGTGCTATTGCCCTCCCTCCCTCCCTCCCTTCCTTCTCGGTGGTTAGAATGCATTACTGCAGGCTCCTTCTGCTGGCTGCTGGCTGCTGGCTGACTACAATTTGGCAGTTCGAATCCCACCAGGCTCAAGGTTGACTCAGCATTCCATCCTTCCGAGATGGGTAAAATGAGGATCCGGATTGTTGGGGGCAAGAGGCTGACTCTGTCAACCGCTTAGAAAGGGCTGTAAAACACTATAAAGCGGTATATAAGTCTAAGTGCTATTGCTAGAACTAAGGAGAAATTTCCTTACGGTAAGAGCAAATAACCACTGGAACACCTTGTCTCCAGAGGTTCTGGGTGTTCCATCAGTGGAGGTCTTCAAAAAGAGAACCATTTGACCAAGATGAGGTCTCCCACCTGGAGCAGGGGGTTGGACTAGAAACCTCCAAAGCCCCTTCAAGCCCTAGATTGCTACATTTCCTGCTCCCATACCGTGGAGTAGGTGCAGTAATCACTCCCTTCACTGTCCAGGAGGACGGAGTCCTTGATGAAGATGGCAATGGCCTTCAAGATGAAAGTCATGAAAAGGTGGACATGGATGTAGTTCCTTGAGCAGCGGAGTCTCCTGCAGGAAGAGAGAAGATGTGGTAGGCTGAAGGGAATCCATAAGGATCAATCCGGCTTATGGCAGGGGTCTCCAACCTTGGCAAGTTTAAGCCTGGTGGACTTCAACTCCCAGAATTCCCCAGTCAGCAGAGCTTTCTTGTCCCGGTTGTTAAGTGAACCAATGAAGTTGTTAAGTGAGTCACGTGGTTGTTAAGGGAAGCTGGTTCCCCCTTCACTTTGCCTGTCAGAAAGTAGGGGGTCTGTGGTCATCTTAAATATGAACCAGTGGCCAAGCCACCGAATTTTGATCACGTGTCCATGGGGAAGCTACAAAGGTCGTAAGTGTGGAAAAATGGTTTTAAGCCCCTTTTTTCAGTGCCGTTGTACGTTTGAACGGTCACTAAATGAATGGCTGTAAGTCGAGGACTACCTGTATTAGCTCCTTGGAAGAAGCAAGGAAGTACATTTATTGCACTAAAGTTTTAAAGGTAGAACTTTCATGCAATAAGTATGTTTGTCAAGAAATAATGATGGTTGTGCAGAAAGCTGGAATTGTGGGTAGTTGCACCCTGAGCATCTGAGGGAATCATTTTGAACTTGACCGTAAGTGAAGGAATTCCTGTATTCACCTGCACCATGGAAATAATCAGTGCATTGCTCAGCTCCACAGATTTGTTGCAATAAGCACAGCACACATTTCGCAACCCTGTGCAATGCATGTAGAATGCACAACTGAAATGGGTTGGGAGGGAGATATATTTCCTAAGGTGATACATATGGAACTAATGAGAGCCAGTTTGATCTCGTGGTTAAAGCCCCAGGATAGAAACTAGGAGATTGTGACTTCTAGTCCTGCCTTAAGCACAAAAGCGGCTGATGACTTTTGGGCCAATCACCAGCAGATAGCGAGTCCCACCTTAGCCATGAAAGCCAACTAGGGAACTGTGGGCCAAATCACCAGGTAATGGTGAGTTCTAGTCCTGCCTTAGGCATAAAAGCCAGCTAGGTAACTTTGGGCCAATCACCAGGAGGTGGTGAGTTCTAGTCCCATCTTAGCCATGAAGGCCAGCTAGGGAACTTTGGGCCAAATCACCAGGTAACGGTGAGTTCTAGTCCCACTTTAGGCATAAAATCCAGCTGGCTGACTTTGGGCCAATCACTAGGAGGTGGTGAGTTCTAGTCCCACCTTAGGCATTATAGCCAGCTGGGTGACTTTGGGTCAATCACCAGGAGACAGTGAGTTCTAGTCCCACCTTAGGCATAAAAGCCAGCTGGATAACTTTTGGTCAATCACCAGGAGACGGTGCGTTCTAATCCCACTTTAGGCATAAAATCCAGCTGACTGACTTTGGGCCAATCACTAGGAGGTGGTGAGTTCTAGTCCCACATTAGGCATTATAGCCAGCTGGGTAACTTTGGGTCAATCACCAGGAAGTGGTGAGTTCTAGTCCCTGCTTTAGGCATGAAAACTGGCTGGGTGATTTTGAGCTAATATCTCAATCCAGCCCATGTCACAGGGTTGTTGTTGTTTGGAGGAGGAAATAGGAGGAAGAAAGTGTAGAAATATGTTCACTGCCTTGAGTTATTTGTAAAAACAATGAAGGCTGGAAAAATATAACAACAACAACAACAACATGGTGAATATCTTGTGGGACTTTCAAATACAAACGGATCGCCATTTGGAACACAACATGCCAGATATTATGGTTGTCGAGGGCCGAAGCATATAATTTATTGATATCGCTGTACCAGGTGGTGCCAGAGTCAAAGAAAAAGAACGGGGGGCGGGGAGTCATGAAATATTGCAACCTGGCCATCGAAACTACCCGGTTATGGATGAAACATGTAACAGCGATACCCATTGTCATCAAGGCACTTGGTACCATGTCCAAGAATTTAACAAAACACATCAAGAAATTGCACCTTCCTACAATAACACCAGTGGAACTGCAAAAGACTGCGCTATTCGGAACATCATATATTTTAAGAAAATACTTGGTTGACACGTTGGACACTGGCAGCCACCCGTATCAACCATTAGCACCAGTCACTGGCATTTGTGATACATTTTTAAATGTTCAGTTGATCGAGTTTCATGTTTAATGAATAAAAGAGATAACAAGAACAGCAACAGGGAGGAGGATGAAAATATTGTCCTGCGTTCTACTTCCAGGATCCTGTAAGCATACCTACCAGAGGTGGGTATTCAGCAGGTTCTGACCGGTTCTGGAGAACCGGTAGCGGAAATTTTGAGTAGTTCAGAGAACCGGCAAATCCCACCTCTGACTGGAGATTTTACAGTATCCTTCCCCTGCCACGCCCACCAAGCCACAGAACCGGTAGTAAAAAAAATTTTTAATCCCACCACTGATACCTACCTGAAGGCCAGGAGGATAAAGATTGCCACAGCCAGAGCGGTAGATGAAATGCTGTACCCCACCGTATAGATGGTTTGGATTGTCGAAAAGAAAGAAAGCTGGAATGAAGAGCAAACCAAATGTCCATCTGCACTTTTGAAACAGCTTCCTGGATTCTATCCTACAACAATCGAGAATATTCCTTAAAATCTTTCCCTCCCTGGCCTACCTCAAAGGGCTGGCCTCAATCCTGAAAGCCTGTCCAGATTTTCCCTGTCCCTCCTAGGCTCAAGACGGGGGTTGAGTCTTGAGTTCCCTTCTCACGCTTCCCTCTTTCTCCAAATCCAAATTGTGTGTCCTCCAAATATCCCTTCATAATATCTCATCCAGGCCTTCCTAATTGCTCAAGGTTAGCTCTGTTTTCTTTAACTTGGTGGAATGAGAGCCACAGAGAAATCCAGAAGGTGCCATCCTAAAGGAGAGGAAAATCTAGCAGTCCGCAACCGGTATAGTCCGGTATCAGGCCTTGCAAGTTATGAGTGAGTGTTTGCAGTGCAATGGGTGTGCACATTCGTCTCTTACATAAATGGAGCTGCTTGTGTGAACGCATGCCTCTGCTGCTTGCACACAGCCACCCCCCCTCTCCCCCCACCCCTGTCAGTCCTCAAAGCTGGAAAGGTTGAAGATCCCTGGGATAATCCCATACTTTTCCCATCTTTGGAACCAACTACCCCTTGAGCTACGTCTGGCCCCTGACCTGCGCTCCTTCTGCCGTGACCTAAAGACCTGGTTGTTTTCACAGGCCGGCCTGGATTGGGGTTTTTAATTTTGGGGATATTTTTAATATTTTAGAATTATTTGGATTGGATTTTGGAATAAGTTTTATACTGTCTATGTTTCTGTGTAAGCTGCCCCGAGTCCCCCCGGAGATGGGGCGGCATATAAATCCAAATATAAAATAAATAAATAAAATCTGTAACTTCCATGACCCCCCTCCCGCAAGGATGGGACTCCCCCTTCGAGGTTACACAAAGCATGAGTGTTAAACCCCCAACTGCAGCACTATCACACCTTGGGATTTATCTGAAGCTGGAGTCACCAGGACAAGTTTGCGACCAAGAGATGCTAGTCCATAAGGTCACGAAATGGCCACAGAAAGAAATCAAGATAGATTGTTCCCCGCTGCAGGAAGATATCGGTCCTCCTACCCTCAGGGATACCAAGCCAACCTTGTTTTTGTGCGGAGTCCTTTGTGGCCTCTGAGCTTGGTAGTTTTCTTGCAGAAGTTTCATGACCCATCTAGGGAATTTTAGCAGTTCAAGGGGATGGAGTTTGCAAGGAGGAAGATATTCCCTAATGGATCATGGAGCGCCTGCAAGAAAACAACCAAGCTCAGAGAGCCCCAAGGACTCTCCCCCCCCACCCATTCAGCCCTGAGCTACAAATATCCCCTTCTGTCAGTGATTGACCTGCAGGCGTTTATCTCAGTTCATCCTTATCCAGGGGTGAGATTCATCCAGTTCGCACCGGTTTGGGAGAACCGGTTGTTAACTTCCTGAACCGTTTGGTGAACTGCTTGTTGGAAGAAATCCCCCGGGCAGAGAACCGCTTGTTAAATTATTTGAACCCCGCCACTGTCCTGATAGCCTTCTTCCTCCCCCCTTCCCCCCCATCTCCCTCTTCAGGCTGTTGACAGCTTGATGGCGGATGCCCTACAATTTATGCCAGCGAGTTAAGGACATGGATAATAATGAGCACTCAGAACGTTGCCTGGCTGTGCCCAATGATTAAAGGAAGGCAGGGCCCATCCGCAGAGGCACCGAAAGAGACTCTTCATTCAAACCCCCATCGAGGTCAAGCACCACTCGGAAGATTTGCGAAGGCCCGCTGTTCCCCGTTGAAAAGCGAGGAGGGGCGGAGGGGGAGCGGTTATCTCCGCCTCTCTCTCTCCGCCATTTGTCTTGAAATAAATATGAGGTGATGTTCTGCTCGCCTTTGAAATTCTATTTCGCAGCTGTGAATTGAAATGCCCACCTCAAGAGAACTTCACCGGCATCCTGAGTCCTCTGAAAAAAAGACTGACGCCAATTATTTTAACCCGCTTTGGAAAGGAAAAAATAACAACAAAACAAAACAAAAAAACCCAGGCGGCAGAATTTCTCTGCTCTACGCTAAAATTCAGATCGTCCTTGACTTATGGCCACAAAGGAGTCCCAAATTTCTGCTGCTAAGTGAGGCAGTTCTTAAGTGAGCTGTGGCCCTGGGTTTTTTTTGGGCGGGGGACATAGAATAACAGAGTTGGAAGGGACCTTGGAAGTCATCTAGTCCAACCCCCTGATCAAGCAGGAGAGTCTATTCCATTTTGCACTGTTACTGGACAAATCATGCGGTCGTTAAATGAACCTGTGGCTTCCCTCATTGATTTTGCTTGTGGGGTGGGAAGGTTATGGAGGGTGAGCACATGACCCTCAATTTACAACCACAAATTGAGCCCAAAGTTTCTGTTGCTAAACGAGACAGTTGTTAAGTGAGTTTTGCCCCGATTTACGACCTGTCTTGCCACAGTTGTTAAGTGAATCACTGCATTTGTTAATATAGTAAGATGGTTGTTAAGTGAATCTGGTTTTACTTGTCAGAAGATCTGCCACAGAGAGGAGGGAGTCATGCTGTTTTCCAAAGCCCCCGAAGGCCAGACAAGGAATAATGGGTGGAAACTGAACAAGGAGAGATTCAACCTAGAAATAAGGAGGAATTTTCTGACAGGGAGAACCATCAACCCATGGAACAGAAGTTGCCTTTGGAAGTTGTGGGAGCTTCATCACTGGAAGCTTTCAAGAAGAGACTGGACTGCCATCCGTCAGAAATGGTATAGGGTCTCCTGCTTGGGCGGGGGGTTGGACTAGATGACCTACAAGTTCCCTTCCAACTCTGTTAATCTAATCTAATCTAATCTAACCTAATCTAATCTAATCTAATCTAATCTTCATGACCCATGGACTAGAGGTGGTCTTCAGCAGGTCCTGACCAGTTCTGGAGAACCGGTAGTGGAAATTTTGAGTAGTTCGAGAACGGCCAATCCCACCTCTGACTGGCCCCATCTATTCTCCGCCTCCCATTGAGTCCCAGCTGATTGGCTGGGTCTTCTTCCCATTGAGTCCCAGCTGATTGGCCTCTTCTTTGGCTGCCCCATGAGGAGAACGGAGCTGGAAAGCAGGTTAGGGGTGTGGGGAGAGAATGGGGATTTTGTAGTAACCTTCCCCTGCCATGCCCACCAAGCCACACCACGCCCACAGAACCAGTAGTAAAATTTTTTGAATCTCACCACCACCATGGACCATAGCATGCCAAACTCAAGTCCTTGCATCGATGACACTATCTAGCCATAGTGAAACGTGCAGTTGTTTCATGAACCAATTAAGGAGCATCATCAATGCTTAGAAGAGAGTACATTTCCCCCTCTCAATTCAATCAGAGTTGGGTTACAATAAATTTCATGGGGTTCTTGTTTCAGATCTCTAAAATGGGACAAGATTTGGGTGTAGAATAGCAGTCCCCAACCTTTGAAGCTTGGTGGCCCAGCTGGGTGGGGGGAGAGAGGGGAACCAGGGCCATGAGAGCAGTGGACTGGCACACACACACACACACACACACACACACACACAGAGTTTGATTTGCGCAAGTTGAGTTATGCGCAAGGTATGTGTGTTGTGTGCATGTATGTGAGATTGTGTATGTGCATATATGTGAGATGAGCCTCAGTGGCGAGTGTGGTCAGAGTGCAGTACTGCAGGCTACTTCTGCTGACTGCCAGCTGCCTGCAATTTGACAGTTCGAATTTCACCAGGCTCAAAGTTGACTCAGCCTTCCCTCCTTCCGAGGTGGGTAAAATGAGGACCCAGATTGTTGGGGGCAAGAGGCTGATTCTGTAAAACCACTTAGAGAGGGATGTAAAGCACTGTGAAGCAGTGTATAAGTCTAAGTGCTATTGCTATTGCCGGTCACGCAGCCCAGTTCCGAATAGGCTGCGGCCTGATAAAGGGCCGCGTTCTACTGTTTGGGGACCCCTGATGTAGAACGAAGAGAGAAATATTAATTTTCTACTAAATGGCACTCAAACCACCAATGGGATTCCACAAGAGGGCTCTGGACTTAGGTTGCCGACTTGTAGCACCTAAAGAGCAGGACAGAATTTCCATCACCCCATCTAATGAGTCAGCTTGGAAGACCACACCAGTCAAGTAGAGTTCTATTGGGTTCTATATCCAAGGGATGGATGGATGCATGCATGGATGGATGCATGGATGCATGGATGGATGGACAGACGGATGGATGGATGGATGGACAGATGGTTGATAGAAGATAGATAGATAGATAGATAGATAGATAGATAGATAGATGATGGATGATAGATAGATAAATAGATAGATAGATAGATTAGATTAGATTAGATTAGATTAGATTAGATTAGATAGATTAGATAGATTAGATATAAATAAATAGATAATGGATAGATGGGTGGATAGATGGATAGACAGATGGATAGACAGATGGGTGCATGGATGCATGGATGCATGGACAGAGGGACAGGTGATAGATGAATAGATAGACGGATAGATAGATAGATAGATAGATAGATAGATAGATAGATAATGGGTGGGTGGGGTGGTGTAATGGATGGATAGATAGATAGGTAGGTAGGTAGATTGATGGATGGATAGATAGAAAGAATACACACACACACACACACATATATATGCTATACACACACACGCACACACACCCATGCACACAGAGGAGGGGGGAGAGATCAAAAATAGATGTAAATAACAGAGAAATGATAGACAAACAGACAACTAGGTAGATAGAGAGAGATGAAAGAGAGAGAGAGAGAAAGAAAGAGAGGGAGAGAGAGGATTAGATGGATGATAGGAAGGCAGAGATACCAAGAATTCTTCATGAGGCAGAATTCCTGGCTGTTTCTCTCATAATTTAGCCTAAGAGGCATCAAACTTTTCCCCTACACCTGTGGGGTTTCAGTCTTCATCTCCCACTCCCCCACACTCACTTCATCTAGAGAGATGTCATCTTCTATCGAACAAGCTTCCGAATACGGTGGAGACGGATCAGACCAGCCTTGGTCGGTGCAACTTCGCTTCACCTTACCTATGAAAAATTAAAATCAGCAACATTAGATTGATCCAAGTAATGGGGCCCCTGGGGCCAATGACTCAGGGTATTAGCCCTTTGATGTAGTCCAAACAAGGAGCAAAAAAAGGTGTATCTTAATTGTAAGCTATACAGGTGGTCCTGGGTTTACAAAGAGTTCATTTAGTGACTGTTTGGATTTACAATGGCACTGGAAAAAGTGACTTACGGCCATTTTTCACACCTACCACCGTTGTAGCATCCCCACAGTCACGTGATCAAAATTCAGATGCTTGGCAACTGACTCACATTTATGACAGTTACAGAGTCCTGGGGTCATGTGATTCCTCTTTTATAACCTTCTGACAATCAAAGTCAATGGGGGAAGCCAGATTCACTTAAGAACCATGTGTCTGTATCCGAGGAGGAAGACCAAGAGCTGACAGGGAGTGGGAGTGTGGTTCCACTGGCTGTGGAGAAGGCTGGGGAAGGGCAAAGTCTGGCTGGACAGAGCAGGGGAGAGGTAGAACAAGGGAGAGGGAGTTCAGAGGAAGACCCAGGCCCACCCCCTCTTCATCCTAGGGCACGCAAGGAGGAACAGAGAAGGGAGCAATGTGGGTTGTGTGGCTTATGGGAGAGGAAAGGGCCCTGATTCCCTCCATTAGCCACAGCTGAGAAGAGTGTTTAAAAGAAATGCATGCTGTGTGCAGCAGCTGCTAGGAGCAAACATGAGTTTATCTTCTATTGACTTTGATTGTCTGTGTTCCTGGCGTCTTCCCAACCATGTTGAGTTACGGCCATGTCTTCAAATCTGGAATTCCTGCTCCTGCCCTGCCGGACTAATTACCTTGATGAAGATGTTGAAGAATCCTGGGCCTAAAACAGAGAGAACTTTGGGGTACCCCACTGCATACTTCCCTCCATGTAGATGCAGCTCCATTAAAGACCACACCTTAAGTGTGATTTAAATATCAGACCCCGCTCCACCCCACCAAATTTTGACCGTGGTGTCCTAGAGCCATATTATTATTTTAAAATAATTGAAGAGATACTTGTGTAATCAAAGGGATGCTTGATACCAGTGGTGGGATTCAATTTTTTTTACTACCGGTTCTGTGGGCATGACTCGGTAGGTGTGGTGTGGCTTGGTGGGTGTGGCTTGGTGGGTGTGGCTTGGTGGGTGTGGCTTACTAGGTATGGCTTGCTGGGCATGGCAGGGGAAGGATACTGCAAAATCCCTCTTCCCTCCCCACCCCACTAACCTGCTTTCCATCTCCGTTCTCCTGTGCAGGGCAACAAAAGAAGACCCAGCCAATCAGCTGGGACTCAATGGGAGGCTGAGAAGAGATGGGGGCGGGGCCAGTCAGAGGTGGGATTTGCCGTTCTCCGAACTACTCAAAATTTCCGCTCCGGTTCTCCAGAACTGGTCAGAACCTGTTGAATACCCACCTCTGCTTGATACCTGGGAATGACTCTGTTGTTTTTTGTTCTTGATTTGACAGCCCAAGGCCAGGAAATTTCATTAGTCTCGTTCTTAAGCTGCCCAGAATCACCTCTAGGTCAGCTGGGTGGCAAACCAGTCTAATAAATCAATAACTAAAGGATGTTCATTAAATCCAAATGTGACTAATTGCCAGAATTATACCATTTGTGTAAACCTCTTCCACTGGTGCCTGTTTATCTGAATAATTGATGTCATATGCCAAAATTCACATCACTTGCGAGTGCGAATGACATCGATGACATAAATTTACCTGAACCACCTAATTATGTCAATTACATCCATCAATTTCGTCAAATGGCAGTGATTATTTTAATTGACCCAGTTTAGAAAGAAGACATGGTGTCTATTAAGGGGGAACGAAGATTTATCTGTTGGAACCAAAAATCCTGTTCAACTGAGGTAAAAATCAAGGTTTAGTCTAACCGTATTAAATTTAAATGTGTGTAAAGAACAACATTTAATTTTTTTATCCTTGCCTGATCTGTTTGGAGTGTGACATGCACGTATACACCCATTGTGATTTATTGTGGCTTGTTGTGAGGTGTGAAAACTAACCAAAGGTAGTCCTCAACTTACAACCATTCATTTAAGGATCGTTCGAAGTTACAACAGCACTGAAAAAAGTCCTCATAATTACAACTTTCCCAACATCTCCACGGTCATGTGATGAAAATTCGGGTGCTTATACAGTGGTTGCAGTGTCCCAGGGGTCACATGATCACCACTTGCAATCTTCCCACAAGCAAAGTCAATGGGGGAGGCAGGATTTTCTTAATGACCATTTAATTAAGAATTGCAGTGGTTCGCTTAACAACGGTGGCAAAAAGAAGCCTGCAAAATCAGCCAGAGTTCACTTAATAATTTATTTATTTATTTATTTTATTGGACTTATATGCCGCCCCATCTCCGGAGACTCGGGGCCGCTCACAGATTAAAACATATAAATACAATAAATAATTAAAAAGAAATTAAATCACTAAAGCCCAATAAAACCCAAATTAAAATTTAAAACTATCCCACACCCCCCGGCAAGGTGATGAATAATAATGCATAGGAAATTATAATGGGTTGAGGTTATAAGTTGAGGGAGTACCTGTAAGCACAATTAATTCTGACAAAAAGTGTGAAAACTAAGGCATGAAGTGTTCCATGAAACATATACACTTAGTCCTTGACTTACAACCATTCATTTAGTGACTGCTTCAAGTTACTTGAAAAAAGTGACTTATGACTATTTTTCACATTTCACATCTCCATGGTCACCTGATCAAAATTCGGATGCATGGCAACTGACTCATAGTTATGACGGTTGCAGTGTCCCGGGGTTGTGTGATCCCCTTTTGCGACCTTCTGACAAGCAGAGTCGACGGGGGAAGCCAGATCCATTTTACAACCGTGTTACTAACTTAACAACTGCGGTGAGTCACTTAACAACTGTAACAAGAAAGGCAGTTAAATGGGACAAAATTTACTTAACAACTGTCTTGATTAGCAACAGAAATGTTGGGCTCAGTTGTAGTTGTAAGTTGAGGACTAAGGAAACAAATGTCAAAGACTAGAAAATAATTACATGGGTTTGGATCAAAGCCAAAATGAACCAAAACCCAAAAGGGAGGGAGGGAGAGAAGGAGGGAGGCAAGAATGAATGAATGAATGAATGACGGGAGGCAAGAATGAATGAATGAATGAATGAATGAATGAAGGCAAGAATGAATGAATGAATGGAGGGAGGGAGGGAGGGAGTCAAGAATGAATGAAAATGAATGAATGAAAGGAGGCAAGAAGTAATTAATGAAAGGAGGGAGGCAATAATGAATGAATGAAGGCAAGAATGAATGAATGAATGAATGAATGAATGAATGAATGAATGAAGGGAGGCAAGAATGAATGAATGAATGAAGGGAAGGGGGCAAGAATGAATGAATGAATAATGAATGAATGAATGAAGGGAGGGAGGGAGGCAAGAATGAATGAATGAATGAGTGAATGAATGAATGAATGAAGGGAAGGAGGCAAGAATGAATGAATGAATGAAGGGAGAGAGGCAAGAATTAATTAATTAATTAATGAAGGGAGGGAGGGAGGGAGGAATGAATGAATGAATGAATGAATGAATGAATGAATGAATGAAGGCAAGAATGAATGAATCAGAGGTGGGTATTCATCAGGTTCTGACCAGTTCTGGAGAGCCGGTAGTGGAAATTTTGAGTAGTTCGGAGAACTGGCAAACGCCACCTCTGATTGGAGATTTTACAGTATCCCTCCCCTGCCACGCCCACCAAGCCACACCCACAGAACCGGTAGTAAAAAAATTTGAATCCCACCACTGGAATGAATGGATGAATGAAGGGAGGCAAGAAGGAAGGAAGGAAGGAAGGAAGGAAGGAAGGAAGGAAGGAAGGGAGGGAGGGAGGGAGGGAGGGAGGAAGGAAGGAAGGAAGGAAGGAAGGAAGGAAGGAAGGAAGGGAGAGGAAAGAAGGCGGAAGAAGGAAAGAAAGAAGGTGTGTTTCTCACCTGATTCCTTTGTGAAGTGCAAAATGATGCCTGGACAGGTGAAGGAAAACGACTCTCCAAGATTTGCATCTGGCCAACACAGAAGCCGGTCCCATATTCTTTTGCAACCTTGCAAATGGAAGAAAAATCATAAAGAAAAAAAAAAGATCCCCACTATTCTTGAAAAGAGAACAGAAGACCCCGAATTCACCAACTCATTGAATGAACTTTAAAATTGCCCCAAATAATGAGTGCAAAGTAGTAAGTACCCTTTAGGGTTGTATTCTAAATTCCTCTTCCTCTCTGCAAACCCGCTCCCTTCCAGCCCTGATGATATTCCCTAGTTGGGTCCTGAAACACCTGCCAGAAAACCACCAAGCTCAGAGAGCACCAAAGACCCTACAGCCCTCCTCCTTCTTGTCCTTCCCCCCTCTTCTTCTATCCCTGATGATGTTACCTAGTCAGGTCACGCAACAAGCAAAGAACCAAGCTCAGAGACCACCAGGCATACTTCTGGAGTCTCGTATACTCTCTCCTGTCAACACAGCAGTGACCCTCAAGATTATAGACCCTCAAGAGAGTTTCCAACATGTTCAAATCATGACATGAAGTGGCAGAGAAGCCGCAACCCCCAACTCCCTGCCTTTCTCGGGTCCACCTGGGCATATACCTGCGGTTTCGTTCCTGTGCAGCTGGATCTCTTCTAAGCAGTCGGTTTCATTCTGTTTCCACTCTGTGATGGCGACACAGTCTGGTTCAAGGGTCCCTAGGGCCTAGAAATAATAAATGGAAAGGTGACATCCCATCCCTATCCTAAAACGGGAACCTAAAACTAAGGAGAAAACTCTTAATCGTCGGAACAATTAATCAGTGGAACAAATTACCTTCGGAAGTTGTGGGTTGCCCCATCAATGGAGGCTTTTAAGAAGAGGCTGGACAGCCATTTGTCAAAAATAGTATAGGGTTTCCTGAGCAAGCAGGGGGCTCTACTAGATGACCTCCAAGGTCCCTTCCAACTCTGTTACTGTTAATAATACAGCACAGGTACAGGAAAGAACAAAAACAATTTAAAACCCTTACAGGTCGTCCTTGAGTTACGACCACAATTCAGTCCAAATTTTTGTTCCTAAGCAAGACATTGGTTAACTGAATTTCACCCAGCTTTACGACCTTTTGTTGCCACAGTTGTTAAGTAAATCACTGCAGGTTAACTTAGTCACATGGTCGTTAAGTGAACCTGGATTCCCCATTGACTTTGCTGATCAGAAGGTTTGCAAAAGAGGATCACGTGGCTCTGGGATATTGCAACTGTAATAAATATGAGTCAGTTGCTAAGTGAATTTTGATCACATGACCACGGGGGTGTGTGCAATGGTCATAAGTGTGAAAAATGATAGTAAGTTACTTTTTTCAGTGCCGTTGTAACTTTGAACGGTCACTAAATGAACTGTTGTAACTTGAGGACTGCCTGTATACATTTTACCCTTGAGACCCTGATCCAAGGATATTTCCTTTCTGCTGGAATACAAGTTATCAAGAACTGGTGTGTTTTTGAAATTCCCCAAATTCAGAGAAGAGACAAAAAGGGTGATTTGGAAAATTGGTATAAGGAGACAGATGGCAAAATCTCTGTAGGTTTCTCCTAAAGGAAAAAAAAATCATTCTGCAATGCTATTTATATACATAATCTATAGACTTCAGTACTGGCAAAAAAACAAACAAACCCAAAATGCAGTTACAGATAGTCCTCAACTTACGACTATAATGGTGACAGGAATTTCCATTGGCAAGCAAGGCAGTTGTTAAGGGAGTCATACCAATGTTACGAACTTTTATACCAAGCTTGTTATGCCATTTTGTTAATGTCATTTTATGAACATCATGTTGATGTCCATCAGATCTTTCTTGGTCAATTGTCCCATGTCTGAAGGACACATCTGATGAAGATCATGATGAGATTCCATCAGATCTTTCTTGGTCAGTTGTCCCTTGTTTAGACTACATTAGTGAAGAAAGCCCGTTCCCCAACATAGATGAAGATGTCACAATTCATACAAATGACAACATTTGCATCTTTTCCACACATATATCACAAATGCCCAAGATGACTGTCGCTTCCTTCTTTTTCCCTGACATTTCAAGACAGACTAATGTACAATCTAGCAAAACTTGTAAACATGAACTAAAATAAGGAAAAAATATTGCAGTTCTGTTTTTTTTTAACCCATATCATCTGGACAGATAACCCCCTCCCAAAAAAAGAGCTAAAATTGAAACCATATCACTGAAAAGTTGGTTTTTTTTTTTAATGTTAATGACAATTTGAGCTTGTCAGAAGTTTTTTCTGTTACTTTTGACTCACTCTTTGAGATGTGCCCGGTGAACAAATCAAACTTCAAGCCAGCAACAAGAATTGTAAAGCAATCTAATAATATAGAATAAGAGAGAGAGAGAAAGAGAGATGATAGTTGAGAGAAAGAGATGAGAGAGAGATGAGAGAGAGAGAGAAAGAGAGAGAGAGAGAGAGAGATGATAGTTGAGAGAAAGAGATGAGAGAGAGAGGACAGAGAGAGATGATAGATGAGAGAGATGATAGATAGATGAGAGAGAGAGAGAGAGAGAAAGAGAGAGAGAGAGAGAGAGAATGAGAATATGGGGGGTTGGAACCCTGAATTTTTATTTTTAACAATTTTTTCACCCTTCCAGCCTCAATTTACCTCTGTGAAGAAATTAACCGAATGTTGATTTTCAACAATTTCCCCATCCCTTTGACCCTTAACTTTAACCCCATAGGGAGAGGGGGAACAAAGCTGAAGCAGATTTTATGTCTGGTTGCTCTTAAAAGCAAAACAAAACAAAACACTGAACTGTTCTTCCCTTCCAGTTTTTCATTCAATCGAAGTAGCCAGGAAGGTACAGTTTGTCAAAAGTAGTTGCTCCGTGTTTTCCTTGTTCACGGAGTTTGTCTGTTATCTTTTACACCTCTCAACCGCCCAAATCTCTCTCAAGGAGATTTCATTGATTTATTTCAAACATACAGCCTATTTTTAGACAAGTAAGAAGCTGTCAGGGAAGCACTCGAGAGGATTCTGTGTGTGTTCAACTACATCTGCGATATTCTTTTTTGTCAGAAAGGAACCTTATAATATTATCAGCATCATCACAGAGTGAGAAGGAACCTTGGGGGTCTTCTATTCCACCCCCTGCTCAGGCAGGAAACTCTATACCATTTCAGACAAGTGGTTATCCAGTATCTTTAAAAAAAAAACTCCAGTGTTAGAAGCGTTTACAACTTCTGGAGAGAAGTTGTCCCACTGATTAATTGTTCTCACTGTCTAGAAATTCTTCCTTAGTTCTAGGTCGCTTCTCTCCTGGATTAGTTTCCATCCATTAATTCTTGTGCTGAATTCAGGTTCTTTGGAGAATAGACTGACTCTCTCTTCTTTGTGGCAGCCCCTCAAATATTGGAAGGCTGCTATCATGCCATCTCTAACCCTTCTTTTCATTGAACTAAATATTACCCGATTCCTGCAACTGTTTCTTCATATGTTTTAGCCCCCAGTCTCCTAATCATCTTTGTTGCTCCTCTCTGCACTTTTTCTAGGATCTCAACATCATCTTTACATTGTGGCAACCAGCAACCGGGTGCAGTATTCCAAGTATGTGTTTTTCCTGGTGCATGTTATTTTATTCATTTATTTATCCTTCATATCTCAGAACTGTCCTTCCTCTTCAAAGTGGGATTCTGTTTCATTGAAATTTCAAATATACAGCCTATTTTTAGACAAATCAGAAACTGTTTTGCGGTGGCATTCAGGGGACTGGGCATGTGTTCTTCTAGGTCTCTGGTATTCTTTGTCAGAAAGAAAGTTTATACCTCCTATAATATCCTCTTCTTCCTGCTCCTCCTTCTTTAAATTGACCAGAGAAACTTTCTCTTTTAGGTGCTAAATTGGCATTAAAATTCTAGGCATCCAACCATCTCAATTACCAAATTCGCGGTCTGTGGCAACCCATCCTTTCTTAATCTCTGATTCCCCTTAACCTTATAAATCTTCTCAATTATTTGCAACCTCTGCAAAAAAAAATAGCTGTAGGGTTTTCTGTAGTGGGGTTGGCATTGCTCAAAATATTTCTCAATATGCAGAGTTCCCAGATAATCCAGATCCATCTTTTTTCTTCCTCAAAAGAGCCTCTCTGAGTCCCCCCCCCCCACAGTAATTCTGCCCACTGAAATATTATGCTCTTGTACATATTTGCAAACAGACCCACGAGGAAAAAAGTAAGTGGAACAAAAGAAGCAATTTAAAACTTCTTACTTACCAGGGATGGCAGAATCAGCAGAGATAATACACAGAAGCATCCTTGCTTTGCAAACTTCATGTCAACACGAAGGAATTTTGCTCTGTTGTCACTTGGTCCCTTGCTAATATGAGGAACTGGATGGTAGGGTTGTTGGGTACACAAGTAATGTGAAGGATAAGCAAGGTGTGAGGTCTTACTCACAACTCCCCATTCTGCAGCTGACTGGCTGTCCACTAGCAGTTGTATTAAAAGCTCTGCTGGTTACTTGCAAAGAGAGTGGGTGGGTTCCTCTAACTCCACATGAATAAGCATCAGGGGATGACAAGCAAACTGGGTTGAGTTAACAGGTGTCATCTGAAGTTAGGCAACTTTTCCCAAGCACACACAAAATGTATTAGGGGGCTAAGGTCTCAAAAATCAACATCACAGCAAGCTGAGCCGGGGACAAGCTGACCTGTGGTTTTGTAAGCAAACATTACTTTCCTGGTGAAACTTCAGTGGGGTTTTACTTTTTATAATTACACCTAGAATCATAGGGCTGGAAGGGGCCTTAAAGGTCTTCTAGTCTGACCCCAAGGCAGAGGAACTTACACTTTCAACCTAACTATTTCTTCCTCTTTTTTCCTACTAATAATGTTATTAGACTTTTAAAGAAAGAAGATCAAAAGCATCAGAAAGTAATATTTAAGGGAGGGAGGGAGGAGGGAAGAAAGGAAGGAAAAGAAAGAGATAGGGAAGGAGGGAGGGAGGAAGGAAGGGGAAGGAGGGAGGGAGGGAGGGAAGGAAGGAAGGAAGGAAGGAAGGAAGGAAGGAAGGAAGGAAGGAAGGAAGGAAGGAAAAAAGTTCAGAAAGAAAGAAAACAGAAGATTGAGCTTACATTTTTTACAACAATTATAAATATAAATTGAACTCTATGGTTACAGCATAACTCATGTTTTCCCTTCTCATTTGCATTTATGCATATTCACACAGAAAGTCCAAAAGGGATTTATAATCAGCATTAACCTTAATTAGTGTCTTTTCTTTAATCAAGGCTGTCAGTTTTAGTTATCTATACAAACACCATCATCTTCACCATCCATTCTTCCGTTGTGCATATTTCCAGAGTTGTGAAGCTCACTGCACAATCTGAGCATTTTGCAGGAAGCTCTCTCTCCTTGGGGACACTTGGTTGGGGTGGGGGGGCGGGCTTGTGCTGTTGGGGATCTTTCTCTCATCAGGAGATGATGAAGTCCTGCCTTAGGCACAAATGCCAGCTGAGTGACTCTGGGCCAATCACCAGGAGACTGTGAGTTCTAGTCCCGCCTTAGGCACAAATGCCAGCTGAGTGGGCCAATCACCAAGAGGCTGTGAGTTCTAGTCCTGCCTTAGGCACAAATGCCAGCTGAGTGACTCTGGGCCAATCACCAGGAGACTGTGAGTTCTAGTCCCGCCTTAGGCACAAATGCCAGCTGAGTGGGCCAATCACCAAGAGGCTGTGAGTTCTAGTCCTGCCTTAGGCACAAATGCCAGCTGAGTGACTCTGGGCCAATCACCAGGAGACTGTGAGTTCTAGTCCCGCCTTAGGCACAAATGCCAGCTGAGGGGCCAATCACCAGGAGGCTGTGAGTTCTAGTCCTGCCTTAGGCACAAATGCCAGCTGAGTGACTCTGGGCCAATCACCAGGAGACTGTGAGTTCTAGTCCCGCCTTAGGCACAAATGCCAACTGAGTGGGCCAATCACCAGGAAGCTATGAGTTCTAATCCCTGTTCACTGGCATGAAAGCCAGTGAATCACCTGGCCTTTATGTGAATGGGACTTTTTCCTCCAATGACTTTGTTGTGAGGGCTGGCTGGGAATGTTGCACATGGCAATCATGTGGATCTTGCAACTGCCCCAAATTCATGCCAGTTGCCAAAAACCTGAATTTTGAACATGTGAGCATGGGGATGCAGCTTATAAAAGTGTGAGATCTGGTCATAAATCTTGGCCATAACTTTGGGCAGTCACTAAACAAATAGTTGTAAGTCAAGGACTACCTGTAGGGACCTAGAAGAACCTGTGAGTTTCTGTTGCTGATAGGTGCCCACAGGAACACAACAATTGTGCTCAAAATCTGCAGTATACTTGACTCACAGTCATTCCCCAGCAAGGCAAAATCAAATTATTTCATCCAGTGGATAGTGGTTCTATCAAGGAATTCTCCCCCTCCAAGCAAATAACTTATTCTACCCTTGAAAAACTGCCAACTATTGATAGCAATAGCAATAGCGCTTAGAATTATATATCGCTTTCCAGCCCTCTCTAAGCAGTTTCCAGAGTCAGCCTCTTGCCGCCAACAATCTGGGCCCTCATTTCACCCACCTCAGAAGGAGGGAAGGTTGAATGAGTCAACCTTGAGCTGGTCAGGATTGAACTCCTGGCTGTGGGCAGAGTCAGCCTGCAATCTAACCACTGCACCACCACAATTTAGATAGCAATAGCAATAGTGCTAAGACTTATACACCACTTTACAGTGCTTTTACAACCCCCTCTAAGCGGTTGACAGAGTCAGCTTCTTGCCCTCAACAATCTGGGTCCTCATTTTACCCACCTCGGAAAGATGGAAGGCTGAGCCAACCTGGAGCCTGATGAGATTTGATCTGCCAAATTGCAGGCAGCCGGCAGTCAGCAGAAGTAGCCTGTAGTACTACACTTTAACCACTGTGCCACCATGGTTAGTGGAGCAGTCAAATTCTGGTAGCTCAACTGGCTGAAACAGTGAAACAGGTAGTCCTCAACTTATGACCACAACAGAGCCTAAAATTTCAGCTGCTAATTGTTAAACAAGTTTTGCCCCATTTTATGACCTTTCTTGCCACCGTTGTTAAGCGAATCACTGCACTTGTTAAGTTAGTAACATGCTTGTTACGCGAATCTGGCTTCCCCGTTGACTTTGCTTGTCAGAAGATTGTAAAAGGGGACCACATGACCTTGGAACACTGCAACCATCATAAATATGAATCGGTTGCCAAGCATCTGAATTTTGATCACGTGACTGTGGAGATGCTGTAACAGTCGTGTGTGAAAAATAGACCTAAGTCACTTTCTTTTTCAATGCCATTATAAACTTTGAACAGTCACTAAATGGTTTATTGTCAAGCACTACCTATAAACAGGTAACAGAACAGATAACAGAATAACCGAACTGGAAGGAATCTTGTAGGTCTTCTAGTCCAGGGGACTCCAACCTTGGCAACTTTAAGACTTGTGGATTTCAACTCCCAGCTTTGCTGGCTGAGGAATTCTTGGATTTGAAGTCCACAAAGTTGCTAAGGTTAGAGACCCCTGTTCTAATCCAACCCCCTACTCAGGCAGAAAATCATTTCAGACAAAATGTTTGTCCAATCTCTTCTTAAAAACTTCCAGTAATGGAGTAAACCAAGACCCACAACTAAGAAATATTTCTGGAAAGGTTTTGAATTCAACACCCCATTTGTTGTCGTACCCCGTCCGTGTGGGTTTTACTCTTTACCCAAATTCAGATGTGTGGATTGTGAAAAGAGACAGAGAGAGAGAGAGACAGAGACAGAGACAGACAGACAGACAGACAGATAGACAGACACAGACAGACAGACAGACAGACAGACAGTGACAGACAGAGAGATAGAGACAGCTGGACAGACAGAAAGACAAACAGAGAGATACAGTCAGAGAGAGAGAGAGACAGAAAGATAGACAAACAGATAGAAACAGACAGACAGAGACAGACAGAAAGGCACACTGAGAGATAGAGTTAATCAGAGACACACAGAGACAGTCAGAGAAAGAGACAGATAGAAAGATCACATAGATCAGATAGACAGAGATAGATGATCAGAGAGACAGAGAGACAGATAGAAAGATAGATAGATAGATAGATAGATAGATAGATAGATGAGAGAGACAGAGACAGAGACAAACACAGAGAGACAGAGAGACAAACAGAGAAAAATAGAGATAGACAGGTAAAGAGATAGATGAGAGAGAGACAGAGAGACAGACAGACAGATAGATAGAGAGACAAACAGAGAGACAGACAGATAGAAAAATAGAGA
>SOZL01001006.1:42860-84697 GCA_009733165.1 Naja naja | reverse complement strand
CCAACAACCTTCTCGCCAAAAGCGGAAGGTTGGAGACCGGACGAAGTTGTCCAACACGGTCGGGTCCAAGGCAGGTCTTCAGGAGGGCCTCACCACCTCTCTTCAAGGCGGAGGGAAAGACACCTCCCTCAATGAAGCTGCTGGACAACTGCCCGAGCCAACCCAGGTGGCCTCCCTGGCGCATAAGTCAGCCAGGAGGGACACGGGTCAACAACATGTGGTGGAACTCAGTCACGCATAATCCTGTCCACTTCATCCTCGAGACAGGATCAAACTCATCCCAGATAACAATGGCCAGACTACCCACAACTCGCTCTCACCACTGCAAATCAGAGGACAACCCGCCCACGCGAAATGCATCTTATCCTCCAGATATTGACTAAACTCCTCAGCCCTGCCCCCGCAGTGGGTCCGCCCCCTCAAGCCGAAGGAGGGAACGGGTAACCCAAACAGGGCGGCTGGGCGTTATTCGCGGACGCATGAGAGTGGAGAGATAAGACCTTCGGCCTCCCATAGCTACCAGGTAAGTCCTAATGTAGGCTCTTAGCTGGGCACGATCGATTGAGAACGGTAGACCTCCACCTGCTCTCTAAACCCTACGACGACGCTTCATCTCCCGGAGCTCCTCAGTATACCAGGGAGCAAACCGATCCACGACGGTAAGGGGACGATGGGGACAACCCTGTCGAGGGCTCCGACGCAGCTTGCCAGGCCACTGCCAGATCCTCGGCAGAGTCGGAGCAAGGGAAGAGGGAAACCCCAGTTCTGCTGGAACCTTTCAGGGTCCATCAGGCGCCTGGGGCGGAACCACCTAAGTGGCTCCTCCTCCCAGCAGTGGGGCGGCCTGTTGGAAGACCAGCCGAGGAGATAGTGATCAGACCATGGAACGGGCAAGGTCAAAGTAGCCTGCCCTCTGTCACCCGGCCACCGCCAGAGACAAAACTAGGTCAAGAGTATTCCCCTCATGAGTCGGCCTTGAATCAACTGGGTCAGGCCCATAGCCTCCATAGAAGCCATGAACTCCTGGGCCAACCCCACGCCCCCAGGGAAGGCAGATTAAAGTCCCCCAGAACCATAAGATCCGAGCTCCACCGCCACCCCAGAGAGGAGGTCGGAAGCCCAGGTAGGGCCGCCTGCCACACAGCTGGGGAAAGGTATGTAGCAGCAGGCCCACCTGACCACTAGGCCCCCACCTCACAAGGAGGGTCTCACTCCCGGCCATCTCTGCAACAGTGACCTCCCTTGAAACAGGGTCTCCATAACACGGCCACCCCACCACCCTACCCTGAGCCCGCGGGTCGTGCAAAACCCAAACCTGGAGGGCATAAATCAACCAGAGGGACACCTCCTGGGCCCAACCAGGTCTCGTGATACAAGCCAGGTCCGCAGCCTCCTCCTCAATGATCTCTGGAGGAGGGAAGATTTATTAGCCACGGACCTGGCATTAAAATACACCAACCCAAGGCCAGGGATCCCACCCGATGCTCCCTAGGGAGGAGGCCAGGTCGGAGCTGGCCACCGACAAAGATGGCGGGTGCGTCCCAACACATGATATGGCCCTGTGCCTCGACGCCCTCTGCCAATTCCAACCACCTGGGATCATGACCCCACCTCACACCCCGGGCTCCCGCCTATCCTCTTCCCTGTCAGGCTCCCCGGCTGAAGAAAGACTTCGCCCCCTCCCTAACCCCTTAAGATCTAATCACTAGGAAATTTTAAAACCTCCCTTCCGAGATAAAAACAAAATTTAAAACCCTTGGTCATGCTATGCCCCTCTCGAATAATAAACCCGCCATCGAGGAGGGGTTTTGATAAGCAGCCGGACATCTCAGGACAGGGGAACACCCCTGAGCTCGCCGCAGCTCAAGAGAAGAGTAGATATATCCCATAATGGTTATTGCTAGGAGCAGTCAAGTCCAGAATAGATGAGATAGGTTCGACATCACTGCCTGACAGCACAACAGAAGACTTCCTACCGTGGCATTCTCACACCAATCGGGAAGGAAGTTCCGGGAACTCTGAGACAGCTCAAAATCCTCTCCTCACCGAGGGAACAGTCATCAGGATAGCTCTCTAGTCCAGGGCAAAAACACCACTGGTCTCTCACCTCAGTGGTGCTGGGAACAACATGGAATGCCCCCACCTTACCATGTGGCCCCGGCAAATGAAGACAGATTGGGGGAGGAAAGATGGTCCAGGCATGGTAGATGGTCACCATGGAGTTGGGAAGTTGAAGTCCACCAGCCTTAAAAGTTGGGAATCCCGGAGTTGAAGTCCACCAGCCTTAAAAGTTGGGAATCCTGGGAGTTGAAGTCCACCAGCCTTAAAAGTTGGGAGTCCTGGGAGTTGAAGTCCACCAAGCTTAAACGTTGGTAATCCCGGGAGTTGAAGTCCACCAGTCTTAAAAGTTGGGAATCTTGGGAGTTGAAGTCCACCAGTCTTAAAAGTTGGGAATCTTAGGAGTTGAAGCCCACCAGTCTTAAAGTTGGGAATCGGGAGTTGAAGCCCACCAGTCTTAAAAGTTGGGAATCTTGGGAGTTGAAGTCCATCAGACTTAAAAGTTGCGATTCTTTCGAGTTCAAGTCCACCAGCCTTAAAAGTTGGGAATCTTGGGAGTTGAAGTCCACCAGCCTTAAAAGTTGGGAATCTTGGGAGTTGAAGTCCACCAGCCTTAAAAGTTGGGAAACCTGGGAGTTGAAGTCCACCAGTCTTAAAAGTTGGGAATCTTTGGAGTTGAAGTCCATCAGCCTTAAAAGTTGGGAATCCTGGGAGTTGAAGTCCACCAGCTTAAAAGTTGGGAATCCTGGGAGTTGAAGTCCACCAGTCTTAAAAGTTGGGAATCTTGGGAGTTGAAGTCCACCAGTCTTAAAAGTTGGAATCTGGGAGTTGAAGTCCACCAGTCTTAAAGTTGGGAATCTCGGGAGTTGAAGTCCACCAGTCTTAAAAGTTGGGAATCTTGGGAGTTGAAGTCCATCAGACTTAAAAGTTTGGAATCTTGGGAGTTGAAGTCCACCAGCCTTAAAAGTTGGGAATCTTGGGAGTTGAAGTCCACCAGCCTTAAAAGTTGGGAATCCCGAGTTGAAGTCCACCAGCCTTAAAAGTTGGGAATCCTGGGATTTAAAGCCCACCAGCCTTAAAAGTTGGGAGTCCTGGGAGTTGAAGTCCACCAAGCTTAAACGTTGGGAATCTTGGGAGTTGAAGTCCACCAGTCTTAAAAGTTGGGAATCTTGGGAGTTGAAGTCCACCAGTCTTAAAAGTTGGGAATCTTAGGAGTTGAAGCCCACCAGTCTTAAAGTTGGGAATCGCGGGAGTTGAAGCCCACCAGTCTTAAAAGTTGGGAATCTTGGGAGTTGAAGTCCATCAGTCTTAAAAGTTGGGAATCTCTGGGAGTTGAAGTCCACCAGCCTTAAAAGTTGGAATCTGGGAAGAAGTCCACCAGTCTTAAAAGTTGGGAATCTTGGGAGTTGAAGTCCACCAGTCTTAAAAAGGAATCTTGGGAGTTGAAGTCCACCAGCCTTAAAAGTTGGGAATCCCAGGAGTTGAAGTCCACCAGCCTTAAAAGTTGGGAATCTTGGGAGTTGAAGTCCATCAGCCTTAAAAGTTGGGAATCCTGGAAAGGTGTCCACCAGCCTTAAAAATTGGGAACTTGGGAGTTGAAGTCCACCAGTCTTAAAAGTTGGGAATCACTGGAGTTGAAGTTCACCAGTCTTAAAAGTTGGGAATCTTGGGAGTTGAATCCCAGTCTTAAAAGTTGGGAATCGAGTTAAACCCACCAGTCTTAAAAGTTGGAATTCTGGGAGTTGAAGTCCACCAGTCTTAAAAGTTGGGAATCTTGGGAGTTGAAGTCCACCAGCCTTAAAAGTTGGGAATCCCAGAGTTGAAGTCCACCAGCCTTAAAAGTTGGGAATCCTGGGAGTTGAAGTCCACCAGCCTTAAAAGTTGGGAATCCTGGGAGTTGAAGTCCACCAGTCTTAAAAGTTGGGAATCGCGGGAGTTGAAGTCCACCAGTCTTAAAAGTTGGGAATCTTGGGAGTTGAAGTCACCAGTCTTAAAAGTTGGGAATCTTGGGAGTTGAAGTCCATCAGTCTAAAAGTTGGGAATCTTGGGAGTTAGTCCACCAGCCTTAAAAGTTGGAATCTTGGGAGTTGAAGTCCACCAGCCTTAAAAGTTGGGAATCTTTGGAGTTGAAGTCCACCAGCCTTAAAAGTTGGGAATCCTGGGAGTTGAAGTCCACCAGTCTTAAAAGTTGGGAATCTTAAGAGTTGAAGTCCATCAGCCTTAAAAGTTGGGAATCCTGGGAGTTGAAGTCCACCAGTCTTAAAAGTTGGGAATTCTGGAGTTGAAGTCCATCAGCCTTAAAAATTGGGAATCCCGGGAGTTGAAGTCCACCAGTCTTAAAATTTGGGAATACTGGGAGTTGGAATACCACCTGTCTTAAAAGTTGGGAATCTTGCGAGTTGAATCCCATGTCTTAAAAGTTGGGAATCCCGGGAGTTACAACCCACCTGTCTTAAAAGTTGGCATTCTTGCGAGTTGAAGTCCACCAGTCTTAAAAGTTGGGAATCTTGGGAGTTGAAGTCCACCAGTCTTAAAAGTTGGGAATCTTGGGTTGAAGTCCACCAGTCTTAAAAGTTGGGAATCTGGAGTTGAAGTCCACCAGCCTTAAAAGTTGGGAATCCTGGGAGTTGAAGTCCTCAGTCTTAAAAGTTGGGAATCCTTGAGTTGAAGTCCACCAGCCTAAAATTGGGGAACTCTGGGAGTTGAAGTCCACCAGTCTTAAGTTGGGAATCCTGGAGCTAGCCACCAGTCTTAAAAGTTGGGAATCTGGGAGTTGAATCCCAGTCTTAAAAGTTGGAATCCTGGGAGTTAAACCCACCAGTCTTAAAAGTTGGAATCTTGGGAGTTGAAGTCCACCAGTCTTAAAAGTTGGGAATCTGGGAGTTGAAGTCCACCAGTCTTAAAAGTTGGGAATCTTGGGAGTTGAAGTCCATCAGACTTAAAAGTTGCGATTCTTTCGAGTTCAAGTCCACCAGCTTTAAAAGTTAATCTCTGGAGTTGAAGTCCACCAGTCTTAAAAGTTGGGAATCTTGGAGTTGAAGTTACCAGCCTTAAAAGTTGGGAATCTTAAGAGTTGAAGTCCACCAGCCTTAAATTTGGGAATCCTTGGAGTTGAAGTCCACCAGTCTTAAAAGTTGGGAATTTTAGGAGTTGAAGCCCACCATTCTTAAAAGTTGGGAATCTGGGAGTTGAAGTCCACCAGTCTTAAAAGGGGATCTTGGAGTTGAAGTCCATCAGCCTTAAAAGTTGGGAATCTTGAGTTGAAGTCCACCAGCCTTAAAATTTGGGAATCCTGGAGTTGAAGTCCACCAGTCTTAAAAGTTGGGAATCCTGGAGTTGAAGTCCACCAGTATAAAAGTTGGGAATCTTGGGAGTTGACCTCCCACACTTGAAAAGTTGGGAATCTTTTTTTTGAAGTTGCCTCCAGGAGTTGTGGGAGTCCAACCCTGGAGGTTTTATAAGAGGTTTTATTTTTCCAAAACACAAACATAACAAACAAACATACAACACATAGATCCATATCAATTTCAAGTATGTCGGTCGGTCAAAATCACAGTGCCTTCTCATTATTCATACCAATATTACAAAAAGGAAAACTATAATCATTATTATTAATCCTTTATCATATTATAATCTCTATATTATTTCAACAGTTCTATCTATCTTATATTCCCAAAAATATATTACCAAACTTTTTTGTCTAACCATTGATAGAACATATTCATAAAACTGCTTTTTCTTGGTCCCTAATTTCAAATGTTAATCTACTCATTTCGCACAATCCAAGATCTTAATCACTCTCCCAAGCGTAGGTATCTTATCATTTCTCCAGTTTTAGCAAATACAATTCTAGCAGCTGTCAGTACAAACAATCAATATTTCAGTTCTTTGTTAAATGTCTCTGGTACAACCCCAATAGGAATATCTCGGGTTTCAGGTCTATATGTTGTTGTGTCATTTTTCCAACCACATGGATTTTAGTCCAGTTTTTTTTAGCATCACGCAAGTCCACCACATGTGGTAGTAGGAGCCGGGTATCTGATGACATTTCCACACTTATCCGATTTGTCCTTAGACATCCTTTAAGGATCCTTCTCGGGATAGGTGCCACCAAACATCTTATACAAATTTTCTTTATATGCAGTTGACATTGTCATTTTATAATTCTGATCCCACAGTGTTTGCCATCTCTCCAAAAGTATGCCATAACCAAAATTTTTCCCCAGCATCATTGTTTTAACCTGTTCCTCTTCATTCTAACTTCTAATAAATGACCATAGAGTTTTTAATCACTTTTTCATTCTGTACCATCAAAATTTTATCTAGTTCAGTTTGTTTTTATAAATACCTTCAGTCCTAACATCCTCATCATATCTGCATTGTATTTGCAAATATGAAAACCAATTCATTTTTATTCCTTGTTCTTGTAATGTTTGCATCGATTTGAGTTCACCTTTTCATTTAAAAATCTCCATATCTAATTGTTTGTTCCTTCTTATATATTATTGATATAAAAGCTTCATAGTATATACCCATAATGGGATTTGTATATAATGTTGTTTTCTAGTTTTTCCCAATTTAAAACAAAGCTTCTAACATAGTGTCTTCTAAAATATCCTTGTTTTTTGTTCCCTTATACCATAAGAGCATGCCATCCTAATAGCAAATCATGACCTCTAAGATTAATAATCTACTATTTCTCAACGTTATCCATTCTTTTCACCCACATCAAACTTGCAACTTGTAATACAATTCCCAATTAGGTAGTGCAAATCCTCTAGACCTTGCATCTTGTAATAGCTTAAATTTAATTCTTGGTTTTTTGCCCTGCCATATAAATTTGGATGTGATTTTATTTAAATTCAAAGTACTCTTTCCCAAGTCTAATTGGGATTGTCTGAAATAATATAAGATTCTGGGTAGAACATTCATCTTGACTGTCGATATTCTGCCAATAAGAGATAATTGCATATTTTCCCATCTTTCAAGATCTGTCGCTATCTGCTGTTTGAGTTTTATATAATTATCTTCTTTCAATGTACTGCATCTGGATGTTATATATATTCCCAAATATTTAACTTTATTTGCAATCTGTATGTCTAGTAAATCTTCTAGGTCTTTCTTACGTTTTGCTAACATATTCTTTGTTAGAATCTTTGTTTTGTCTTTATTAATTTTAAGCCTGCCACCATTCCATATTTTTCTATTTGCTCTATCAACTTAGGTGCTGATTTAATTGGATCCCCTAAGTTGGGAATCTTGCGAGTTGAAGTCCACCAGTCTTAAAAGTTGGGAATCTTGGGAGTTGAAGTCCACCAGTCTTAAAGTTGGGAATCGGGAGTTGAAGTCCACCAGTCTTAAAAGTTGGGAATCTTGGAGTTGAAGTCCACCAGACTTAAAAGTTGGGAATCTTTGGAGTTGAAGTCCACCAGTCTTAAAAGTTGGGAATCTTGGAGTTGAAGTCCACCAGTCTTAAAAGTTGGGAATCCTGGGAGTTGAAGTCCACCAGCCTTAAATTGGGAATCCTGGAAAGTTGAAGTCCACCATTTTAAAAGTTGGAATCTTGGGAGTTGAAGTCCACCAGTCTTAAAAGTTGGGAATCTGGGAGTTGAAGTCCAAAGTCTTAAAAGTTGGGAATCTGGGAGAGTCACACAGCTTAAAATTGGGAATCTGGAGTTGAAGTCCATCAGTCTTAAAATTTGGGAATCTTGGGAGTTGAAGTCCACCAGTCTTAAAAGTTGGGAATCTGGGAGTTGAAGTCCACCAGTCTTAAAAGTTGGGAATCTTGGGAGTTGAAGTCCATCAGCTTAAAATGGGAATCCTTGGGAGTTGAAGTCCATCAATCTTAAATGTTGGGGAATCTGGGAGTTGAAGTCCACCAGTCTTAAAAGTTGGGAATCCTGGGAGTTGAAGTCCATCAGCCTAAAAGTTGGGAATCTGGGAGTTGAAGTCCACCAGTCTTAAAAAGTTGGAATCCTGGGAGTTGAAGTCCACCAGCTTAAAAGTTGGGAATCTGGAGTTGAAGTCCACCAGTCTAAAAAGTTGGGAATCCTTGAGTTGAAGTCCACCAGTCTTAAAGTTGGAATCCTGGGAGTTGAAGTCCACCAGTCTTAAAAGTTGGGAATCTTGGAGTTGAAGTCCACCAGTCTTAAATGTTAATCCTGGGAGTTGAAGTCCACCAGTCTTAAAGTTGGAATCTTGGGAGTTGAAGTCCATCAGCCTAAAAGTTGGGAATCTGGGAGTTGAAGTCCACCAGTCTTAAAAGTTGGGAATCCTTGGAGTTGAAGTCCACCAGCCTTAAAAGTTGGGAATCCTGGGAGTTGAAGTCCACCAGTCTTAAAAGTTTGGAATCCTGGGATTTGAAGTCCACCAGTGTTTAAATGTGGGAATCCTGGGGGTGAAGTCCACCAGTCTTAAAAAGTTGGGAATCTTAGTTGAAGTCCACCAGCCTTAAAATGGGAATCCTGGGAGATGAAGTTCACCAGTCTTAAAATTTGGGAATCTTGGGAGTTGAAGTCCATCAGCCTTAAAAGTTGGGAATCCTGGGAGTTGAAATCCACCACATTTTAAAATGGGAATCTTGGGAGTTGAAGTCCACCAGCCTAAAAGTTGGGAATCTTGGGAGTTGAAGTCACCAGTCCTTAAAAGTTGGGAATCCTGATTGAAGTCCACCAGCTTAAAGTTGAATCCTGGGAGTTGTAGTCCACCAGTCTTAAAAGTTGGGAATTGGAGTTGAAGTCCATTAGCCTTAAAAATTGGGAATCTTTGGAGTTCACTCCATCAGTCGTAAAAGTTGGGAATCTTGGGAGTTCAAGTCCACCAGTCTTAAAAGTTGGGAATCTTGGGAGTTCAAGTCCACCAGTTTTAACAGTTGGGAATCTTGGGAGTTGAAGTCCATCAGCCTTAAAATTGGGAATCCCGAAAGTTGAAGTCCAGCATTCTTAAACGTTTGGAATCTTGGGAGTTGAAGTCCAGCAGTCTTAAAAGTTGGGAATCTTGGGAGTTGAAGTCCATTAGCCTTAAAAATTGGGAATCTTTGGAGTTCAACTCCATCAGTCGTAAAATTTGGGAATATTGGGAGTTGAAGTCCACCAGTCTTAAAAGTTGGGAATCTTGGGAGTTGAAGTCCACCAGTCTTAAAAGTTGGGAATCTTGGGAGTTGAAGTCCACCAGCCTTAAAAGTTGGGAATCCCGGAGTTGAAGTCCACCAGCCTTAAAATTTGGGAATCCTGGGTTGAAGTCCAACACCTTAAAAGTTGGGAATCCTGGGAGTTGAAGTCCACCAGTCTAAAAGTTGGGAATCCTGGGAGTTGAAGTCCATCAGCCTTAAAAGTTGGGAATCTTGGGAGTTGAAGTCCACCAGTCTTAAAAGTTGGGAATCCCGGAGTTGAAGTCCACCAGCTTAAATTTTGGGAATCTTGGGAGTTGAAGTCCACCAGTCTTAAAAGTTGGGAATCTTGGGAGTTGAAGTCCACCAGTCTTAAAAGTTGGGAATCTTGGGAGTTGAAGTCCACCAGACTTAAAGTTTGGGAATCTTGGGAGTTGAAGTCCACCAGACTTAAAAGTTCGGTATCCCGGAGTTAAAGTCCATCAGCCTTAAAAGTTGGGAATCTTGGGAGTTGAAGTCCACCAGTCTTAAAAGTTGGGAATCTTGGGAGTTGAAGTCCACCAGTCTTAAAAGTTGGGAATCCTGGGAGTTGAAGTCCACCAGTCTTAAAAGTTGGGAATCCTGGGAGTTGAAGTCCACCAGTCTTAAAAGTTGGGAATCCTGGGAGTTGAAGTCCACCAGTCTTAAAAGTTGGGAATCCTGGGAGTTGAAGTCCACCAGCCTTAAAAGTTGGGAATCCTGGAGTTGAAGTCCACCAGTCTTAAAAGTTGGGAATCCTTGGAGTTGAAGTCCACCAGTCTTAAAAGTTCGAATCCTGGGAGTTTAATCCATCAGCCTTAAAATTTGGGAATCCTGGGAGTTGAAGTCCAACAGTCTTAAAAGTTGGGAATCCTGGGAGTTGAAGTCCACCAGTCTTAAAAGTTGGGAATCCCGGGAGTTGAAGTCCATCAGTCGTAAAAGTAGGGAATCTTGGGAGTTGAAGTCCACCAGTCTTAAAAGTTGGGAATCCTGGGAGTTGAAGTCCACCAGCCTTAAATTTGGAAATCTTGGGGTTGAAGTCCAGTCTTAAAGTTGGGAATCCTGGGAGTTGAAGTCCACCAGTCTTAAAAGTTGGGAATCCTGGAGTTGAAGTCCACCAGTCTTAAAAGTTGGGAATCCTTGGGAGTTGAAGTCAACAGTCTTAAATTTTGGGAACTTGGGAGTTGAAGTCCACCACACCTTAAAAGTTGGGAATCTGGGAGTTGAAGTCCACCGCCTTAAAGTTGGGAATCCCGGGAGTTGAAGTCCATCAGCCTTAAAAGTTGGGAATCTTGGGAGTTGAAGTCCACCAGTCTTTAAAAGTTGGGAATCTGGGAGTTGAAGTCCACCAGTCTTAAAAGTTGGGAATCCTTGGAGTTGAAGTCCACCAGTTTAAAAGTTGGGAATCCTGGGAGTTGAAGTCCACCAGTCTTAAAAGTTGGGAATCTGGGAGTTGAAGTCCACCAGTCTTAAATGTTGGGAATCCTGGGAGTTGAAGTCCATCAGCCTTAAAAGGGGAATCCTGGGAGTTGAAGTCCACCAGTCTTAAAAGTTGGGAATCTTGGAGTTGAAGTCCACCAGTCTTAAAAGTTGGAATCCTGGGAGTTGAAGTCCAAGCCTTAAAATTTGAATCCTGGGAGTTGAAGTTCCACCAATCTTTTAAATGTTGGGAATCTTGGGAGTTGAAGTCCACCAGTCTTAAAAGTTGGGAATCTGGGAGTTGAAGTCCACCAGTCAAAAGTTGGGAATCTTGGGAGTTGAAGTCCACCAGTCTTAAAAGTTGGGAATCCGGAGTTGAAGTCCACCAGCCTTAAATTTGGAAATCTTGGGAGTTGAAGTCCACCAGTCTTAAAAGTTGGGAATCCTGGGAGTTGAAGTCCACCAGTCTTAAAGTTGGGAATCCAGGAGTTAGTCCACCAGTCTTAAAAGTTGGGAATCTTGGGAGTTGAAGTCGAACAATCTTAAATGTTGGGAATCCTGGGAGTTGAAGTCCACCAGTCTTAAAAGTTGGGAATCTTGGAGTTGAAGTCCATCCGCCTTAAAAGTTGGGAATCCCGGAGTTGAAGTCCATCAGCCTTAAAAGTTGGGAATCTTGGGAGTTGAAGTCCACCAGTCTTAAAGTTAAATCTTGGAGTTGAAGTCCACCAGTTAAAAGTTGGAATCTGGAGTTGAAGTCCACCAGTCTTAAAAGTGGGAATCTTGGGAGTTGAAGTCCACCAGTCTTAAAAGTTGGGAATCCTGGGAGTTGAAGTCCATCAGCCTTAAAAGTTGGGAATCCCAGGAGTTGAAGTCCACCAGTCTTAAAAGTTGGGAATCTTGGGAGTTGAAGTCCACCAGTCTTAAAGTTGGGAATCTTGGAGTTGAAGTCCACCAGCCTAAAAGTTGGGAATCTGGGAGTTGAAGTCCACCAGTCTTAAAAGTTGGGAATCCTGGGAGTTGAAGTCCACCAGCCTTAAATTTGGAAATCTTGGGAGTTGAAGTCCACCAGTCTTAAAAGTTGGGAATCCTGGGAGTTGAAGTCCACCAGTCTTTAAAGTTGGGAATCTTGGGAGTTGAAGTCCACAGCCTTAAAAGTTAATCTGGGAGTTGAAGTCCAACAATTTAAAAGTTGGGAATCCTGGGAGTTGAAGTCCACCAGTCTTAAAAGTTGGGAATCTTGAGTTGAAGTCCAATCTTAAAATTTGGGAATCTTGGGAATTGAAGTCCACCAGTCTTAAATTTGGGAATCTTGGAGTTGAAGTCCACCAGTCTTAAAAGTTGGAATCTTGGGAGTTGAAGTCCACCAGTCTTAAAGTTGGGAATCTTGGGATGAAGTCCACCAGTCTTAAAAGTTGGGAATCCTGGGAGTTGAAGTCCACAGCCTAAAAGTTGGAATCCGGAGTTGAAGTCCACCAGCCTTAAAAGTTGGGAATCTTGGAGTTGAAGTCCAAGTCTTAAAGTTGGGAATCTTGGGAGTTGAAGTCCACCAGTCTTAAAAGTTGGGAATCCGGGAGTTGAAGTCCATCAGCCTTAAAAGTTGGGAATCCTGGGAGTTGAAGTCCACCAGTCTTAAGTTGGAATCTTGGAGTTGAAGTCCACCAGTCTTAAAAGTTGGAATCCTGGGAGTTGAATCAGCCTTAAAAGTTGGGAATCCTGGGAGTTGAAGTCCACCAGTCTTAAAAGTTGGGAATCCTGGGAGTTGAAGTCCACCAGTCTTAAAAGTTGGGAATCCCGGAGTTGAAGTCCATCAATGTTTGGGAATCTTGGGAGTTGAAGTCCACCAGTCTTAAAAGTTGGGAATCCCGGGAGTTGAGTCCACCAGCCTTTAAATTTTGGAATCTTGGAGTTGAAGTCCACCAACTTAAAAGTTGGGAATCCTGGGAGTTGTGAAGTCCACCAGTCTTTAAAGTTGGGAATCCTGGGAGAAGTTCACCAGTCTTAAAAGTTGGGAATCCTGGGAGTTGATGTCGAACAATCTTAAATGTTGGGAATCCTGGGAGTTGAAGTCCACCAGTCTTAAAAGTTGGGAATCTTGGGAGTTGAAGTCCAGCACTTAAAAGTTGGGAATCTTGGGAGTTGAAGTCCACCAGTCTTAAATTTTGGGAATCTTAGTTGAAGTCCACCAGTCTTAAAAGTTGGGAATCTGGGAGTTGAAGTCCACCAGTCTTTAAAGTTGGGAATCCTGGGAGTTGAAGTCCACCAGTCTTAAAAGAACTGGGAGGAAGTCCACCGTCTTAAAAGTTGGGAATCCTGGGATTGAAGTCCACCAAAGGCTAAGTCATGGAACCAAGTTGAAGTCCACCACTTAAATCTGGGAGTTGAAGTCCACCACCCCAAGTGCCGTAACCCCAGAGTTGGGAACCACCGCCAAAAACGAGTCCGTCCGACCAAAAAGTTGGGAATCTGGGAGTTGAAGTCCACCAGTCTTAAAGTTGGGAATCCTGGGAGTTGAAGTCCACCAGCTTAAAAGTTGAATCCGGAGTTGAAGTCCACCAGTCTTAAAAGTTGGGAATCTTGGGAGTTGAAGTCCATCAGCCTTAAAAGTTGGGAATCTTGGGAGTTGAAGTCCACCAGTCTTAAAAGTTGGGAATCTTGGGAGTTGAAGTCCACCAGTCTTAAAAGTTGGGAATCTTGGGAGTTGAAGTCCACCAGTCTTAAAAGTTGGGAATCCTGGAGTTGAAGTGTCTTAAAAGTTGGGAATCTGGGAGTTGAAGTCCATCAGCCTTAAAAGTTGGGAACTGGAGTTGAAGTCCACCAGTCTTAAAAGTTGGGAATCCTGGGAGTTGAAGTCCACCAGTCTTAAAAGTTGGGAATCCTGGGAGTTGAAGTCCACCAGTCTTAAAAGTTGGGAATCTTGGGAGTTGAAGTCCACCAGTCTTAAAAGTTGGGAATCTTGGGAGTTGAAGTCCATCAGCTTAAAAGTTGGGAATCTTGGGAGTTGAAGTCCACAGCCTTAAAAGTTGGGAATCTTGGGAGTTGAAGTCCACCAGTCTTAAAAGTTGGGAATCTTGGGAGTTGAAGTCCACCAGTCTTAAAAGTTGGGAATCTGGGAGTTGAAGTCCACCAGTCTTAAAAGTTGGGAATCTTGGGAGTTGAAGTCCACCAGCCTTAAAAGTTGGGAATCCTGGGAGTTGAAGTCCACCAGCTTAAAAGTTGGGAATCCTGGGAGTTGAAGTCCACCAGTCTTAAAAGTTGGGAATCTGGGAGTTGAAGTCCACCAGTCTTAAAAGTTGGGAATCTTGGGAGTTGAAGTCCACCAGCCTTAAAAGTTGGGAATCTTGGGAGTTGAAGTCCATCAGTCTTAAAAGTTGGGAATTTGGGAGTTGAAGTCCACCAGCTTAAAATTGGGAATCTTGGGAGTTGAAGTCCACCAGTCTTAAAAGTTGGGAATCCTGGGAGTTGAAGTCCACCAGCTTAAAGTTGGGAATCCGGGAGTTGAAGTCCACCAGCCTTAAAAGTTGGGAATCCTGGGAGTTGAAGTCCACCAGTCTTAAAAGTTGGGAATCCTGGGAGTTGAAGTCCACCAGTCTTAAAAGTTGGGAATCTTGGGAGTTGAAGTCCACCAGTCTTAAAAGTTGGAATCGGAGTTGAAGTCCACCAGTCTTAAAAGTTGGGAATCGGAGTTGAAGTCCACCAGTCTTAAAAGTTGGGAATCCTGGGAGTTGAAGTCCACCAGCCTTAAAAGTTGGGAATCCTGGGAGTTGAAGTCCACCAGTCTTAAAAGTTGGGAATCCTGGGAGTTGAAGTCCACCAGTCTTAAAAGTTGGGAATCTTGGGAGTTGAAGTCCACCAGTCTTAAAAGTTGGGAATCTTGGGAGTTGAAGTCCACCAGCCTTAAAAGTTGGGAATCTTGGGAGTTGAAGTCCACCAGCCTTAAAAGTTGGGAATCTTGGGAGTTGAAGTCCACCAGTCTTAAAAGTTGGGAATCTGGGAGTTGAAGTCCACCAGTCTTAAAAGTTGGGAATCCTGGGAGTTGAAGTCCACCAGTCTTAAAAGTTGGGAATCTTGGGAGTTGAAGTCCACCAGTCTTAAAAGTTGGGAATCCTGGGAGTTGAAGTCCACCAGTCTTAAAAGTTGGGAATCCTTGGAGTTGAAGTCCACCAGTCTTAAAAGTTGGGAATCCTGGGAGTTGAAGTCCACCAGCCTTAAAAGTTGGGAATCCTGGGAGTTGAAGTCCACCAGTCTTAAAAGTTGGGAATCCTGGGAGTTGAAGTCCACCAGCCTTAAAAGTTGGGAATCCTGGGATTTGAAGTCCACCAGTCTTAAAAGTTGGGAATCCTTGGAGTTGAAGTCCACCAGTCTTAAAAGTTGGGAATCCTTGGAGTTGAAGTCCACCAGTCTTAAAAGTTGGGAATCCTGGGAGTTGAAGTCCACCAGTCTTAAAAGTTGGGAATCTGGGAGTTGAAGTCCACCAGCCTTAAAAGTTGGGAATCTGGGAGTTGAAGTCCACCAGTCTTAAAAGTTGGGAATCTTGGGAGTTGAAGTCCACCAGTCTTAAAAGTTGGGAATCCTGGGAGTTGAAGTCCACCAGTCTTAAAAGTTGGGAATCTGGGAGTTGAAGTCCACCAGTCTTAAAAGTTGGGAATCCTGGGAGTTGAAGTCCACCAGTCTTAAAAGTTGGGAATCCTGGGAGTTGAAGTCCACCAGTCTTTAAAAGTTGGGAATCCGGAGTTGAAGTCCACCAGTCTTAAAAGTTGGGAATCTTGGGAGTTGAAGTCCACCAGTCTTAAAAGTTGGGAATCTGGGAGTTGAAGTCCACCAGTCTTAAAAGTTGGGAATCTGGGAGTTGAAGTCCACCAGTCTTAAAAGTTGGGAATCTGGGAGTTGAAGTCCACCAGCCTTAAAAGTTGGGAATCTTGGGAGTTGAAGTCCACCAGCCTTAAAAGTTGGGAATCTTGGGAGTTGAAGTCCACCAGTCTTAAAAGTTGGGAATCTTGGGAGTTGAAGTCCACCAGTCTTAAAAGTTGGGAATCTGGGAGTTGAAGTCCACCAGTCTTAAAAGTTGGGAATCTTGGGAGTTGAAGTCCACCAGCCTTAAAAGTTGGGAATCCTGGGAGTTGAAGTCCACCAGCTTAAAAGTTGGGAATCTGGGATGAAGTCCACCAGTCTTAAAGTTGGGAATCTTGGGAGTTGAAGTCCACCAGTCTTAAAAGTTGGGAATCTTGGAGTTGAAGTCCACCAGTCTTAAAAGTTGGGAATCCTGGGAGTTGAAGTCCACCAGTCTTAAAAGTTGGGAATCCTGGGAGTTGAAGTCCATCAGCCTTAAAAGTTGGGAATCCTGGGAGTTGAAGTCCACCAGCCTTAAAAGTTGGGAATCTGGGAGTTGAAGTCCACCAGTCTTAAAAGTTGGGAATCCTGGGAGTTGAAGTCCACCAGTCTTAAAAGTTGGGAATCCTGGGAGTTGAAGTCCACCAGTCTTAAAAGTTGGGAATCCTGGGAGTTGAAGTCCACCAGTCTTAAAAGTTGGGAATCCTGGGAGTTGAAGTCCACCAGTCTTAAAAGTTGGGAATCCTTGGGAGTTGAAGTCCACCAGTCTTAAAAGTTGGGAATCCTGGGAGTTGAAGTCCACCAGTCTTAAAAGTTGGGAATCCTTGGGAGTTGAAGTCCACCAGTCTTAAAAGTTGGGAATCCTGGGAGTTGAAGTCCACCAGTCTTAAAAGTTGGGAATCCTGGGAGTTGAAGTCCACCAGTCTTAAAAGTTGGGAATCCTGGGAGTTGAAGTCCACCAGTCTTAAAAGTTGGGAATCCTGGGAGTTGAAGTCCACCAGTCTTAAAAGTTGGGAATCCTTGGGAGTTGAAGTCCACCAGTCTTAAAAGTTGGGAATCTTGGGAGTTGAAGTCCACCAGTCTTAAAAGTTGGGAATCCTGGGAGTTGAAGTCCACCAGTCTTAAAAGTTGGGAATCCTGGGAGTTGAAGTCCACCAGTCTTAAAAGTTGGGAATCCTGGGAGTTGAAGTCCACCAGTCTTAAAAGTTGGGAAAGTTGAAGTCCACCAGTCTTAAAAGTTGGGAATCCTGGGAGTTGAAGTCCACCAGTCTTAAAAGTTGGGAATCTTGGGAGTTGAAGTCCACCAGCTTAAAATGGGAATCTTGGGAGTTGAAGTCCACCAGTCTTAAAAGTTGGGAATCTTGGGAGTTGAAGTCCACCAGCCTTAAAAGTTGGGAATCCTGGGAGTTGAAGTCCACCAGTTTAAAAGTTGGGAATCTTGGGAGTTGAAGTCCACCAGTCTTAAAAGTTGGGAATCTTGGGAGTTGAAGTCCACCAGTCTTAAAAGTTGGGAATCCTGGGAGTTGAAGTCCACCATCTTAAAAGTTGGGAATCGGAGTTGAAGTCCACCAGTCTTAAAAGTTGGGAATCTTGAGTTGAAGTCCACCAGCCTTAAAAGTTGGGAATCTTGGGAGTTGAAGTCCACCAGTCTTAAAAGTTGGGAATCTTGGGAGTTGAAGTCCACCAGTCTTAAAAGTTGGGAATCTTGGGAGTTGAAGTCCACCAGTCTTAAAAGTTGGGAATCTCGGAGTTGAAGTCCACCAGCCTTAAAAGTTGGGAATCTTGGGAGTTGAAGTCCAGCAGTTTAAAAGTTGGGAATCTTGGGAGTAGAAGTCCATCAGCCTTAAAAGTTGGGAATCTTGGGAGTTGAAGTCCACCCGTCTTAAAAGTTGGGAATCTTGGGAGTTGAAATCCACCAGTCTTAAAAGTTGGGAATCTTGGGAGTTGAAGTCCACCAGTCTTAAAAGTTGGGAATCTTGGGAGTTGAAGTCCATCAGCCTTAAAAGTTGGGAATCCGGGAGTTGAAGTCCACCAGTCTTAAAAGTTGGGAACCCTATTAGTTGAAGTCCACCAGTCTTAAAAGTTGGGAATCCTGGGAGTTGAAGTCCACCAGTCTTAAAAGTTGGGAATCTTGGGAGTTGAAGTCCACCAGCCTTAAATTTGGGAATCCTTGGGAGTTGAAGTCCACCAGTCTTAAAAGTTGGGAATCCTGGGAGTTGAAGTCCACCAGTCTTAAAAGTTGGGAATCCTGGGAGTTGAAGTCCACCAGTCTTAAAAGTTGGGAATCCTGGGAGTTGAAGTCCACCAGTCTTAAAAGTTGGGAATCCTGGGAGTTGAAGTCCACCAGTCTTAAAAGTTGGGAATCTTGGGAGTTGAAGTCCACCAGTCTTAAAAGTTGGGAATCTGGGAGTTGAAGTCCACCAGTCTTAAAAGTTGGGAATCTTGGGAGTTGAAGTCCACCAGTCTTAAAAGTTGGGAATCTGGGAGTTGAAGTCCACCAGTCTTAAAAGTTGGGAATCCTGGGAGTTGAAGTCCACCAGTCTTAAAAGTTGGGAATCTTGGGAGTTGAAGTCCACCAGTCTTAAAAGTTGGGAATCCTGGGAGTTGAAGTCCACCAGTCTTAAAAGTTGGGAATCTTGGGAGTTGAAGTCCACCAGTCTTAAAAGTTGGGAATCTGGGAGTTGAAGTCCACCAGTCTTAAAAGTTGGGAATCTTGGGAGTTGAAGTCCACCAGCCTTAAAAGTTGGGAATCCTGGGAGTTGAAGTCCACCAGTCTTAAAAGTTGGGAATCTGGGAGTTGAAGTCCACCAGTCTTAAAAGTTGGGAATCTTGGGAGTTGAAGTCCACCAGTCTTAAAAGTTGGGAATCTTGGGAGTTGAAGTCCACCAGCCTTAAAAGTTGGGAATCTTGGGAGTTGAAGTCCACCAGTCTTAAAAGTTGGGAATCTTGGGAGTTGAAGTCCACCAGTCTTAAAAGTTGGGAATCTTGGGAGTTGAAGTCCACCAGTCTTAAAAGTTGGGAATCTTGGGAGTTGAAGTCCACCAGCCTTAAAAGTTGGGAATCCTGGGAGTTGAAGTCCACCAGTCTTAAAAGTTGGGAATCCTGGGAGTTGAAGTCCACCAGTCTTAAAAGTTGGGAATCTGGGAGTTGAAGTCCACCAGCCTTAAAAGTTGGGAATCTTGGAGTTGAAGTCCACCAGCCTTAAAAGTTGGGAATCTTGGGAGTTGAAGTCCACCAGTCTTAAAAGTTGGGAATCTTGGGAGTTGAAGTCCACCAGTCTTAAAAGTTGGGAATCTTGGGAGTTGAAGTCCACCAGTCTTAAAAGTTGGGAATCTGGGAGTTGAAGTCCACCAGCCTTAAAAGTTGGGAATCCTGGGAGTTGAAGTCCACCAGTCTTAAAAGTTGGGAATCTTGGGAGTTGAAGTCCACCAGTCTTAAAAGTTGGGAATCCTTGGGAGTTGAAGTCCACCAGTCTTAAAAGTTGGGAATCCTTGGGAGTTGAAGTCCACCAGTCTTAAAAGTTGGGAATCCTGGGAGTTGAAGTCCACCAGTCTTAAAAGTTGGGAATCCTGGGAGTTGAAGTCCACCAGTCTTAAAAGTTGGGAATCCTGGGAGTTGAAGTCCACCAGTCTTAAAAGTTGGGAATCCTGGGAGTTGAAGTCCACCAGTCTTAAAAGTTGGGAATCCTGGGAGTTGAAGTCCACCAGTCTTAAAAGTTGGGAATCCTGGGAGTTGAAGTCCACCAGTCTTAAAAGTTGGGAATCCTGGGAGTTGAAGTCCACCAGCCTTAAAAGTTGGGAATCTGGGAGTTGAAGTCCACCAGTCTTAAAAGTTGGGAATCTTGGGAGTTGAAGTCCACCAGTCTTAAAAGTTGGGAATCCTTGGGAGTTGAAGTCCACCAGTCTTAAAAGTTGGGAATCCTTGGGAGTTGAAGTCCACCAGTCTTAAAAGTTGGGAATCCTGGGAGTTGAAGTCCACCAGTCTTAAAAGTTGGGAATCCTGGGAGTTGAAGTCCACCAGTCTTAAAAGTTGGGAATCTTGGGAGTTGAAGTCCACCAGTCTTAAAAGTTGGGAATCTGGGAGTTGAAGTCCACCAGTCTTAAAAGTTGGGAATCCTGGGAGTTGAAGTCCACCAGTCTTAAAAGTTGGGAATCTTGGGAGTTGAAGTCCACCAGTCTTAAAAGTTGGGAATCTGGGAGTTGAAGTCCACCAGTCTTAAAAGTTGGGAATCTGGGAGTTGAAGTCCACCAGCCTTAAAAGTTGGGAATCTTGGGAGTTGAAGTCCACCAGTCTTAAAAGTTGGGAATCTTGGGAGTTGAAGTCCACCAGTCTTAAAAGTTGGGAATCCTTGGGAGTTGAAGTCCACCAGTCTTAAAAGTTGGGAATCTTGGGAGTTGAAGTCCACCAGTCTTAAAAGTTGGGAATCTTGGGAGTTGAAGTCCACCAGTCTTAAAAGTTGGGAATCTGGGAGTTGAAGTCCACCAGTCTTAAAAGTTGGGAATCCTGGGAGTTGAAGTCCACCAGTCTTAAAAGTTGGGAATCTTGGGAGTTGAAGTCCACCAGTCTTAAAAGTTGGGAATCTGGGAGTTGAAGTCCACCAGTCTTAAAAGTTGGGAATCTTGGGAGTTGAAGTCCACCAGTCTTAAAAGTTGGGAATCTTGGGAGTTGAAGTCCACCAGTCTTAAAAGTTGGGAATCTTGGGAGTTGAAGTCCACCAGTCTTAAAAGTTGGGAATCTTGGGAGTTGAAGTCCACCAGTCTTAAAAGTTGGGAATCCTGGGAGTTGAAGTCCACCAGTCTTAAAAGTTGGGAATCCTGGGAGTTGAAGTCCACCAGTCTTAAAAGTTGGGAATCCTGGGAGTTGAAGTCCACCAGTCTTAAAAGTTGGGAATCCTGGGAGTTGAAGTCCACCAGTCTTAAAAGTTGGGAATCTTGGGAGTTGAAGTCCACCAGTCTTAAAAGTTGGGAATCTGGGAGTTGAAGTCCACCAGTCTTAAAAGTTGGGAATCTTGGGAGTTGAAGTCCACCAGTCTTAAAAGTTGGGAATCCTGGGAGTTGAAGTCCACCAGTCTTAAAAGTTGGGAATCCTGGGAGTTGAAGTCCACCAGTCTTAAAAGTTGGGAATCCTGGGAGTTGAAGTCCACCAGTCTTAAAAGTTGGGAATCCTGGGAGTTGAAGTCCACCAGTCTTAAAAGTTGGGAATCTTGGGAGTTGAAGTCCACCAGTCTTAAAAGTTGGGAATCTTGGGAGTTGAAGTCCACCAGTCTTAAAAGTTGGGAATCTTGGGAGTTGAAGTCCACCAGTCTTAAAAGTTGGGAATCCTGGGAGTTGAAGTCCACCAGTCTTAAAAGTTGGGAATCCTGGGAGTTGAAGTCCACCAGTCTTAAAAGTTGGGAATCCTGGGAGTTGAAGTCCACCAGTCTTAAAAGTTGGGAATCCTGGGAGTTGAAGTCCACCAGTCTTAAAAGTTGGGAATCTTGGGAGTTGAAGTCCACCAGTCTTAAAAGTTGGGAATCTTGGGAGTTGAAGTCCACCAGTCTTAAAAGTTGGGAATCTTGGGAGTTGAAGTCCACCAGTCTTAAAAGTTGGGAATCTTGGGAGTTGAAGTCCACCAGTCTTAAAAGTTGGGAATCTTGGGAGTTGAAGTCCACCAGTCTTAAAAGTTGGGAATCTTGGGAGTTGAAGTCCACCAGCCTTAAAAGTTGGGAATCTTGGGAGTTGAAGTCCACCAGTCTTAAAAGTTGGGAATCCTGGGAGTTGAAGTCCACCAGTCTTAAAAGTTGGGAATCTTGGGAGTTGAAGTCCACCAGTCTTAAAAGTTGGGAATCCTGGGAGTTGAAGTCCACCAGTCTTAAAAGTTGGGAATCCTGGGAGTTGAAGTCCACCAGTCTTAAAAGTTGGGAATCCTGGGAGTTGAAGTCCACCAGTCTTAAAAGTTGGGAATCCTGGGAGTTGAAGTCCACCAGTCTTAAAAGTTGGGAATCCTGGGAGTTGAAGTCCACCAGTCTTAAAAGTTGGGAATCTGGGAGTTGAAGTCCACCAGTCTTAAAAGTTGGGAATCCTTGGGAGTTGAAGTCCACCAGTCTTAAAAGTTGGGAATCTTGGGAGTTGAAGTCCACCAGTCTTAAAAGTTGGGAATCTTGGGAGTTGAAGTCCACCAGTCTTAAAAGTTGGGAATCTGGGAGTTGAAGTCCACCAGTCTTAAAAGTTGGGAATCTTGGGAGTTGAAGTCCACCAGTCTTAAAAGTTGGGAATCCTGGGAGTTGAAGTCCACCAGTCTTAAAAGTTGGGAATCTTGGGAGTTGAAGTCCACCAGTCTTAAAAGTTGGGAATCTTGGGAGTTGAAGTCCACCAGTCTTAAAAGTTGGGAATCTTGGGAGTTGAAGTCCACCAGTCTTAAAAGTTGGGAATCTTGGGAGTTGAAGTCCACCAGTCTTAAAAGTTGGGAATCTTGGGAGTTGAAGTCCACCAGTCTTAAAAGTTGGGAATCCTTGGGAGTTGAAGTCCACCAGTCTTAAAAGTTGGGAATCCTGGGAGTTGAAGTCCACCAGTCTTAAAAGTTGGGAATCCTGGGAGTTGAAGTCCACCAGTCTTAAAAGTTGGGAATCCTGGGAGTTGAAGTCCACCAGTCTTAAAAGTTGGGAATCTGGGAGTTGAAGTCCACCAGTCTTAAAAGTTGGGAATCCTTGGGAGTTGAAGTCCACCAGTCTTAAAAGTTGGGAATCTTGGGAGTTGAAGTCCACCAGTCTTAAAAGTTGGGAATCCTGGGAGTTGAAGTCCACCAGTCTTAAAAGTTGGGAATCCTGGGAGTTGAAGTCCACCAGTCTTAAAAGTTGGGAATCCTGGGAGTTGAAGTCCACCAGTCTTAAAAGTTGGGAATCCTGGGAGTTGAAGTCCACCAGTCTTAAAAGTTGGGAATCTTGGGAGTTGAAGTCCACCAGTCTTAAAAGTTGGGAATCCTGGGAGTTGAAGTCCACCAGTCTTAAAAGTTGGGAATCCTGGGAGTTGAAGTCCACCAGTCTTAAAAGTTGGGAATCCTGGGAGTTGAAGTCCACCAGTCTTAAAAGTTGGGAATCCTGGGAGTTGAAGTCCACCAGTCTTAAAAGTTGGGAATCCTGGGAGTTGAAGTCCACCAGTCTTAAAAGTTGGGAATCTTGGGAGTTGAAGTCCACCAGTCTTAAAAGTTGGGAATCTTGGGAGTTGAAGTCCACCAGTCTTAAAAGTTGGGAATCTGGGAGTTGAAGTCCACCAGTCTTAAAAGTTGGGAATCTTGGGAGTTGAAGTCCACCAGTCTTAAAAGTTGGGAATCTTGGGAGTTGAAGTCCACCAGTCTTAAAAGTTGGGAATCTTGGGAGTTGAAGTCCACCAGTCTTAAAAGTTGGGAATCCTGGGAGTTGAAGTCCACCAGTCTTAAAAGTTGGGAATCCTGGGAGTTGAAGTCCACCAGTCTTAAAAGTTGGGAATCCTGGGAGTTGAAGTCCACCAGTCTTAAAAGTTGGGAATCCTGGGAGTTGAAGTCCACCAGTCTTAAAAGTTGGGAATCTTGGGAGTTGAAGTCCACCAGTCTTAAAAGTTGGGAATCCTGGGAGTTGAAGTCCACCAGTCTTAAAAGTTGGGAATCTTGGGAGTTGAAGTCCACCAGTCTTAAAAGTTGGGAATCTTGGGAGTTGAAGTCCACCAGTCTTAAAAGTTGGGAATCCTTGGGAGTTGAAGTCCACCAGTCTTAAAAGTTGGGAATCCTGGGAGTTGAAGTCCACCAGTCTTAAAAGTTGGGAATCTTGGGAGTTGAAGTCCACCAGTCTTAAAAGTTGGGAATCCTGGGAGTTGAAGTCCACCAGTCTTAAAAGTTGGGAATCCTGGGAGTTGAAGTCCACCAGTCTTAAAAGTTGGGAATCCTGGGAGTTGAAGTCCACCAGTCTTAAAAGTTGGGAATCCTGGGAGTTGAAGTCCACCAGTCTTAAAAGTTGGGAATCTTGGGAGTTGAAGTCCACCAGTCTTAAAAGTTGGGAATCCTTGGGAGTTGAAGTCCACCAGTCTTAAAAGTTGGGAATCCTGGGAGTTGAAGTCCACCAGTCTTAAAAGTTGGGAATCTTGGGAGTTGAAGTCCACCAGTCTTAAAAGTTGGGAATCCTGGGAGTTGAAGTCCACCAGTCTTAAAAGTTGGGAATCTGGGAGTTGAAGTCCACCAGTCTTAAAAGTTGGGAATCTTGGGAGTTGAAGTCCACCAGTCTTAAAAGTTGGGAATCTTGGGAGTTGAAGTCCACCAGTCTTAAAAGTTGGGAATCTTGGGAGTTGAAGTCCACCAGTCTTAAAAGTTGGGAATCCTGGGAGTTGAAGTCCACCAGTCTTAAAAGTTGGGAATCCTGGGAGTTGAAGTCCACCAGTCTTAAAAGTTGGGAATCCTGGGAGTTGAAGTCCACCAGTCTTAAAAGTTGGGAATCCTGGGAGTTGAAGTCCACCAGTCTTAAAAGTTGGGAATCTTGGGAGTTGAAGTCCACCAGTCTTAAAAGTTGGGAATCTTGGGAGTTGAAGTCCACCAGTCTTAAAAGTTGGGAATCTTGGGAGTTGAAGTCCACCAGTCTTAAAAGTTGGGAATCCTGGGAGTTGAAGTCCACCAGTCTTAAAAGTTGGGAATCTGGGAGTTGAAGTCCACCAGTCTTAAAAGTTGGGAATCCTTGGGAGTTGAAGTCCACCAGTCTTAAAAGTTGGGAATCTGGGAGTTGAAGTCCACCAGTCTTAAAAGTTGGGAATCTGGGAGTTGAAGTCCACCAGTCTTAAAAGTTGGGAATCTTGGGAGTTGAAGTCCACCAGTCTTAAAAGTTGGGAATCCTGGGAGTTGAAGTCCACCAGTCTTAAAAGTTGGGAATCCTGGGAGTTGAAGTCCACCAGTCTTAAAAGTTGGGAATCCTGGGAGTTGAAGTCCACCAGTCTTAAAAGTTGGGAATCCTGGGAGTTGAAGTCCACCAGTCTTAAAAGTTGGGAATCTTGGGAGTTGAAGTCCACCAGTCTTAAAAGTTGGGAATCTGGGAGTTGAAGTCCACCAGTCTTAAAAGTTGGGAATCTTGGGAGTTGAAGTCCACCAGTCTTAAAAGTTGGGAATCCTGGGAGTTGAAGTCCACCAGTCTTAAAAGTTGGGAATCTTGGGAGTTGAAGTCCACCAGTCTTAAAAGTTGGGAATCCTGGGAGTTGAAGTCCACCAGTCTTAAAAGTTGGGAATCGGAGTTGAAGTCCACCAGTCTTAAAAGTTGGGTTGGGAGTTGAAGTCCACCAGTCTTAAAAGTTGGGAATCTGGGAGTTGAAGTCCACCAGTCTTAAAAGTTGGGAATCCTGGGAGTTGAAGTCCACCAGTCTTAAAAGTTGGGAATCCTGGGAGTTGAAGTCCACCAGTCTTAAAAGTTGGGAATCCTGGGAGTTGAAGTCCACCAGTCTTAAAAGTTGGGAATCTTGGGAGTTGAAGTCCACCAGTCTTAAAAGTTGGGAATCCTGGGAGTTGAAGTCCACCAGTCTTAAAAGTTGGGAATCTTGGGAGTTGAAGTCCACCAGTCTTAAAAGTTGGGAATCCTGGGAGTTGAAGTCCACCAGTCTTAAAAGTTGGGAATCCTGGGAGTTGAAGTCCACCAGTCTTAAAAGTTGGGAATCTTGGGAGTTGAAGTCCACCAGTCTTAAAAGTTGGGAATCTGGGAGTTGAAGTCCACCAGTCTTAAAAGTTGGGAATCTTGGGAGTTGAAGTCCACCAGTCTTAAAAGTTGGGAATCCTGGGAGTTGAAGTCCACCAGTCTTAAAAGTTGGGAATCCTGGAGTTGAAGTCCACCAGTCTTAAAAGTTGGGAATCTTGGGAGTTGAAGTCCACAAGTCTTAAAAGTTGGGAATCTTGGGAGTTGAAGTCCACCAGTCTTAAAAGTTGGGAATCTTGGGAGTTGAAGTCCACCAGTCTTAAAAGTTGGGAATCTGGGAGTTGAAGTCCACCAGTCTTAAAAGTTGGGAATCCTGGGAGTTGAAGTCCACCAGTCTTAAAAGTTGGGAATCTTGGGAGTTGAAGTCCACCAGTCTTAAAAGTTGGGAATCCTGGGAGTTGAAGTCCACCAGTCTTAAAAGTTGGGAATCTGGGAGTTGAAGTCCACCAGTCTTAAAAGTTGGGAATCTTGGGAGTTGAAGTCCACCAGTCTTAAAAGTTGGGAATCTTGGGAGTTGAAGTCCACCAGTCTTAAAAGTTGAGAATCCTGGGATTTGAACTCCACCAGTCTTAAAAGTTGGGAATCCTTGGAGTTGAAGTCCACCAGTCTTAAAAGTTGGGAATCCTGGGAGTTGAAGTCCACCAGTCTTAAAAGTTGGGAATCTTGGGAGTTGAAGTCCACCAGTCTTAAAAGTTGGGAATCCTGGGAGTTGAAGTCCACCAGTCTTAAAAGTTGGGAATCCTGGGAGTTGAAGTCCACCAGTCTTAAAAGTTGGGAATCCTGGGAGTTGAAGTCCACCAGTCTTAAAAGTTGGGAATCTTGGGAGTTGAAGTCCACCAGTCTTAAAAGTTGGGAATCCTGGGAGTTGAAGTCCACCAGTCTTAAAAGTTGGGAATCTGGGAGTTGAAGTCCACCAGTCTTAAAAGTTGGGAATCTTGGGAGTTGAAGTCCACCAGTCTTAAAAGTTGGGAATCTTGGGAGTTGAAGTCCACCAGTCTTAAAAGTTGGGAATCCTGGGAGTTGAAGTCCACCAGTCTTAAAAGTTGGGAATCTGGGAGTTGAAGTCCACCAGTCTTAAAAGTTGGGAATCCTGGGAGTTGAAGTCCACCAGTCTTAAAAGTTGGGAATCTTGGGAGTTGAAGTCCACCAGTCTTAAAAGTTGGGAATCTGGGAGTTGAAGTCCACCAGCCTTAAAAGTTGGGAATCTTGGGAGTTGAAGTCCACCAGTCTTAAAAGTTGGGAATCTTGGGAGTTGAAGTCCACCAGTCTTAAAAGTTGGGAATCCTGGGAGTTGAAGTCCACCAGTCTTAAAAGTTGGGAATCTTGGGAGTTGAAGTCCACCAGTCTTAAAAGTTGGGAATCCTGGGAGTTGAAGTCCACCAGTCTTAAAAGTTGGGAATCTTGGGAGTTGAAGTCCACCAGTCTTAAAAGTTGGGAATCTGGGAGTTGAAGTCCACCAGTCTTAAAGTTGGGAATCCTTGGAGTTGAAGTCCACCAGTCTTAAAAGTTGGGAATCCTGGGAGTTGAAGTCCACCAGTCTTAAAAGTTGGGAATCCTGGGAGTTGAAGTCCACCAGTCTTAAAAGTTGGGAATCTGGGAGTTGAAGTCCACCAGTCTTAAAAGTTGGGAATCCTGGGAGTTGAAGTCCACCAGTCTTAAAAGTTGGGAATCTTGGGAGTTGAAGTCCACCAGTCTTAAAAGTTGGGAATCTTGGGAGTTGAAGTCCACCAGTCTTAAAAGTTGGGAATCCTGGGAGTTGAAGTCCACCAGTCTTAAAAGTTGGGAATCTTGGGAGTTGAAGTCCACCAGTCTTAAAAGTTGGTAATCTTGGGAGTTGAAGTCCACCAGCCTTAAAAGTTGGGAATCCTTGGGAGTTGAAGTCCACCAGTCTTAAAAGTTGGGAATCTGGGAGTTGAAGTCCACCAGTCTTAAAAGTTGGGAATCCTTGGGAGTTGAAGTCCACCAGTCTTAAAAGTTGGGAATCCTTGGGAGTTGAAGTCCACCAGTCTTAAAAGTTGGGAATCCTGGGAGTTGAAGTCCACCAGTCTTAAAAGTTGGGAATCCTGGGAGTTGAAGTCCACCAGTCTTAAAAGTTGGGAATCCTGGGAGTTGAAGTCCACCAGTCTTAAAAGTTGGGAATCCTGGGAGTTGAAGTCCACCAGTCTTAAAAGTTGGGAATCCTGGGAGTTGAAGTCCACCAGTCTTAAAAGTTGGGAATCCTGGGAGTTGAAGTCCACCAGTCTTAAAAGTTGGGAATCTGGGAGTTGAAGTCCACCAGTCTTAAAAGTTGGGAATCCTGGGAGTTGAAGTCCACCAGTCTTAAAAGTTGGGAATCCTGGGAGTTGAAGTCCACCAGTCTTAAAAGTTGGGAATCTGGGAGTTGAAGTCCACCAGTCTTAAAAGTTGGGAATCCTGGGAGTTGAAGTCCACCAGTCTTAAAAGTTGGGAATCTTGGGAGTTGAAGTCCACCAGTCTTAAAAGTTGGGAATCTTGGGAGTTGAAGTCCACCAGTCTTAAAAGTTGGGAATCCTGGGAGTTGAAGTCCACCAGTCTTAAAAGTTGGGAATCCTGGGAGTTGAAGTCCACCAGTCTTAAAAGTTGGGAATCTGGGAGTTGAAGTCCACCAGCCTTAAAAGTTGGGAATCTTGGGAGTTGAAGTCCACCAGTCTTAAAAGTTGGGAATCTTGGGAGTTGAAGTCCACCAGCCTTAAAAGTTGGGAATCCTGGGAGTTGAAGTCCACCAGTCTTAAAAGTTGGGAATCTTGGGAGTTGAAGTCCACCAGTCTTAAAAGTTGGGAATCTTGGGAGTTGAAGTCCACCAGTCTTAAAAGTTGGGAATCTTGGGAGTTGAAGTCCACCAGTCTTAAAAGTTGGGAATCCTGGGAGTTGAAGTCCACCAGTCTTAAAAGTTGGGAATCCTTGGGAGTTGAAGTCCACCAGTCTTAAAAGTTGGGAATCTTGGGAGTTGAAGTCCACCAGCCTTAAAAGTTGGGAATCCTGGGAGTTGAAGTCCACCAGTCTTAAAAGTTGGGAATCTTGGGAGTTGAAGTCCACCAGTCTTAAAAGTTGGGAATCTTGGGAGTTGAAGTCCACCAGCCTTAAAAGTTGGGAATCCTGGGAGTTGAAGTCCACCAGTCTTAAAGTTGGGAATCTTGGGAGTTGAAGTCCACCAGTCTTAAAGTTGGGAATCTTGGGAGTTGAAGTCCACCAGTCTTAAAAGTTGGGAATCTTGGGAGTTGAAGTCCACCAGTCTTAAAGTTGGGAATCCTGGGAGTTGAAGTCCACCAGTCTTAAAGTTGGGAATCTTGGGAGTTGAAGTCCACCAGTCTTAAAAGTTGGGAATCTTGGGAGTTGAAGTCCACCAGCCTTAAAAGTTGGGAATCTTGGGAGTTGAAGTCCACCAGTCTTAAAAGTTGGGAATCTTGGGAGTTGAAGTCCACCAGTCTTAAAAGTTGGGAATCTTGGGAGTTGAAGTCCACCAGTCTTAAAAGTTGGGAATCCTGGGAGTTGAAGTCCACCAGTCTTAAAAGTTGGGAATCTTGGAGTTGAAGTCCACCAGTCTTAAAAGTTGGGAATCTTGGGAGTTGAAGTCCACCAGTCTTAAAAGTTGGGAATCTTGGGAGTTGAAGTCCACCAGTCTTAAAAGTTGGGAATCTTGGGAGTTGAAGTCCACCAGTCTTAAAAGTTGGGAATCTTGGGAGTTGAAGTCCACCAGTCTTAAAAGTTGGGAATCTTGGGAGTTGAAGTCCACCAGCCTTAAAAGTTGGGAATCCGGAGTTGAAGTCCACCAGTCTTAAAAGTTGGGAATCTTGGGAGTTGAAGTCCACCAGTCTTAAAAGTTGGGAATCCTTGGGGTTGAAGTCCACCAGTCTTAAAAGTTGGGAATCTTGGGAGTTGAAGTCCACCAGTCTTAAAAGTTGGGAATCCTGGAGTTGAAGTCCACCAGCTTAAAAGTTGGGAATCTTGGAGTTGAAGTCCACCAGTCTTAAAAGTTGGGAATCTTGGGAGTTGAAGTCCACCAGTCTTAAAAGTTGGGAATCTTGGGAGTTGAAGTCCACCAGTCTTAAAAGTTGGGAATCCTGGGAGTTGAAGTCCACCAGTCTTAAAAGTTGGGAATCCTGGGAGTTGAAGCCCACCAGTCTTAAAAGTTGGGAACCTTGGAGTTGAAGTCCACCAGCCTTAAAAGTTGGGAATCGGGAGTTGAAGTCCACCAGCCTTAAAAGTTGGGAATCTTGGGAGTTGAAGTCCACCAGTCTTAAAAGTTGGGAATCCTGGGAGTTGAAGTCCACCAGTCTTAAAAGTTGGGAATCTTGGGAGTTGAAGTCCACCAGTCTTAAAAGTTGGGAATCTTGGGAGTTGAAGTCCACCAGCCTTAAAAGTTGGGAATCCGGGGTTGAAGTCCACCAGTCTTAAAAGTTGGGAATCGGAGTTGAAGTCCACCAGTCTTAAAAGTTGGGAATCTTGGGAGTTGAAGTCCACCAGTCTTAAAGTTGGGAATTGGGAGTTGAAGTCCACCAGCTTAAAAGTTGGGAATCTTGGGAGTTGAAGTCCACCAGTCTTAAAAGTTGGGAATCTGGGAGTTGAAGTCCACCAGTCTTAAAAGTTGGGAATCCCTTGGGAGTTGAAGTCCACCAGTCTTAAAAGTTGGGAATCTTGGGAGTTGAAGTCCACCAGTCTTAAAAGTTGGGAATCTTGGGAGTTGAAGTCCACCAGCCTTAAAGTTGGGAATCCTGGGAGTTGAAGTCCACCAGTCTTAAAAGTTGGGAATCCTGGGAGTTGAAGTCCACCAGTCTTAAAAGTTGGGAATCTGGGAGTTGAAGTCCACCAGTCTTAAAAGTTGGGAATCTGGGAGTTGAAGTCCACCAGCCTTAAAAGTTGGGAATCGGAGTTGAAGTCCACCAGTCTTAAAAGTTGGGAATCTTGGGAGTTGAAGTCCAGCAGCCTTAAAGTTGGGAATCCCGGGAGTTGAAGTCCACCAGCCTTAAAAGTTGGGAATCCTGGGAGTTGAAGTCCACCAGTCTTAAAAGTTGGGAATCTTGGGAGTTGAAGTCCACCAGTCTTAAAAGTTGGGAATCTGGGAGTTGAAGTCCACCAGTCTTAAAAGTTGGGAATCCTGGGAGTTGAAGTCCACCAGTCTTAAAAGTTGGGAATTGGGAGTTGAAGTCCACCAGTCTTAAAAGTTGGGAATCTTGGGAGTTGAAGTCCACCAGCCTTAAAAGTTGGGAATCTTGGGAGTTGAAGTCCACCAGTCTTAAAAGTTGGGAATCTTGGGAGTTGAAGTCCACCAGTCTTAAAAGTTGGGAATCTGGGAGTTGAAGTCCACCAGTCTTAAAAGTTGGGAATCTGGGAGTTGAAGTCCACCAGCCTTAAAAGTTGGGAATCCTGGGAGTTGAAGTCCACCAGTCTTAAAAGTTGGGAATCCTGGGAGTTGAAGTCCACCAGTCTTAAAAGTTGGGAATCTTGGGAGTTGAAGTCCACCAGTCTTAAAAGTTGGGAATCCTGGGAGTTGAAGTCCACCAGCCTTAAAAGTTGGGAATCTTGGGAGTTGAAGTCCACCAGTCTTAAAAGTTGGGAATCTTGGGAGTTGAAGTCCACCAGCCTTAAAAGTTGGGAATCCTGGGAGTTGAAGTCCACCAGTCTTAAAGTTGGGAATCCGGGAGTTGAAGTCCACCAGTCTTAAAAGTTGGGAATCTTGGGAGTTGAAGTCCACCAGTCTTAAAAGTTGGGAATCTTGGGAGTTGAAGTCCACCAGTCTTAAAAGTTGGGAATCCTTGGGAGTTGAAGTCCACCAGCCTTAAAAGTTGGGAATCTTGGGAGTTGAAGTCCACCAGTCTTAAAAGTTGGGAATCTTGGGAGTTGAAGTCCACCAGTCTTAAAAGTTGGGAATTTGGGAGTTGAAGTCCACCAGTCTTAAAAGTTGGGAATCCTGGGAGTTGAAGTCCACCAGTCTTAAAAGTTGGGAATCTTGGGAGTTGAAGTCCACCAGTCTTAAAAGTTGGGAATCCTTGGGAGTTGAAGTCCACCAGTCTTAAAAGTTGGGAATCCTGGGAGTTGAAGTCCACCAGTCTTAAAAGTTGGGAATCTTGGGAGTTGAAGTCCACCAGTCTTAAAAGTTGGGAATCCTGGGAGTTGAAGTCCACCAGTCTTAAAAGTTGGGAATCTTGGGAGTTGAAGTCCACCAGTCTTAAAAGTTGGGAATCCTGGGAGTTGAAGTCCACCAGCCTTAAAAGTTGGGAATCTTGGGAGTTGAAGTCCACCAGTCTTAAAAGTTGGGAATCTTGGGAGTTGAAGTCCACCAGTCTTAAAAGTTGGGAATCCTTGGGAGTTGAAGTCCACCAGTCTTAAAGTTGGGAATCTTGGGAGTTGAAGTCCACCAGTCTTAAAAGTTGGGAATCCGGAGTTGAAGTCCACCAGTCTTAAAAGTTGGGAATCTGGGAGTTGAAGTCCACCAGTCTTAAAAGTTGGGAATCCTGGGAGTTGAAGTCCACCAGTCTTAAAAGTTGGGAATCTGGGAGTTGAAGTCCACCAGTCTTAAAAGTTGGGAATCCTGGGAGTTGAAGTCCACCAGTCTTAAAAGTTGGGAATCCTTGGGAGTTGAAGTCCACCAGTCTTAAAAGTTGGGAATCCCTGGGAGTTGAAGTCCACCAGTCTTAAAAGTTGGGAATCTTGGGAGTTGAAGTCCACCAGTCTTAAAAGTTGGGAATCTGGGAGTTGAAGTCCACCAGTCTTAAAAGTTGGGAATCCTGGGAGTTGAAGTCCACCAGTCTTAAAAGTTGGGAATCCTTGGGAGTTGAAGTCCACCAGTCTTAAAAGTTGGGAATCTGGGAGTTGAAGTCCACCAGTCTTAAAAGTTGGGAATCCTGGGAGTTGAAGTCCACCAGTCTTAAAGTTGGGAATCTTGGGAGTTGAAGTCCACCCACTTAAAAGTTGGGAATTGGAGTTGAAGTCCACCAGTCTTAAAAGTTGGGAATCTTGGGAGTTGAAGTCCACCAGTCTTAAAAGTTGGGAATCCTTGGGAGTTGAAGTCCACCAGTCTTAAAAGTTGGGAATCTGGGAGTTGAAGTCCACCAGTCTTAAAAGTTGGGAATCCTGGGAGTTGAAGTCCACCAGCCTTAAAAGTTGGGAATCTTGGGAGTTGAAGTCCACCAGTCTTAAAAGTTGGGAATCCTGGGAGTTGAAGTCCACCAGCCTTAAAAGTTGGGAATCTTGGGAGTTGAAGTCCACCAGTCTTAAAAGTTGGGAATCGGGAGTTGAAGTCCACCAGTCTTAAAAGTTGGGAATCCTGGGAGTTGAAGTCCACCAGCCTTAAAAGTTGGGAATCCTGGGAGTTGAAGTCCACCAGTCTTAAAAGTTGGGAATCCTGGGAGTTGAAGTCCACCAGTCTTAAAAGTTGGGAATCTTGGGAGTTGAAGTCCACCAGCCTTAAAAGTTGGGAATCTTGGGAGTCTTAAAAGTTGGGAATCCTGGGAGTTGAAGTCCACCAGTCTTAAAAGTTGGGAATCTTGGGAGTTGAAGTCCATCAGCCTTAAAAGTTGGGAATCTTGGGAGTTGAAGTCCAGCAATCTTAAAAGTTGGGAATCCTGGGAGTTGAAGTCCACCAGTCTTAAAAGTTGGGAATCTTGGGAGTTGAAGTCCATCAGCCTTAAAAGTTGGGAATCGGAGTTGAAGTCCACCAGACTTAAATTTGGGAATCCTTGAGTTGAAGTCCACCAGCCTTAAAAGTTGGGAATCCTGGGAGTTGAAGTCCACCAGTCTTAAAAGTTGGGAATCTTGGGAGTTGAAGTCCATCAGCCTTAAAAGTTGGGAATCCCAGGAGTTGAAGTCCACCAGTCTTAAAGTTGGGAATCTTGGGAGTTGAAGTCCACCAGCCTTAAAATTGGGAATCTTGGGAGTTGAAGTCCACCAGTCTTAAAAGTTGGGAATCCTTGGGAGTTGAAGTCCACCAGTCTTAAAAGTTGGGAATCTTGGGAGTTGAAGTCCATCAGCCTTAAAAGTTGGGAATTGGGAGTTGAAGTCCACCAGTCTTAAAAGTTGGGAATCTTGGGAGTTGAAGTCCACCAGCCTTAAAAGTTGGGAATCTTGGGAGTTGAAGTCCACCAGTCTTAAAAGTTGGGAATCTGGGAGTTGAAGTCCACCAGCCTTAAAAGTTGGGAATCTTGGGAGTTGAAGTCCATCAGCCTTAAAATTTGGGAATCCCGGAGTTGAACCACCAGTCTTAAAAGTTGGGAATCTGGAGTTGAAGTCCACCAGTCTTAAAAGTTGGGAATCTTGGGAGTTGAAGTCCACCAGTCTTAAAAGTTGGGAATCCTGGGAGTTGAAGTCCATCAGTCTTAAAAGTTGGGAATCTTGGGAGTTGAAGTCCACCATCTTAAAAGTTGGGAATCCTGGAGTTGAAGTCCACAGCCTTAAAGTTGGGAATCTTGGGAGTTGAAGTCCATCAGCCTTAAAAGTTGGGAATCCTGGGAGTTGAAGTCCACCAGCCTTAAATTTGGGAATCCTGGGAGTTGAAGTCCACCAGCCTTAAAAGTTGGGAATCTTGGGAGTTGAAGTCCAGCAGTCTTAAAAGTTGGGAATCTGGGAGTTGAAGTCCATCAGCCTTAAAAGTGGGAATCCTGGGAGTTGAAGTCCACCAGCCTTAAAAGTTGGGAATCTGGGAGTTGAAGTCCACCAGCCTTAAAAGTTGGGAATCTGGGAGTTGAAGTCCATCATCTTAAAATTGGGAATCTTGGGAGTTGAAGTCCAGCACTTAAAAGTTGGGAATCCTTGGGAGTTGAAGTCCACCCTTAAAAGTTGGGAATCTTGGGAGGTGAAGTCCATCAGCTTAAAAGTTGGGAATCGGAGTTGAAGTCCACCAGACTTAAATTTGGGAATCCCGGGAGTTGAAGTCCACCAGCCTTAAAATTTGGGAATCTGGGAGTTGAAGTCCACCAGTCTTAAAAGTTGGGAATCCCGGAGTTGAAGTCCATCAGCTTAAATTTGGGAATCTTGGGAGTTGAAGTCCATCAGCCTTAAAAGTTGGGAATCCCGGGAGTTGAAGTCCACCAGACTTAAATTTGGGAATCCCGGGAGTTGAAGTCCACCAGTCTTAAAAGTTGGGAATCTTGGGAGTTGAAGTCCACCAGTCTTAAAAGTTGGGAATCCTGGGAGTTGAAGTCCACCAATCTTAAATGTTGGGAATCTGGGAGTTGAAGTCCATCAGCCTTAAAAGTTGGGAATCTTGGGAGTTGAAGTCCATCGGACTTAAAAATTGGGAAACTTGGGAGTTGAAGTCCAGCAATCTTAAGAGCTGGGAATCCTGTTAGTTGAAGTCCACCCGCCTTAAAAGTTGGGAATCTTGGGAGTTGAAGTCCATCAGCCTTAAAAGTCAGGAATCCCGGGAGTTGAAGTCCACCAGACTTATATTTGGGAATCCCGGGAGTTGAAGTTCACCAGCCTTAAAAGTTGGGAAACCTGGGAGTTGAAGTCCCCCATCTTAAATGTTGGGAATCTTGGGAGTTGAAGTCCATCAGCTTTAAAAGTCAGGAATCCCGGGAGTTGAAGTCCACCAGACTCATATTTGGGAATCCTCGGATTTGAAGTTCACCAGCCTTAAAAGTTGGGAAACCTGGGAGTTGAAGTCCACCAATCTTAAATGTTGGGAATCTTGGGAGTTGAAGTCCATCAGCCTTAAAATTTGGGAATCCCGGAGTTGAAGTCCAGCAGTCTTAAAAGTTTGGAATCCTGGGAGTTGAAGTCCATCAGCCTTAAAATTTGGGAATCTTGGAGTTCAAGTCCATCAGTCGTAAAAGTTGGGAATCTTGGGAGTTGAAATCCATCGGACTTAAATTTGGGAAACTTGGGAGTTGAAGTCCAGCAATCTTAAGAGCTGGGAACCCTGTTAGTGAAAGTCCACCAGCCTTAAAAGTTGGGAATCTTGGGAGTTGAAGTCCATCAGACTTAAAAGTCAGGATTCCCGGGAGTTGAAGTCCACCAATCTTAAATGTTGGGAATCTTGGGAGTTGAAGTTCATGAGCCTTAAAATTTGGGAATCTTGGGAGTTGAAACCCACCTGTCTTAAAAGTTGGGAATCCTGGGAGTTGAAGTCCACCAATCTTAAAAGTTGGGAATCTTGGGAGTTGAAGTCCAGCAGTCTTAAATTTGGGAATCCAGGGAGTTGAAGTCCATCGGACTTAAAAGTTGGGAAACTTGGGAGTTGAAGTCCAGCAATCTTAAGAGCTGGGAATCCTGGTAGTTGAAGTCCACACGCCTTAAAAGTTAGGAATCTTGGGAGTTGAAGTCCATCAGCCTTAAAAGTCAGGAATCCCGGGAGTTGAAGTCCACCAGACTTATATTTGTGAATCCTCGGATTTGAAGTTCACCAGCCTTAAAAGTTGGGAAACCTGGGAGTTGAAGTCCTCCAATCTTAAATGTTGGGAATCTTGGGAGTTGAAGTCCATCAGCCTTAAAATTTGGGAATCCTGGGAGTTGAAGTCCAGCAGTCTTAAAAGTTTGGAATCTTGGGATTTGAAGTCCACCAGCCTTAAAATTTGGGAATCTTGGGAGTTGAAATCCACCAGTCATAAAAGTTGGGAATCCTGGGAGTTGAAGTCCACCAATCTTAAATGTTGGGAATCCCAGGAATTGAAACCACAAGTCTTAAAAGTTGGGAATCCCAAGCTATAAAAACTAATTTAACCCAATCAACATCCGGAAACTTTCTGCTTAACAAAGGAGAAAGAGAAAGGAAAATAGAACTTTTTTCGGAAGCAAGGACCGACAGGAACGTGGATTAAATCTATCGAGGGAAGACCATAAAGGAAAGTCCCACCATTGTGACATTGCATTTTTTTCTTATTGCCATTGACATTAGAACAATTGGAAAACCCGAGTGAAGAACAGCAATTGAAAGAACGGAAGGAGCCTGATTCAACGCTATACGATATTATTGTATCTAATTTGTATTCTATTTCATATATTCTATACTACCTTATATTACTTTATACTATACATATATATAGACATAGATAGATTTATAACATAAATGGGGAAAACTTTATAGGACTGCTATATTATTACAGATTGTTATAAGACGTTAAGGATTTTGAAATATTGATATTTACAAACCCAATACTTAATTACATTTATTAACTTATTCGTAAGATAAACAATTGATTTAAACTTTTCAGCAAGAGATTATTGTGGATAGATAAGTAGTGATTTATATTAAGTATCTATCTTATACAGAACAATAAGATTTGATAGTCTATCTTTTGCCTCTTTCTATATCTATATACATATATTACTTTACTCTACTTGATTTGCTCTCTACATCCGGTTTTCTTTTCTCTTCTTTTTCTTTATATTTTTCTTTCCTTAGACTCTTTTTCTCAGATTATCATAAACTATATGCAAGAAATGTAATGTGATTTTACCTCTGTCCCCCCCAAGACTATCAAGAAAGATATTTGACTTTAAAATCAACGAAAAAACAAGGACAGACAGTTCCTCTGCTCCCCTTTTGGTTAGATTTGATTGAGTGAAAATATTGGAATAGAGGGACCTCTAGTAGATGAAAATTGGAAATAAGATGGGAAATATAAATAGAATCATTAAAGAACAGCAAAAGATAATAAAAGAAATGTCAACAGTAACTTCCACCATTACTAAAACAGGAAAAAAGGGAGTGACAACTGTAACCCCATCCACACCCACGGTGACTTCCTCCCAAAAACAATAGAAGGGATGCTGGCCCCCGAGAAATCCAATACTCAGACTCCCTCCCAAACGATACAAAACACACTACAGACATTACAAAGCATGATGTTAACGATGCAAGAATCAATGATGAATAACCACATGGAAAGCAAGAAAGAAAGAGAAGAGATGAGAGCAGAATTAAAAGTGAACTGGGAGAGATGAAAAATGAATTAAAACTTTAGAGGGGAAAATAGGACAGTTGCAGGAGACAACAAGGACAAATGAGGAGAAAATTATAACAATTACGAAACAAACAGACCAAACAGGGAAAAAGGTGGAAGCTATGGAACATAAAATTAAAGACCAATATAGGGAAACGAACGAGGCCCTGACATATTTAGAATTAGACAGAGCCTCATACTATTTAAGGTTCCAGAATATACAGGAGGAAAGAGGGGAAAATTTGACTCGAATGGCAGAATTGTTGGCAACTATTCTGCAAAAAGAAAGTGATCAGATGATACTAGAGATCGATGAGGCATATAGAGTCTATACAAGCTATGCTAGAAGACATGGACTCCCAAGGGAGGTTCATGTCAGATTCGCTAGAAAAAGAGTTAGAGAGATAATTTATAGATTGACTAGAGAAGAGACAATAAAACACAATGGTAGACAAGTCATAATACTGAAGCAATTCCAAGGAGAGTGAGAGACCAAAGAAAGGAATACAGATTCCTCACAAATCATTTAAATAAAAAACATTTTATTCAGGTGGAACGATCCAGAAGGAATCCTAGTAACATGGGAAGGCAGAAGAACCAGAATTGATAATCTAGCGAAGGCTCAAAGATTCTATGAACAAACAGGAGGATTAGAGGAGGAATTGAGCAGTAGAGAAGAGTCGAGAAATGCAAGCCGTGAAGATCTAAGAGTCCATGAGAGGAGAGGAGAGAAAGGAGGGGAAGGAGGGGACAGAGAATTAATGGTTTGTGAAGAAGGAAGGAGAGAAGAGACAGGAGTGAAGACTAGAAGTCAAACAGCAGGTAAAACGTAATAAAGTTAGAAAAGAAGCGACCAAATGGGAAGGGGAATAAAATTAATATCAATGAACATCAATGGACTAAATAGTCCAAATAAAAGGAAAAAATATTCGATAGATTGGAAAGACAAAATGGGACATAATATGTCTTCAAGAAGTCCATATAAAAGAACAGGACAAAAATATTTAGAGAATAGAAAACTTGGAAAAGCATTTATGGCTTTAGCATGAAAGAAAAGAGGAGTAGTACTATATATAAAAGAGGATCTTAATGCAAAATTGATATACAATGATACAGATGGAAGAATATTAATGGTGGAAATAGAGATATACAATAAGAAAACTTTAGCTGTTGGAATATATGCCAAATAAGAACCAAAAGAATTTTATAAAACTTATATGAGAAATTGATAGAAATTGGCAATCCGAGGATTTGTCTGATGGGGACTACAATGCAATAACTGACAATAGGCAAGATTATGAATCGGAATGTAAACAATACCAAAAACGAAATACTTTACCAAAAATATTTTTGAAATGGTAGAGGAATTAGGATTGGAAGATATATGGAGAAAAAGGAATCCACAAACCACACAGTATACTTTCCACTCCAGTCCACACAAATCCTGGTCTAGAATAGACATGATTTGGATAAATAGTGAATTAAATAAAGAAATCTTTGACACAAAAATTTTAACAAATATATGGGCTGATCATAACCCAATGTCTTTAATTTGGAAAGAAGGAGGAAGGAAAGGACGAAGATGGTCATTAAACTCTCAGATCTTGAAAGAAGAAAAATATTTGCAAAAAATTAGAGAGGAATTAACAAACTTCTATAATTTTAATAAAAGAGGATACATCCCTACAAAACATGTGGGATACAATAAAAGCTTATATTAGGGGAATATCAATCGCATATTTGTCAAACAGAAATAAGGAAAGATGGAAGAAACAAGATGAATTAATAAAAGAAATTGGAAAGTTAGAGAACAAACAAAAGAGAAAGCTAGACAGTGAGCAAATTAAAGATGCACTAATACAAAAAAACATGAACTTAATATACTTGAGCAAGAGGACTCCTTAGAAAGTTACAATACACAAAACAAAATTACTTTGAATATGCAAACAAACCGGGAGATGGCTAGCATATAAATTGAGAAAAGAGGAACAGAAAAGAACGATACAATACTTAGAGAACGAAAATGGGGATCTTGAGGTTGATTTGGAAAAAAAGAAAGAAATTGCAAGAAATTACTTTGAGGAATTATATAAACAAGAAAATGTAGAAGTGTCTAAAATAAAACAATACTTAGAGGAAGGAAATATACAGAAACTTACTGATGAAGAAAGAGAACTGCTAAACAAAGAGATAACAATAGATGAATTAAAGAAAGCAATTCAGAAGCAAAAAATAATAAAACACCAGGCCCAGATGGATACCCAAGTGAATTCTATAAAAGATAGGGGACATATTAAATAATACATTTTAGAAGTTTGTAACGAAGCACTGGGTAAAGCCAAAATTCCCAACACTTGGAAGGAGGCATACATAACACTTATACCTAAAGAAGAGACAAATAGTAATCAAATTAAAAATTATAGACCAATATCGCTTTTAAATACTGACTATAAAATTTTTATGACAATTATGGCACAAAGATTAAAAGGAATTATTAGTGGAAAAATTAGTACAGATCAAAATGGATTTTTGCCGAGAAGACAAATTAGACATAATATAAGAACAATAATAAATATATTAGAATACTATGAAAGTCACCGAGCAATCAAATGGCCCTAATCTTTTTAGATGCACAGAAGGCATTCGATAATTTGAACTGGGATTTCATGAAACAGCAATTTAATAAAATGAAGTTTGGACATAATTTTGAAGGAATGATAAATGCAATATATGACACCCAAAAGGCAAACATATTAGTAAATGGCGAGACCACCAAAATGTTCAAAATAGAGAAGGGGTCAGACAAGGCTGCCCCTTATCACCACTATTATTCATTACAGTATTAGAAACACTATTAATTAGAATTAGGGGAAATGAAAATATAAAAGGAGCGAAAATTAGAAATCAAGAATACAAAACGCAAGCATTCGAGACGACATGGTATTTATAATAGAAGAACCTTTAGAGACAGGCCCGATTTTAATGAAAGAAATAAATGAATTTGGGGAACTAGCAGGTTTAAAGGTAAATAGGGAAAAACCAAATTACTAGTCAAAAATATAATAAATTCTAAACAAAAGAGGCTTGAAGAAATTATGGGGTTACAAATAGTAAACAAAATAAGATATCTAGGAATTTGGATAAGGGCAAAAACAATAATGTTGTGGGAAGATAATTATATAAAAATTTTAGAACAAATCAAAAAGATCTGGAAATCTGGAGCAAATTGCAAATATCCTCTTAGGGAGGATTGCAACAATCAAAATGAACATACTTCCCAAAGTCTTGTTCCTATTTCAGACAATCCCAATATTAACAAATAAGAAGTTTTTATGGAGTTGAATAAAATGACAATGAAGTTTATCTGGATGGGAAAAAGGGCAAGGATAAAGAGAAAATATCTCCAAGATGATAAAAGTAGAGGAGGATTGGGACTGCCAGATTGGGAAATTTACTACAAAGCCGCAATTTTGTTATGGACAAAAGAATGGGTAAGGCTAGAAAATAGGAGAATACTAACACTAGAGGGCATGACTTACAAATAGGATGGCATGCACTCTTATGGAACCCGACGGACAAAAGAAAAACATACTACTAAACATATAATAATGAACTCATTGATTAAAAATTGGGCTGAGATAAGAAAGAAAAATTATATAAAAAATACCAAGGTGGTTCTCAACAATGGAGGCAACCTTCAATCCAAATACAATGGATTTGAATAAAAACTTAAATACTATCAGATATTGGACACAGATGGAAAATTAAAAACAAAACAGGACTTGGAAACACAAGGCATATCAATAGATAGTTGGGTTTACTTACAAATTAAAACAAGATATAACAAAGACATAAAGGAATATGGGATAGAAACAAAGAATACAAATCTGGATAAACTACTCTTGGGACCAGAGGAAAAGTTAATATCCAAATTATATAAATTACTATTAGAACAGGAAAGAGCAGGACAACTAGTAAAAGGATCAATGGTAGCCTGGGAGCAAAATATAGGATACAAATTGGATCTAAATGATTGGGAAGAGATTTGGGAAGAAAATTTAAAATATACAAAGTCAGTGGCAAAAGAAAATCAATACAAAATGATGTACAGGTGGCACTTGGCTGGCTAGACTAGCAAAATATTCCCCAGGCAAATCCAAATTGTTGGAAGTGTCAGGATAAAATAGGAACCTACTACCATGTGTGGTGGACATGCCCAAAATTAAAAATATTGGACAGGAATCAAAAATTGGATTGAGGATGTGATGAACTGTGAGCTGGAGGAAACCAGAACTGTTCCTACTTGGAATGATAAAGAAAAAGTTTCCTCCAAAGACAAATACCTGATTGCACACCTCCTAACAGCTGCTCGAATTTTTTTTGAAGAAAATGGAAAGAACCTTCAATCCGCCTATATAGCAGTAATAAACAAAATGTATGAATGTGTTGAAATGGAGAGATTAACTCTCAAACTAAATGGAAAAGAAGATTCAGATTATTATAAGATATGGAAACGTGGTATAACTGGATGGAACATAAAACGAAGGAATGGGAATGTTGGAAAATAGAGTGCTATTTGAAATATTAGAATTTATAGAAAGCAGGAGATAGTAGAAAATAGGTGATGTAAGAATTTGAAAAATGAGATAAGAGAAACTCTAAAAAGAGGTCAAACCAAGCGAATATTACTAGAAGAAATATTTATGATTATATATGACTGTAATATTACATGGAAAAAGCATTTCTGATGCAACTAAAAGAAACGAAAATGTGTGATGTATTTATGTTTACAAGTGATGTATGTTTGTATGTTGTTGTGTCTTTTTTTAAACTGTAA
>SOZL01001006.1:11469-41860 GCA_009733165.1 Naja naja | reverse complement strand
TAAAAGTTGGGAATCCTGGGAGTTGAAGTCCACCAGTCTTAAAAGTTGGGAATCTTGGGAGTTGAAGTCCAGCAGTCTTAAAAGTTGGGAATCCTGGAGTTGAAGTCCACCAGCCTTAAAAGTTGGGAATCTTGGGAGTTGAAACCACCAGTCTTAAAAGTTGGGAATCCGGGAGTTGAAGTCCACCAGTCTTTAAAAGTTGGGAATCTGGGGAGTTGAAGTCCACCAGTCTTAAAAGTTGGGAATCCTGGGAGTTAAGTCCACCAGTCTTAAAAGTTGGGAATCTTGGGAGTTGAAGTCCATCAGCCTAAAGTTGGGAATCCCGGAGTTGAAGTCCACCAGCCTTAAAAGTTGGGAATCTTGAGTTGAAGTCCACCAGCCTTAAAGTTGGGAATCCTGGGAGTTGAAGTCCACCAGCCTTAAAGTGGGAATCCTGGGAGTTGAAGTCCACCAGCCTTAAAAGTTGGGAATCTTGGGAGTTGAAGTCCACCAGTCTTAAAAGTTGGGAATCCCGAGATTGAAGTCCACCAGTCTAAAAGTTGGGAACTGGGAGTTGAAGTCACCACCCTTAAAAGTTGGGAATCTTGGGAGTTGAAGTCCATCAGCCTTAAAAGTTGGGAATCTGGGAGTTGAAGTCCACCAGTCTTAAAAGTTGGGAATCTTGGAGTTGAAGTCCATCAGCCTTAAAGTTGGAATCTTGGGAGTTGAAGTCCACCAGTCTTAAAAGTTGGGAATCTTGGGAGTTGAAGTCCACCAGTCTTAAAATTTGGGAATGGGAGTTGAAGTCCATCAGCCTTAAAAGTTGGGAATCCGGGAGTTGAAGTCCACCAGTCTTTAAAGTTGGGAATCCTGGGAGTTGAAGTCCACCAGTCTTAAAAGTTGGGAACTTGGAGTTAGTCCACCAGTCTTAAAAGTTGGGAATCTGGGAGTTGAAGTCCACCAGCCTTAAAAGTTGGGAATCCGGAGTTGAAGTCCATCAGCCTTAAAATTGGGAATCTGGGAGTTGAAGTCCACCAGTCTTAAAAGTTGGGAATCTTGGGAGTTGAAGTCCACCAGTTTTAAAAGTTGGGAATCCCTGGAGTTGAAGTCCACCAGCCAAAAGTTGGGAATCTTGGGAGTTGAAGTCCACCAGTCTTAAAAGTTGGGAATCCTGGGAGTTGAAGTCCAACAGTCTTAAAAGTTGGGAATCCTGGGAGTTGAAGTCCACCAGTCTTAAAAGTTGGGAATCCCGGGAGTTGAAGTCCACCAGTCTTAAAAGTTGGGAATCCTGGAGTTGTCCACCAGTCTTAAAAGTTGGGAATCTTGGGAGTTGAAGTCCACCAGTTTAAAGTTGGAATCTTGGGTTGAAGTCCACCAGTCTTAAAAGTTGGGATCCTGGGAGTTGAAGTCCACCACCGTTAAAAGTTGGGAATCTTGGGAGTTGAAGTCCACCAGCCTTAAAAGTTGGGAATCCTGGGAGTTGAAGTCCACCAGTCTTAAAAGTTTGAATCATCCCAATTTGAAGTCCATCAGCCTTAAAAGTTGGGAATCCTGGGAGTTGAAGTCCACCAGTCTTAAAAGTTGGGAATCTTGGGAGTTGAAGTCCATCAGCCTTAAAATTGGGAATCTTTGGAGTCAACCCACAGTCTTAAAAGTTGGGAATCTTGGGAGTTGAAGTCCACCAGTCTTAAAAGTTGGGAATCTTGGGAGTTGAAGTCCACCAGCCTAAAGTTGGAATCCTGAGTTGAAGTCCACCAGTCTTAAAATTTGGAATCTTGGGAGTTGAAGTCCACCAGCCTTAAAAGTTTGGAATCCCGGAGTTGAAGTCCACCAGCCTTAAAGTTGGGAATCTCCGGAGTTGAAGTCCACCAGTCTTAAAAGTTGGAATCTGGGAGTTGAAGTCCACAGCCTTAAAAGTTGGGAATCTTGGGAGTTCAAGTCCACCAGTCTTAAAAGTTGGGAATCTTGGGAGTTGAAGTCCATCAGCCTTTAAAGTTGGGAATCCCTGAATTTGAAGTCCATCAGCCTTAAAAATTGGGAATCTTGGGAGTTGAAGTCCACCAGTCTTAAAAGTTGGGAATCTTGGGAGTTGAAGTCCCCAGCCTTAAAGTTGGAATCCTGGGAGTTGAAGTCCACCAGTCTTAAAAGTTGGGGAATCCGGGAGTTGAAGTCCACCAGTCTTAAAAGTTGGGACTTGATGGAAGTCCAACCAGTCTTAAAAGTTGGGAATCCTGGGAGTTGAAGTCCACCAGCTAAAAGTTGGAATCCTGGGAGTTGAAGTCCACCAGTCTTAAAAGTTGGGAATCTTGGTTGAAGTCCACCAGCCTTAAAGTTGAATCTGAGTTGAAGTCCACCAGCCTTAAAAGTTGGGAATCTTGGGAGTTGAAGTCCACCAGCCTTAAAATTAAATCCTGAGTTGAAGTCCAACCACTTTAAAGTTTATCTGGGAGTTGAAGTCCACCAGTCTTAAAGTTGGGAATCTGGGAGTAGTCCACCAGTCTTAAAGTTGGGAATCCTGGGAGTTAAGTCCACCAGTCTTAAAGTTGGGAATCTTGGAGTTGAAGTCCACCAGTCTTAAAAGTTGGGAATCCTGGGAGTTGAAGTCCACCAGTCTTAAAAGTTGGGAATCCTTGGAGTTGAAGTCCACCAGTCTTAAAAGTTGGGAATCCTGGGAGTTGAAGTCCACCAGCCTTAAAAGTTGGGAATCCCGGAGTTGAAGTCCAGCAGTCTTAAAAGTTTGGAATCTTGGGAGTTGAAGTCCATCAGCCTTAAAAGTTGGGAATCCCTGGAGTTGAAGTCCACCAGTCTTAAAAGTTGGGAATCTTGGAGTTGAAGTCCACCAGCCTTAAAAGTTGGGAATCTGGGAGTTGAAGTCCACCAGTCTTAAAAGTTGGGAATCCTGAGTTGAAGTCCACCAGCTTAAAGTTGGGAATCTGGGAGTTGAAGTCCACCGCCTTAAAAGTTGGGAATCTTGGGAGTTGAAGTCCACCAGCCTTAAAAGTTGGGAATCTTGGGAGTTGAAGTCCCAGCCTTAAAAGTTGGGAATCTTGGGAGTTGAAGTCCACCAGTCTTAAAAGTTGGGAATCTTGGAGTTGAAGTCCACCAGTCTTAAAAGTTGGGAATCTTGGGAGTTGAAGTCCACCAGCCTTAAAAGTTGGGAATCCTGGGAGTTGAAGTCCACCAGTCTTAAAGTTGGGAATCCTTGGGAGTTGAAGTCCACCAGTCTTAAAAGTTGGGAATCCTGGGAGTTGAAGTCCACCAGCCTTAAAAGGGGAATCCTGGGAGTTGAAGTCCACCAGTCTTAAAAGTTGGGAATCTTGGGAGTTGTCCACCAGCCTTAAAGTTGGGAATCTTGGAGTTGAAGTCCACCAGCTTAAAAGTTGGGAATCTTGGGAGTTGAACCACCAGTTCTAAAAGTTGGGAATCCTGGAGTTGAAGTCCATCAGCCTTAAAAGTTGGGAATCCCGGGAGTTGAAGTCCATAGTTTAAAAGTTGGGAATCTTGGGAGTTGAAGTCCACCAGTCTTAAAAGTTGGGAATCTGGGAGAAGTCCCAGTCTTTAAAAAGTTAAACTTGGGGAGTTGAAGTCCACAGTCTTAAAAGTTGGGAATCTTGGGAGTTGAAGTCCACCAGCCTTAAAAGTTGGGAATCCTGGGAGTTGAAGTCCACCAGCCTTAAAAGTTGGGAATCCTGGGAGTTGAAGTCCACCAGCCTTAAAAAGTTGGGAATCTGGAGTTGAAGTCCACCAGCCTTAAAAGTTGGGAATCTTGGGAGAAGTCCACCAGTCTTAAAAGTTGAATCCGGGAGTTAAGTCCACCAGTCTTAAAAGTTGGGAATCTGGGAGTTGAAGTCCATCAGCTTAAAAGTTGGGAATCTGGGAGTTGAAGTCCCCAGCCTTAAAAGTTGGGAATCTGGGAGTTGAAGTCCACCAGTCTTAAATGTTGGGAATCTTGGGAGTTGAAGTCCATCAGCTTAAAATTGAATCCGGGAGTTGAAGTCCACCACTTAAAAGTTGGGAATCCTGGGAGTTGAAGTCCCACCAGTCTTAAAAGTTGGGAATCTTGGGAGTTGAAGTCCACCAGTCTTAAAAGTTGGGAACTGTTGAAGTCCACCACTTTAAAGTTGGGAATCTGGGAGTTGAAGTCCACCAGTCTTAAAAGTTGGGAATCCGGGAGTTGAAGTCCACCAGTCTTAAAAGTTGGAATCTTGGGAGTTGAAGTCCACCAGCCTTAAAAGTTGGGAATCCGGAGTTGAAGTCCATCAGCCTTAAAAGTTGGAATCCGGGAGTTGAAGTCCACCAGTCTTAAAAGTTGGGAAATCGGGAGTTGAAGTCCACCAGTCTTAAAAGTTGGGAATCGGAGTTGAAGTCCACCAGCCTTAAAGTTGGGAATCTTGGGAGTTGAAGTCCATCCGCCTTAAAAGTTGGGAATCCGGAGTTGAAGTCCACCAGTCTTAAATGTTGGAATCTTGGAGTTGAAGTCCACCAGTCTTAAAGTTGGGAATCTTGAGTTGAAGTCCACCAGTCTTAAAAGTTGGGAATCTTGGGAGTTGAAGTCCACCAGCCTAAAAGTTGGGAATCTTGGGAGTTGTCCACCAGCCTTAAAGTTGGGAATCCTGGGAGTTGAAGTCCACCAGTCTTAAAAGTTGGGAATCCTGAGTTGAGTCCACCAGTCTTAAAAGTTGGGAATCCTGGGAGTTGAAGTCCACCAGTCTTAAAAGTTGGGAATCTTGGGAGTTGAAGTCCACCAGTCTTAAAAGTTGGGAATCCTTGGAGTTGAAGTCCACCAGTCTTAAAAGTTGGGAATCCTGGGAGTTGAAGTCCATCAGTCTTAAAAGTTGGGAATCCTGGGAGTTGAAGTCCACCAGTCTTAAAAGTTTGGGTCCGGGAGTTGAAGTCCATCAGTCTTAAAAGTTGGAATCCGGGAGTTGAAGTCCACCAGTCTTAAAAGTTGGGAATCTTGGGAGTTGAAGTCCATAAAGAATCTGGAGTTGAAGTCCATCAGCCTTAAAAGTTGGGAATCTCGGGAGTTGAAGTCCAGCAGTCTTAAAAGTTTGGAATCCTGGGAGTTGAAGTCCACCAGCCTTAAAGTTGGGAATCTTGGGAGTTGAAGTCCACCAGTCTTAAAAGTTGGGAATCCGGGAGTTGAAGTCCATCAGCCTAAAAGTTGGGAATCCGGAGTTGAAGCCAACAGTCTTAAAAGTTGGGAATCCTGGGAGAAGTCCACCAGTCTTAAGTTGGAATTCTTGAGTTGAAGTCCACCTCCTTAAAGTTGGAATCCGGGAGTTGAAGTCCACCAGCCTTAAAAGTTGGGAATCTTGGAGTTGAAGTCCACCAGTCTTAAATTGGGAATCTTGGGAGTTGAAAGTCCATCAGCCTTAAAAGTTGGGAATCCGGAGTTGAAGTCCACCAGCCTTAAATTTGGGAATCTTGGGAGTTGAAGTCCACCAGTCTTAAAAGTTGGGAATCCTGGGAGTTGAAGTCCACCAGCCTTAAAAGTTGGGAATCTTGGAGTTGAAGTCCACCAGTCTTAAAAGTTGGGAATCCTGGAGTTGAAGTCCACCAGCCTTAAAGTTGGGAATCCTGGAGTTGAAGTCCACAGCCTTAAAAGTTGGGAATCTGGGAGTTGAAGTCCACCAGCCTTAAAAGTTGGGAATCTTGGGAGAAGTCCATCAGCCTTAAAGTTGGGAATCTGGAGTTGAAGTCCACCAGTCTTAAAAGTTGGGAATCTTGGGAGAAGTCCCCAGTCTTAAAAGTTGAATCCCGGGAGTTAAGTCCACCAGTCTTAAAAGTTGGGAATCTTGGGAGTTGAAGTCCACCAGCCTTAAAAGTTGGGAATCCTGGGAGGAAGTCCCCAGCCTTAAAAGTTGGGAATCTGGGAGTTGAAGTCCACCAGTCTTAAAAAGTGGAATCTTGGGAGTTGAAGTCCACCAGTCTTAAAATTTGGGAATCCTGGGAGTTGAAGTCCACCAGCCTTAAAAGTTGGGAATCTTGGGAGTTGAAGTCCACCAGTCTTAAAAGTTGGGAATCTTGGGAGTTGAAGTCCATCCCATTTTAAAAGTTGGGAATCCTGGGAGTTGAAGTCCATCAGCCTTAAAAGTTGGGAATCTGGGAGTTGAAGTCCACCAGTCTTAAAAGTTGGGAATCTGGAGTTGAAGTCCACCAGCTTAAAAGTTGGGAATCTTGGGAGTTGAAGTCCACCAGTCTTAAAGTTGGGAATCCTGGGAGTTGAAGTCCACCAGTCTTAAAAGTTAAACTCTGGAGTTGAAGTCCACCAGTCTTAAAAGTTGGGAATCTTGGGAGTTGAAGTCCACCAGCCTTAAAAGTTGGAATCCGGAGTTGAAGTCCACCAGCCTTTAAAGTTGGAATCCCGGAGTTGAAGTCCACCAGTCTTAAAAGTTGGGAATCCTGGGAGTTGAAGTCCACCAGTCTTAAAAGTTGGGAATCCTGGGAGTTGAAGTCCATCAGCCTAAAAGTTGGGAATCTGGGAGTTGAAGTCCAGCCCTTAAAAGTTGGAATCTGGGGAGTTGAAGTCCACCTCTTAAAAGTTGGGAATCTTGGGAGTTGAAGTCCACCAGTCTTAAAAGTTGGGAATCCTGGGAGTTGAAGTCCACCAGTCTTAAAAGTTAATCTGGGGAGTTGTCCACCAGTCTTAAAAGTTTGAATCCGGAGGAGAAGTCCACCAGTCTTAAAGTTGGGAATCTTGGGAGTTGAAGTCCACCAGTCTAAAAAGTTGGAATCCCGGAGTGAAGTCCATCAGCTTAAAAGTTGGGAACTGGAGTTGAAGACCAGTCTTAAAAGTTGGGAATCCTGGGAGTTGAAGTCCACCAGTCTTAAAGTTGGGAATCTGGGATGAAGTCCACCGCCTTAAAAGTTGAATCCGGGATTTGAAGTCCACCAGCCTTAAAAGTTGGGAATCTTGGAGTTGAAGTCCACCAGTCTTAAAGTTGGGAATCTTGGGAGTTGAAGTCCACAGCCTTAAAAGTTGGGAATCCGGGAGTTGAAGTCCACCAGTCTTAAATTTGGGAATCTTGGGAGTTGAAGTCCACCAGTCTTAAAAGTTAATCCTGAGTTGAAGTCCACCAGCCTTAAAGTTGGGAATTGGGAGTTGAAGTCCACCAGTCTTAAAAGTTGGGAATCCTGGGAGTTGAAGTCCACCAGCCTTAAAAGTTGGGAATCCTGGGAGTTGAAGTCCATCAGCCTTAAAAGTTGGGAATCTTGGGAGTTGAAGTCCACCAGTCTTAAATGGGAATCTTGGGAGTTGAAGTCCACCAGCCTTAAAAGAATCCCAGGAGTTGAAGTCCACCAGCTTAAAAGTTGGGAATCTTGGGAGTAGAAGTCCCCCAGTCTTAAAAGTTGGGAATCCCGAGAGTTAGAGTCCACCAGTCTTAAAAGTTGGAATCTTGGGAGTTGAAGTCCATCTGCCTTAAAAGTTGGGAATCGGAGTTGAAGTCCCCAGCCTAAAAGTTGGGAATCTTGGGAGTTCAAGTCCACCAGTCTTAAATGTTGGGAATCTTGGGAGATGAAGTCCATCAGTCTTAAAAGTTGGGAATCTGGGAGTTGAAGTCCACCAGCTAAAAGTTGGGAATTGAGTTAACCACCATCTTAAAGTTGGGAATCTTGGGAGTTGAAGTCCATCTCACCAAAGTTGGGAATCCGGGAGTTGGAGTCCACCAGCCTTAAAAGTTGGGACTCTTGGGAGTCGAAGTCCACCAGTCTTAAAAGTTGAATCTGGGAGTTGAAGTCCACAGCCTTAAAAGTTGGGAATCTTGGGAGTTGAAGTCCACCAGTCTTAAAAGTTGGGAATCTTGGAGTTGAAGTCCACCAGTCTTAAAAGTTGGGAACTTGGGAGTTGAAGTCCACCAGTCTTAAAAGTTGGGAATCTGGGAGTTGAAGTCCACCAGCTTAAAAGTTGGGAATCCGGAGTTGAAGTCCACCAGCCTTTAAAGTTGGGAATCCGGGAGTTGAAGTCCACCAGTCTTAAAAGTTGGGAATCCGGGAGTTGAAGTCCACCAGTCTTAAAAGTTGGGAATCCTGGGAGTTGAAGTCCACCAGCCTTAAAAGTTGGGAATCCTGGGAGTTGAAGTCCACCAGTCTTAAAAGTTTGGAATCTGGGAGTTGAAGTCCACCAGCCTTAAAAGTTGGGAATCCTGGGAGTTGAAGTCCACCAGTCTTAAAAGTTGGGAATCTGGGAGTTGTCCACCAGTCTTAAAAGTTGGGAATCCTGGGAGTTGAAGTCCACCAGTCTTAAAAGTTGGGAATCCGGGAGTTGAAGTCCACCAGTCTAAAAGTTGGGAATCTTGGGAGTTGAAGTCCACCAGTCTTAAAAGTTGGGAATCCGGAGTTGAAGTCCACCAGTCTTAAAAGTTGGGAATCCTGGGAGTTGAAGTCCACCAGTCTTAAAAGTTGGGAATCTTGGGAGTTGAAGTCCACCAGTCTTAAAAGTTGGAATCCTGGGAGTTGAAGTCCACCAGTCTTAAAAGTTGGGAATCTCTGGGAGTTGAAGTCCACCAGCCTTAAAAGTTGGGAATCCCGGAGTTGAAGTCCACCAGTCTTAAAAGTTGGGAATCCTGGGAGTTGAAGTCCACCAGTCTTAAAAGTTGGGAATCCTGGGAGTTGAAGTCCACCAGCCTTAAAAGTTGGGAATCCTGAGTTGAAGTCCACCAGCCTTAAAAGTTGGGAATCCCTGGAGTTGAAGCCCACCAGTCTTAAAATTTGGGAATCTTGGGAGTTGAAGTGCACCAGTCTTAAATTTGGGAATCTTGGGAGTTGAAGTCCACCAGTCTTAAAAGTTGGAAATCCTGGGATTGGAATCCACCAGCCTAAAAAGTTGGGAATCCGGGAGTTGAAGTCCACCAGTCTTAAAGTTGGGAATCTTGGGAGTTGAAGTCCACCAGCCTTAAAAGTTGGGAATCCCGGGAGTTGAAGTCCACCAGCCTTAAAAGTTGGGAATCTTGGGAGTTGAAGTCCACCAGTCTTAAGTTGGGAATCCTGGGAGTTGAAGTCCACCAGTCTTAAAGTTGGGAATCCTGGGAGTTGAAGTCCACCAGCCTTAAAGTTTGGGAATCTTGGAGTTGAAGTCCACCAGTTTAAAATTGGGAATCCTGGGAGTTGAAGTCCACCAGTCTTAAAAGTTGGGAATCCCGGGAGTTGAAGTCCACCAGTCTTAAAAGTTGGGAATCTTGGGAGTTGAAGTCCATCAGCCTTAAAAGTTGGAATCTTGGGAGTTGAAGTCCACCAGTCTTAAAAGTTGGGAATCCTGGGAGTTGAATCCACCATCTTAAAAGTTGGGAATCTTGGAGTTGAAGTCCACCAGTCTTAAAAGTTGGGAATCTTGGGAGTTGAAGTCCATCAGCCTTAAAAGTTGGGAATCTTGGAGTTGAAGTCCACCAGTCTTAAAAGTTGGGAATCTTGAGTTGAAGTCCACCAGTCTTAAAAGTTGGGAATCCCGGAGTTGAAGTCCACCAGCCTTAAAAGTTGGGAATCTGGGAGTTGAAGTCCACCAGTCTTAAAAGTTGGGAATCTGGGAGTTGAAGTCCACACCTCTTAAAATTTGGGAATCCTGGGAGTTGAAGTCCACCAGTCTAAAAGTTGGGAATCTTGGGAGTTGAAGTCCCAGTCTTAAAAGTTGGGAATCTGGGAGTTGAAGTCCACCAGCTTAAAAGTGGGAATCCGGGAGTTGAAGTCCACCAGTCTTAAAAGTTGGGAATCTTGGGAGTTGAAGTCCACCAGCCTTAAAATTTGGGAATCCTGGGAGTTGAAGTCCACCAGCCTTAAAAGTTGGGAATCTTGGGAGTTGAAGTCCACCAGTCTTTAAAGTTGGGAATCCTGGGAGTTGAAGTCCACCAGTCTTAAAAGTTGGGAATCCGGGAGTTGAAGTCCACCAGCCTTAAAAGTTGGGAATCTTGGGAGTTGAAGTCCACAGGTTAAAAGTTGGGAATCCTGGAGTTGAAGTCCACCAGTCTTAAAAGTTGGGAATCCGGGAGTTGAAGTCCACAGTCTAAAAGTTGGGAATCTTGGGAGTTGAAGTCCACCAGCCTTAAAGTTGGGAATCTTGGAGTTGAAGTCCACCAGCTCTTAAAGTTGGGAATCCTGGGAGTTGAAGTCCACCAGTCTAAAATTGGGAATCTTGGGAGTTGAAGTCCACCAGTCTAAAATTTGGGAATCCCGGAGTTGAGTCCACCAGTCTTAAAAGTTGGGAATCCTTGGGAGTTGAAGTCCACCAGTCTTAAAAGTTGGGAATCTTGGGAGTTGAAGTCCACAGCCTAAAATTGGGAATCGGGAGTTGAAGTCCACCAGTCTTAAAAGTTGGGAATCTGGGAGTTGAAGTCCACCAGTCTTAAAAGTTGGGAATCCGGAGTTGAAGTCCACCAGTCTTAAAAGTTGGGAATCTGGGAGTTGAAGTCCACCAGCCTTAAAAGTTGGGAATCTTGGGAGTTGAAGTCCACCAGCCTTAAAAGTTGGGAATCTTGGGAGTTGAAGTCCACCAGCCTTAAAAGTTGGGAATCCTGGGAGTTGAAGTCCACCACAATCTTTAAATTTGGAATCTTGGAGTTGAAGTCCACCAGTCTTAAAAGTTGGGAATCTGGGAGTTGAAGTCCACCAGTCTTAAAGTTGGGAATCCCGGGAGAGTTGAAGTCCACCAGCCTAAAAAATTGGGAATCCTTGGAGATGGAATTCCAGGAGTCTTAAAAGTTGGGAATCTGGGGAGTTACAGCCCACCAGTCTTAAAAGTTGGGAATCCTGGGAGTTGAAGTCCACCAGTCTTAAAAGTTGGGAAATCTTGGGAGTTGAAGTCCACCAGTTTAAAAGTTGGGAATCTTGGGAGTTGAAGTCCACATCTTTAAAAGTTGGGAATCTGGGAGTTGAAGTCCCCAGTCTTAAAAGTTGGGAATCTTGGGAGTTGAAGTCCACCACTTAAAAGTTGGGAATCTTGGGAGTTGAAGTCCATCAGGCTTAAAAGTTGGGAATCCGGGAGTTGAAGTCCACCAGCTTAAAGTTGGAATCCTGGGAGTTGAAGTCCACCAGCCTTAAAAGTTGGGAATCCTGGGAGTTGAAGTCCACCAGTCTTAAAAGTTGGGAATCCTGGGAGTTGAAGTCCACCAGCTTAAAAGTTGGGAATCCTGGGAGTTGAAGTCCACCAGCCTTAAAATTGGGAATCTGGGGAGTTGAAGTCCATCAGCCTTAAAATGGGAATCTGGGAGTTGAAGTCCACCAGTCTTAAAAGTTGGGAATCTGGGTTGAAGTCCACCAGTCTTAAAAGTTGGAATCCCGGAGTTGAAGTCCCCAGCCTTAAGTTGGGAATCTTGGAGTTGAAGTCCACCAGTGTTTAAAAGTGGGAATCCTGGGAGTTGAAGTCCACCAGTCTTAAAAGTGGGAATCCTGGGAGTTGAAGTCCACCAGTCTTAAAAGTTGGGAATCTTGGGAGTGAAGTCCATCAGCCTTAAAGTTGGGATCTGGGGAGTTGAAGTCCACCAGCCTTAAAAGTGGAATCCGGAGTTGAAGTCCACAGTCTTAAAGTTGGGAATCTTGGGAGTTGAAGTCCAGCTTTAAAAGTTGGGAATCTTGGGAGTTGAAGTCCACCAGCCTTAAAAGTGGGAATCTTGGGAGTTGAAGTCCACCAGTCTAAAAAGTTGGGAATCTTGGGAGTTGAAGTCCACCAGTCTTAAAATTGGGAATCTTGGGAGTTGAAGTCCACCAGCCTTAAAAGTTGGGAATCCTGGGAGTTGAAGTCCGCAGTCTTAAAAGTTGGGAATCTTGGGAGTTGAAGTCCACAGCCTCTTAAAATTTGGAATCCTGGGAGTTGAAGTCCACCAGTCTTAAAAGTTGGGAATCTGGGAGTTGAAGTCCACCAGTCTTAAAAGTTGGGAATCCTGGGAGTTGAAGTCCACCAGTCTTAAAAGTTGGGAATCCTGGGAGTTGAAGTCCATCAGCCTTAAAAGTGGGAATCTTGGGAGTTGAAGTCCATCAGCCTTAAAAGTTGGGAATCTGGGAGTTGAAGTCCACCAGTCTTAAAAGTTGGGAATCCTGGGAGTTGAAGTCCACCAGTCTTAAAAGTTGGGAATCCGGAGTTGAAGTCCCCAGCCTTAAAGTTTGGAATCTTGGGAGTTGAAGTCCACCAGTCTTTAAAGTTGGGAATCCTGGGAGTTGAAGTCCACCAGTCTTAAAAGTTGGGAATCCCGGGAGTTGAAGTCCACCAGTCTTAAAAGTTGGGAATCTTGGGAGTTGAAGTCCATCAGCCTTAAAAGTTGGGAATCTTGGGAGTTGAAGTCCACCAGTCTTAAAAGTGGGAACTGGGAGTTGAAGTCCACCAGCTTAAAAGTTGGGAATCTTGGGAGTTGAAGTCCACAGTCTTAAAAGTTGGGAATCTGGGAGTTGAAGTCCACCAGCCTTAAAGTTGGTAATCCTCGGAGTTGAAGTCCACCAGTCTGAAAAGTAGGAATCCTGGGAGTTGAATCCACAGTCTTAAAAGTTGGGAATCCCGGGAGTTGAAGTCCACCAGCCTTAAAGTTGGTAATCCTCGGAGTTGAAGTCCACCAGTCTTAAAAGTTGGGAATCTTGGGAGTTGAAGTCCACCAGCCTTAAAAGTTGGGAATCTTGGGAGTTGAAGTCCACCAGTCTTAAAAGTTGGGAATACTGGGAGTTGAAGTCCATCAGCCTTAAAAGTTGGGAATCCTGGGAGTTGAAGTCCACCAGTTAAAAGTTGGGAATCTTGCGAGGTGAAGTCCACCAGTCTGAAAAGTAGGAATCCTGGGAGTTGAAGTCCACCAGTCTTAAAAGTTGAAACTTGGGAGTTGAAGTCCACCATCTTTAAAGTTGGGAATCTTGGGAGTTGAAGTCCATCAGTCTTAAAAGTTGGGAATCCTGGGAGTTGAAGTCCACCAGCCTTAAAAGTTGGGAATCTTGGGAGTTGTAGTCCACCAGCCTTAAAAGTTGGGAATCCTGGGAGTTGAAGTCCACCAGCCTTAAAAGTTGGGAATCCTGGGAGTTGAAGTCCACCAGTCTTAAAAGTTGGGAATCCTGGGAGTTGAAGTCCATCAGCCTTAAAGTTGGTAATCCTCGGAGTTGAAGTCCACCAGTCTGAAAAGTAGGAATCCTGGGAGTTGAAGTCCACCAGCCTTAAAAGTTGGGAACGGGAGTTGAAGTCCACCAGCTTAAAAGTTGGGAATCCTGGGAGTTGAAGTCCACCAGTCTTAAAAGTGGAATCCTTGGGAGGAGTTGAAGTCCACCAGCTTAAAAGTTGGGAATCTTGGAGTTGAAGTCCACCAGTCTTAAAAGTTGGGAATCCTGGGAGTTGAAGTCCACCAGTCTTAAAAGTTGGGAATCCTGGGAGTTGAAGTCCACCAGTCTTAAAGTTGGGAATCCTTGGAGTTGAAGTCCACCAGTCTTAAAAGTTCGAATCCTGGGAGTTGAAGTCCACCAGTCTTAAAAGTTGGGAATCCTGGGAGTTGAAGTCCACCAGCCTTAAAAGTGGGAATCCCGGGAGTTGAAGTCCACCAGCCTTAAAAGTTGGGAATCTGGGAGTTGAAGTCCACCAGTCTTAAAAGTTGGGAATCCGGGAGTTGAAGTCCACAGTCTTAAAAGTTGGGAATCCCGGGAGTTGAAGTCCACAGCCTTAAAGTTGGGAATCTTGGGAGTTGAAGTCCACCAGTCTTAAAAGTTGGGAATCCTGGGAATTGGAATTCAACCAGTCTTAAAAGGTGGGAATCCTAGGAGTGGAAGTCCACCGTCTTAAAAGTTGGGAATCTTGGGATGAAGTCCACCAGCCTAAAAGTTGGGAATCTTGGGAGTTGTAGTCCAGCAGCCTTAAAAGTTGGGAATCCCGGGAGTTGAAGTCCACCAGTCTTAAAGTTGGGATCTTGGGAGTTGAAGTCCACCAGTCTTAAAGTTGGGAATCTGGGAGTTGAAGTCCATCAGCCTTAAAAGTGGGAATCTTGGGAGTTGAAGTCCACCTTCTTAAAAGTTGGGAATCTTGGGAGTTGAAGTCCACCAGCTTAAAAGTTGGGAATCCTGGGAGTTGAAGTCCACCAGTTTAAAAGTTGGGAATCCTGGGAGTTGAAGTCCACCAGCCTTAAAAGTTGGGAATCCTGGGAGTTGAAGTCCACCAGTCTTAAAGTTGGGAATCTTGGGAGTTGAAGTCCACCAGCCTTAAAAGTTGGGAATCCGGGAGTTGAAGTCACCAGCCTTTAAAAGTTGGGAATCTGGGAGTTGAAGTCCACCAGTCTTTAAAGTTGGGAATCCTGGGAGTTGAAGTCCACAGTCTTAAAAGTTGGGAATCCCGGAGTGAAGTCCACCAGCTTAAAAGTTGGGAATCTTGGGAGTTGAAGTCCACCAGTCTTAAAAGTTGGGAATCCTGGAGTTGAAGTCCACCAGTTAAAAGTTGGGAATCCTGGGAGTTGAAGTCCACCAGTCTTAAAAGTTGGGAATTTGGGAGTTGAAGTCCATCGGCCAGCCTTAAAGTTGGGAATCTTGGGAGTTGAAGTCCACCAGCTTAAAAGTTGGGAATCCTGGGAGTTGAAGTCCACCAGTCTTAAAAGTTGGGAATCTTGGAGTTGAAGTCCACCAGTCTTAAAAGTTGGGATCTTGGGAGTTGAAGTCCATCAGCCTTAAAAGTTGGGAATCTTGGGAGTTGAAGTACCAGCTTAAAAGTTGGGAATCTTGGGAGTTGAAGTCCACCAGTCTTAAAAGTTGGGAATCCTGGGAGTTGAAGTCCACAGCCTAAAAGTTGGAATCCTGGGGATTGAAGTCCACCAGTCTTAAAAGTTGGGAATCTTGGGAGTTGAAGTCCACCAGCCTTAAAAGTTGGGAATCCTGGGAGTTGAAGTCCACAGTCTTAAAAGTTGGGAATCTGGGAGTTGAAGTCCACCAGTCTTAAAGTTGGGAATCTGGGAGTTGAAGTCCACCAGTCTTAAAAGTTGGGAATCCTGGGAGTTGAAGTCCACCAGTCTTAAAAGTTGGGAATCTTGGGAGTTGAAGTCCACCAGACTTAAAAGTTGGGAATCCTGGAGTTGAAGTCCATCAGCCTTAAAAGTTGGGAATCTTGGAGTTGAAGTCCACCAGTCTTAAAAGTTGGGAATCCTGGGAGTTGAAGTCCACCAGTCTTAAAAGTTGGGAATCCGGGAGTTGAAGTCCACAGCCTTAAAGTTGGGAAACTGGGAGTTGAAGTCCACCAGTCTTAAAAGTTGGGAATCCTGGGAGTTGAAGTCCACCAGTCTTAAAAGTTGGGAATCCTGGGAGTTGAAGTCCACCAGTCTTAAAAGTTGGGAATCTGGGAGTTGAAGTCCATCAGCCTTAAAAGTTGGGAATCTTGGGAGTTGAAGTCCATCAGCCTTAAAAGTTGGGAATCCTGGGAGTTGAAGTCCACCAGTCTTAAATGTTGGGAATCTTGGGAGTTGAAGTCCACCAGTCTTAAAAGTTGGGAATCCGGGAGTTGAAGTCCACCAGCCTTAAAAGTTGGGAATCTGGGAGTTGAAGTCCACCAGTTTAAAAGTTGGGAATCTTGGGAGTTGAAGTCCACCAGCTTAAAATTGGGAATCTGGGAGTTGAAGTCCACCAGTCTTAAAAGTTGGGAATCCTGGGAGTTGAAGTCCACCAGTCTTAAAAGTTGGGAATCCTGGGAGTTGAAGTCCACCAGTCTTAAAAGTTGGGAATCTGGGAGTTGAAGTCCATCAGCCTTAAAAGTTGGGAATCTTGGGAGTTGAAGTCCACCAGCCTTAAAAGTTGGGAATCTTGGAGTTGAAGTCCACCAGCTTAAAAGTTGGGAATCCTGGGAGTTGAAGTCCACCAGTCTTAAAAGTTGGGAATCTTGGGAGTTGAAGTCCATCAGCCTTAAAGTTGGGAATCCTGGGAGTTGAAGTCCACCAGTCTTAAAAGTTGGGAATCCTGGGAGTTGAAGTCCACCAGCCTTAAAAGTTGGGAATCCGGAGTTGAAGTCCCCAGTCTTAAAAGTTGGGAATCTGGGAGTTGAAGTCCACCAGTCTTAAAAGTTGGGAATCCTGGGAGTTGAAGTCCATCAGCCTTAAAAGTTGGGAATTGGGAGTTGAAGTCCACCAGTTTAAAAGTTGGGAATCTGGGAGTTGAAGTCCACCAGTCTTAAAAGTTGGGAATCTGGGAGTTGAATCCCCAGTCTTAAAAGTTGGGAATCTGGGAGTTGAAGTCCATCATCTTAAAAGTTGGGAATCTTGGGAGTTGAAGTCCACCAGTCTTAAAAGTTGGGAATCCTGAGTTGAAGTCCACCAGCCTTAAAAGTTGGGAATCCTGGGAGTTGAAGTCCACAGTCTTAAAGTTGGAATCCTGGGAGTTGAAGTCCACCAGCTTAAAAGTTGGGAATCCTGGGAGTTGAAGTCCACCAGCTTAAAAGTTGGGAATCCTGGGAGTTGAAGTCCACCAGTCTTAAAAGTTGGGAATCCTGGGAGTTGAAGTCCACCAGCCTTAAAAGTTGGGAATCTTGGGAGTTGAAGTCCACCAGTCTTAAAAGTTGGGAATCCTGGGAGTTGAAGTCCACAGTCTTAAAAGTTGGGAATCCCTGGAGTTGAAGTCCATCAGCCTTAAAAGTTGGGAATCTTGGGAGTTGAAGTCCACCAGTCTTAAAAGTTGGGAATACTGGGAGTTGGAATTCCACCAGTCTTAAAAGTTGGGAATCCTGGGAGTTGAAGTCCACCAGTCTTAAAAGTTGGGATCCTGGGAGTTGAAGTCCATCAGCCTTAAAAGTTGGGAATCTTGGGAGTTGAAGTCCATCAGCCTTAAAAGTTGGGAATCCTGGGAGTTGAAGTCCACCAGTCTTAAAAGTTGGGAATCTTGGGAGTTGAAGTCCACCAGTCTTAAAAGTTGGGAATCTTGGGAGTTGAAGTCCATCAGCCTTAAAAGTTGGGAATCTTGGAGTTGAAGTCCACCAGTCTTAAAAGTTGGGAATCTTGGGAGTTGAAGTCCACCAGTCTTAAAAGTTGGGAATCCTGGGAGTTGAAGTCCACCAGCCTTAAAAGTTGGGAATCCTGGGAGTTGAAGTCCACCAGTCTTAAAAGTTGGAAATCTTGGGAGTTGAACTCGACCAGCCTTAAAAGTTGTGAATCTCGGGAGTTGAAGTCCACCAGTCTTAAAAGTTGGGAATCCTGGGAGTTGAAGTCCACCAGCCTAAAAGTTGGGAATCTGGGAGTTGAAGTCCACCAGTCTTAAAAGTTGGGAATCTTGGGAGTTGAAGTCCACCAGCCTTAAAATTGGGAATCCTGGGAGTTGAAGTCCACAGTCTTAAAAGTTGGGAATCTGGGAGTTGAAGTCCACCAGTCTTAAAAGTTGGGAATCTGGGAGTTGAAGTCCACCAGTCTTAAAAGTTGGGAATCCTGGGAGTTGAAGTCCACCAGCCTTAAAAGTTGGGAATCTTGGGAGTTGAAGTCCACCAGCCTTAAAAGTTGGGAATCTTGGGAGTTGAAGTCCACCAGCCTTAAAAGTTGGGAATCCTGGGAGTTGAAGTCCACCAGTCTTAAAATTTGGGAATCTGGGAGTTGAAGTCCATCAGCCTTAAAAGTTGGGAATCCTGGGAGTTGAAGTCCACCAGTCTTAAAAGTTGGGAATCTGGGAGTTGAAGTCCACCAGCCTTAAAAGTTGGGAATCCTTGAGATTGAAGTCCACCAGTCTTAAAAGTTGGGAATCTTGGGAGTTGAAGTCCACCAGTCTTAAAAGTTGGGAATCTGGGAGTTGAAGTCCACCAGCCTTAAAAGTTGGGAAATCTTGGGAGTTGAAGTCCACCAGTTTAAAAGTTGGGAATCTTGGGAGTTGAAGTCCACCAGTCTTAAAGTTGGGAATCCTGGGAGTTGAAGTCCACCAGTCTTAAAAGTTGGGAATCTGGGAGTTGAAGTCCATCACTTAAAAGTTGGGAATCTTGGGAGTTGAAGTCCATCAGTCTTAAAAGTTGGGAATCCTGGGAGTTGAAGTCCACCAGCCTTAAAAGTTGGGAATCCTGGGAGTTGAAGTCCACCAGCCTTAAAAGTTGGGAATCCTGGGAGTTGAAGTCCACCAGTCTTAAAATTGGGAATCCTGGGAGTTGAAGTCCACCAGTCTTAAAAGTTGGGAATCCTGGGAGTTGAAGTCCATCAGCCTTAAAAGTTGGGAATCCTGGGAGTTGAAGTCCACCAGTCTTAAAAGTTGGGAATCTTGGGAGTTGAAGTCCACCAGCCTTAAAAGTTGGGAATCTGGGAGTTGAAGTCCACCAGCCTTAAAAGTTGGGAATCCTGGGAGTTGAAGTCCACCAGTCTTAAAAGTTGGAATCCTGGGAGTTGAAGTCCACCAGTCTTAAAAGTTGGGAATCCGGGAGTTGAAGTCCACCAGCCTTAAAAGTTGGGAATCCTGGGAGTTGGAAGTCCAGCAGTCTTGGGAATCTTGGGAGTTGAAGTCCACCAGCCTTAAAATTGGGAATCCTGGGAGTTGAAGTCCACCAGTCTTAAAAGTTGGGAATCTTGGGAGTTGAAGTCCATCAGTCTTAAAAGTTGGGAATCTTGGGAGTTGAAGTCCACCAGTCTTAAAATTTGGGAATCCCGGGAGTTGAAGTCCACCAGCCTTAAAAGTTGGGAATCTTGGGAGTTGAAGTCCACCAGTCTTAAAAGTTGGGAATCTTGGGAGTTGAAGTCCATCAGCCTTAAAAGTTGGGAATCTTGGGAGTTGAAGTCCACCAGTCTTAAAAGTTGGGAATCCTGGGAGTTGAAGTCCACCAGCCTTAAAAGTTGGGAATCTTGGGAGTTGAAGTCCATCAGCCTTAAAAGTTGGGAATCCGGGAGTTGAAGTCCACCAGCTTAAAAGTTGGGAATTGGGAGTTGAAGTCCACCAGTCTTAAAAGTTGGGAATCCGGAGTTGAAGTCCACCAGTCTTAAAAGTTGGGAATCTTGGGAGTTGAAGTCCCTCAGCCTTAAAAGTTGGGAATCTTGGGAGTTCAAGTCCACCAGTTTAAAAGTTGGGAATCTGGGAGTTGAAGTCCATCAGCCTTAAAAGTTGGGAATCCGGGAGTTGAAGTCCACCAGTCTTAAAAGTTGGGAATCTGGGAGTTGAAGTCCACCAGCCTTAAAAGTTGGGAATCCGGGAGTTGAAGTCCACCAGCCTTAAAAGTTGGGAATCTTGGGAGTTGAAGTCCACCAGCTTAAAATTGGGAATCTTGGGAGTTGAAGTCCATCAGTCTTAAAAGTTGGGAATCCTGGGAGTTGAAGTCCACCAGTCTTAAAGTTGGGAATCCTGGGAGTTGAAGTCCACCAGCCTTAAAAGTTGGGAATCTTGGGAGTTGAAGTCCACCAGTCTTAAAAGTTGGGAATCTGGGAGTTGAAGTCCACCAGTCTTAAAAGTTGGGAATCTTGGGAGTTGAAGTCCACCAGCCTTAAAATTGGGAATCTTGGGAGTTGAAGTCCATCAGTCTTAAAGTTGGGAATCCTGGGAGTTGAAGTCCACCAGCCTTAAAAGTTGGGAATCTTGGGAGTTGAAGTCCATCAGCCTTAAAAGTTGGGAATCTTGGGAGTTGAAGTCCACCAGCCTTAAAAGTTGGGAATCTTGGGAGTTGAAGTCCACCAGTCTTAAAAGTTGGGAATCCCTGGGAGTTGAAGTCCACCAGCCTTAAAAGTTGGGAATCTTGGGAGTTGAAGTCCAGCAGTTTAAAAGTTGGGAATTGGGAGTTGAAGTCCACCAGTCTTAAAAGTTGGGAATCCTGGGAGTTGAAGTCCACCAGCCTTAAAAGTTGGGAATCTTGGGAGTTGAAGTCCATCAGCCTTAAAATTGGGAATCCTGAGTTGAAGTCCACCAGACTTAAAGTTGGGAATCCGGGAGTTGAAGTCCACCAGCCTTAAAATTGGGAATCTTGGGAGTTGAAGTCCACAGTCTTAAAAGTTGGGAATCCTGGGAGTTGAAGTCCACCAGTCTTAAAAGTTGGGAATCCTGGGAGTTGAAGTCCACCAGTCTTAAAAGTTGGGAATCTTGGGAGTTGAAGTCCATCAGCCTTAAAAGTTGGAATCTTGGGAGTTGAAGTCCATCAGCCTTAAAATTGGGAATCTTGGGAGTTGAAGTCCAATCTTAAAAGTTGGGAATCCTGGGAGTTGAAGTCCACCAGCCTTAAAAGTTGGGAATCTTGGGAGTTGAAGTCCACAGCCTTAAAAGTTGGGAATCCGGAGTTGAAGTCCACCAGTCTTAAAAGTTGGGAATCTTGGGAGTTGAAGTCCACCAGCCTTAAAAGTTGGGAATCTTGGGAGTTGAAGTCCATCAGTCTTAAAAGTTGGGAATCTTGGGAGTTGAAGTCCACCAGCCTTAAAAGTTGGGAATCCGGGAGTTGAAGTCCATCAGCCTTAAAAGTTGGGAATCTTGGGAGTTGAAGTCCATCAGTCTTAAAAGTTGGGAATCTTGGGAGTTGAAGTCCATCAGTCTTAAAAGTTGGGAATCTTGGGAGTTGAAGTCCACCAATCTTAAAAGTTGGGAATCCTGGGAGTTGAAGTCCACCACTCTTAAAAGTTGGGAATCTTGGGAGTTGAAGTCCATCAGCCTTAAAAGTGGGAATCCCGGAGTTGAAGTCCACCAGCTTAAAATTTGGGAATCTTGGGAGTTGAAGTCCACCAGTCTTAAAAGTTGGGAATCCTGGGAGTTGAAGTCCACCAGTCTTAAAAGTTGGGAATCTTGGGAGTTGAAGTCCATCAGCCTTAAAAGTTGGGAATCCTGGGAGTTGAAGTCCACCAGCCTTAAAAGTTGGGAATCTTGGGAGTTGAAGTCCATCAGCCTTAAAAGTTGGGAATCTTGGGAGTTGAAGTCCACCAGCCTTAAAATTTGGGAATCTTGGGAGTTGAAGTCCACCAGTCTTAAAAGTTGGGAATCCTGGGAGTTGAAGTCCATCAGCCTTAAAAGTTGGGAATCTTTGGAGTTGAAGTCCATCAGTTAAAAGTTGGGAATCTTGGGAGTTGAAGTCCACCAGTCTTAAAAGTTGGGAATCCTGGGAGTTGAAGTCCACCCTTAAAAGTTGGGAATCTTGGGAGTTGAAGTCCATCAGCCTTAAAAGTTGGGAATCTTGGGAGTTGAAGTCCACCAGCCTTAAAATTGGGAATCTTGGGAGTTGAAGTCCATCAGTCTTAAAAGTTGGGAATCCTGGGAGTTGAAGTCCACCAGCCTTAAAAGTTGGGAATCTTGGGAGTTGAAGTCCATCAGCCTTAAAAGTTGGGAATCCTGGGAGTTGAAGTCCACCAGCCTTAAAAGTTGGGAATCTTTGGAGTTGAAATCCACCAGTCTTAAAAGTTGGGAATCCAGGGAGTTGAAGTCCATCAGCCTTAAAAGTTGGGAATCCTGGAGTTGAAGTCCACCAGACTTATATTTGGGAATCCTCGGATTTGAAGTTCACCAGCCTTAAAATTTGGGAATCTTGGGAGTTGAAATCCACCAGTCTTAAAAGTTGGGAATCCTGGGAGTTGAAGTCCACCAATCTAAAATGTTGGGAATCTGGGAGTTGAAGTCCATCAGCCTTAAAAGTTGGGAATCCGGGAGTTGAAGTCCACCAGTCTTAAAAGTTGGGAATCTTGGGAGTTGAAGTCCATCAGTCTTAAAAGTTGGGAATCCCAGGGAGTTGAAGTCCACCAGCCTTAAAAGTTGGGAATCTTGGAGTTGAAGTCCAACAGTTTAAAAGTTGGGAATCTTGGGAGTTGAAGTCCACCAGTCTTAAAAGTTGGGAATCCTGGGAGTTGAAGTCCACCAGTCTTAAAAGTTGGGAATCTTGGGAGTTGAAGTCCATCAGCCTTAAAAGTTGGGAATCTTGGGAGTTGAAGTCCACCAGTCTTAAAAGTTGGGAATCCTGGGAGTTGAAGTCCACCAGCCTTAAAAGTTGGGAATCTTGGGAGTTGAAGTCCATCAGCCTTAAAAGTCAGAATCCCGGGAGTTGAAGTCCACCAGTCTTAAAAGTTGGGAATCCTGGGAGTTGAAGTCCACCAGTCTTAAAAGTTGGGAATCTTGGGAGTTGAAGTCCATCAGCCTTAAAATTGGGAATCTTTGGAGTTCAAGTCCATCAGTCGTAAAAGTTGGGAATCCTGGGAGTTGAAGTCCACCAGCCTTAAAAGTTGGGAATCTTGGGAGTTGAAGTCCATCAGCCTTAAAAGTTGGGAATCCTGGGAGTTGAAGTCCACCAGACTTAAATTTGGGAATCCTGGAGTTGAAGTTCACCAGCCTTAAAATTTGGGAATCTTGGGAGTTGAAAGTCCCAGTCTTAAAAGTTGGGAATCTTGGGAGTTGAAGTCCACCAGTCTTAAAAGTTGGGAATCCTGGGAGTTGAAGTCCACCAGTCTTAAAAGTTGGGAATCTTGGGAGTTGAAGTCCATCAGCCTTAAAAGTTGGGAATTTTGGAGTTGAAGTCCATCAGTCTTAAAAGTTGGGAATCTTGGGAGTTGAAGTCCATCAGCCTTAAAAATTGGGAATCTTGGGAGTTGAAGTCCATCAGCCTTAAAAGTTGGGAATCCAGGAGTTGAAGTCCACCAGCCTTAAAATTTGGGAATCTTGGGAGTTGAAATCCACATGTCTTAAAAGTTGGGAATCCTGGGAGTTGAAGTCCACCAGTCTTAAAAGTTGGGAATCTTGGGAGTTGAAGTCCACCAGTCTTAAAAGTTGGGAATCCGAGGAGTTGAAGTCCACCAGTCTTAAAAGTTGGAATCTTGGGAGTTGAAGTCCATCAGCCTTAAAATTTGGGAATCCTGGGAGTTGAAGTCCACCAGCCTTAAAAGTTGGGAATCTTGGGAGTTGAAGTCCACCAGTCTTAAAAGTTGGGAATCCTGGGAGTTGAAGTCCATCAGCCTTAAAAGTTGGGAATCCTGGGAGTTGAAGTCCACCAGCCTTAAAAGTTGGGAATCCCTGGAGTTGAAGCCCAAGTCTTAAAAGTTGGGAATCCTGGGAGTTGAAGTCCACCAGTCTTAAAAGTTGGGAAATTGGGAGTTGAAGTCCACCAGTCTTAAAAGTTGGGAATCCTGGGAGTTGAAGTCCATCAGCCTTAAAAGTTGGGAATCCGGAGTTGAAGTCCACCAGCCTTAAAAGTTGGGAATCTTGGGAGTTGAAGTCCACCAGTCTTAAAAGTTGGGAATCTTGGGAGTTGAAGTCCACCAGTCTTAAAAGTTGGGAATCCCAGGAGTTGAAGTCCACCAGCCTTAAAAGTTGGGAATCTTGGGAGTTGAAGTCCACCAGTCTTAAAAGTTGGGAATCTTGGGAGTTGAAGTCCATCAGCCTTAAAAGTTGGGAATCTTGGGAGTTGAAGTCCACCAGTCTTAAAATTTGGGAATCTTGGGAGTTGAAGTCCACCAGTCTTAAAAGTTGGGAATCCTGGGAGTTGAAGTCCACCAGCCTAAAAGTTGGGAATCCTGGGAGTTGAAGTCCACCAGTCTTAAAAGTTGGGAATCTGGAGAGTTGAAGTCCACCAGTCTTAAAAGTTGGGAATCCTGGGAGTTGAAGTCCATCAGCCTTAAAAGTTGGGAATCTTGGGAGTTGAAGTCCACCAGCCTTAAAATTTGGGAATCCTGGGAGTTGAAGTCCACAAGTCTTAAAAGTTGGGAATCTGGGAGTTGAAGTCCACCAGTCTTAAAAGATGGGAATACTGGGAGTTGGAATTCCACCAGTCTTAAAAGTTCGGAATCCTGGGATTGAAGTCTATCATCCTTAAAAGTTGGGAATCTTGGGAGTTGAAGTTCACCAGCCTTAAAAGTTGGGAATCTTGGGAGTTGAAGTCCACCAGCCTTAAAAGTTGGTAATCCTCGGAGTTGAAGTCCACCAGTCTTAAAATTTGGGAATCTTTGGAGTTGAAGTCCATCAGCCTTAAAAGTTGGGAATCCTGGGAGTTGAAGTCCACCAGTCTTAAAAGTTGGGAATCCCGGGAGTCGATGTCCACCAGCCTAAAAAATTGGGAATCCTTGGAGATGGAATTCCAGGAGTCTTAAAAGTTGGGAATCTGGGAGTTGAAGTCCACCAGTCTTAAAAGTTGGGAATCCTGGGAGCTGAAGTCCATCAGCCATAAACGTTGGGAAACTTGGGAGTTGAAATCCACCAGTTTCAAAAGGTGGGAATCTTGTGAGATGAAGTCCACCTTTCTTAAAAGTTGGGAATACTAGGAGTTGGAATTCCACCTGTCTTAAAAGTTGGGAAACTTCGGAGTTGAAGTCTATCATCTAAAAGTTGGGAATCTTGGGAGTTGAAGTCCATCAGCCTTAAAAGTTGGGAATCCTGGGAGTTGAAGTCCATCAGCCTTAAAAGTTGGGAATCCTGGGAGTTGATGTCCACCAGCCTTAAAAATTGGGAATCCTGGGAGTTGAAGTCCACCAGCCTTAAAAGTTGGGAATCCTGGGAGTTCAAGTCCAGCAGCATTAAAAGTTGGGAATCCTGGGAGATGAAGTCCACCAGACTAGAAAGTTGGGAATCCCGGGAGTTGAAGTCGATCAGCCTTAAAAATTGGGAATCTTGCGAGTTGAAGTCCACCAGTCTTAAAAGTAGGGAATCCTGGGATTTGAAGTCCACAAGACTTAAAAGTTGGGAATCCCGGGAGCTGAAGTCCATCAGCCATAAAGTTTGGGAAACTTGGGAGATGAAATCCACCAGTTTTAAAAGATGGGAATCCTGGGAGTTGGAATTCAACCAGTATTAAAAGTTGGGAATCCCGGGAGTTGAAGTCCACCAGTCTTAAAAGTTGGGAATCTTGGGAGTTGAAGTCCATCAGCCTTAAAAGTTGGGAATCTTGGGAGTTGAAGTCCATCAGCCTTAAAAGTTGGGAATCCCGGGAGTTGAAGTCCAGCAGTCTTAAAAGTTGGGAATCTTGGGAGTTGAAGTCCACCAGTCTTAAAAGTTGGGAATCTTGGGAGTTGAAGTCCATCAGCCTTAAAAGTTGGGAATCTTGGGAGTTGAAGTCCACCAGTCTTAAAATTTGGGAATCTTGGGAGTTGAAGTCCACCAGCCTTAAAAGTTGGGAATCCTGGGAGTTGAAGTCCACCAGTCTTAAAAGTTGGGAATCCCGGGAGTCGATGTCCACCAGCCTAAAAAATTGGGAATCCTGGGAGATGGAATTCCAGCAGTCTTAAAAGTTGGGAATCTTGGGAGTTGAAGTCCACCAGCCTTAAAATTTGGGAATCCCGGGAGTTGAAGTCCATCAGCCTTAAAAGTTGGGAATCTTGGGAGTTGAAGTCCACCAGTCTTAAAAGTTGGGAATCCTGGGAGTTGAAGTCCACAAGACTTAAAAGTTGGGAATCCTGGGAGCTGAAGTCCATCAGCCATAAACGTTGGGAAACTTGGGAGTTGAAATCCACCAGTTTAAAAGTTGGGAATCCTGGGAGTTGAAGTCCACCAGTCTTAAAAGTTGGGAATCCCGGGAGTTGAAGTCCACCAGTCTTAAAAGTTGGGAATCTTGGGAGTTGAAGTCCATCAGCCTTAAAAGTTGGGAATCTTGGGAGTTGAAGTCCATCAGCCTTAAAAGTTGGGAATCCTGGGAGTTGAAGTCCAGCAGTCTTAAAAGTTGGGAATCTTGGGAGTTGAAGTCCATCAGCCTTAAAAGTGGGAATGCCGGGAGTTGAAGTCCACCAGCCTTAAAAGTTGGGAATCTTGGGAGTTGAAGTCCACCAGTCTTAAAAGTTGGGAATCTTGGGAGTTGAAGTCCATCAGCCTTAAAAGTTGGGAATCCGGGAGTTGAAGTCCACCAGACTTAAAATTGGGAATCCTGGGAGTTGAAGTCCACCAGGCTTAAAAGTTGGGAATCTTGGGAGTTGAAGTCCACCAGTCTTAAAAGTTGGGAATCCTGGGAGTTGAAGTCCACCAATCTTAAATGTTGGGAATCCTGGGAGTTGAAGTCCATCAGCCTTAAAAGTTGGGAATCTTGGGAGTTGAAGTCCATCAGTCTTAAAAGTTGGGAATCTTGGGAGTTGAAGTCCACCAGCCTTAAAATTGGGAATCCGGGAGTTGAAGTCCATCAGCCTTAAAAGTTGGGAATCTTGGGAGTTGAAGTCCACCAGTCTTAAAAGTTGGGAATCTTGGGAGTTGAAGTCCATCAGTCTTAAAAGTTGGGAATCTTGGGAGTTGAAGTCCACCAGTCTTAAAAGTTGGGAATCTGGGAGTTGAAGTCCACCACCTTAAAAGTTGGGAATCTTGGGAGTTGAAGTCCATCAGCCTTAAAAGTTGGGAATCCGGGAGTTGAAGTCCACCAGCTTAAAATTTGGGAATCTTGGGAGTTGAAATCCACCAGTCTTAAAAGTTGGGAATCCAGGGAGTTGAAGTCCACCAGTCTTAAAAGTTGGGAATCTTGGGAGTTGAAGTCCATCAGCCTTAAAAGTTGGGAATCTGGGAGTTGAAGTCCACCAGCCTTAAAATTGGGAATCTTGGGAGTTGAAGTCCATCAGCCTTAAAAGTTGGGAATCTTGGGAGTTGAAGTCCACCAGCCTTAAAAGTTGGGAATCTTGGGAGTTGAAGTCCACCAGTCTTAAAAGTTGGGAATCCCAGGAGTTGAAGTCCATCAGCCTTAAAAATTGGGAATCTTTGGAGTTCAAGTCCATCAGTTGTAAAAGTTGGGAATCTTGGGAGTTGAAGTCCACCAATCTTAAAAGTTGGGAATCCTGGGAGTTGAAGTCCACCACTTAAAAGTTGGGAATCTTGGGAGTTGAAGTCCATCAGCCTTAAAAGTTGGGAATCTTGGGAGTTGAAGTCCATCAGACTTAAAATTGGGAATCTTGGGAGTTGAAGTCCATCAGTCTTAAAAGTTGGGAATCCTGGGAGTTGAAGTCCACCAGCCTTAAAAGTTGGGAATCTTGGGAGTTGAAGTCCATCAGCCTTAAAAGTTGGGAATCCCAGGAGTTGAAGTCCACCAGCCTTAAAAGTTGGGAATCTTGGGAGTTGAAGTCCACCAGTCTTAAAAGTTGGGAATCCTGGGAGTTGAAGTCCATCAGCCTTAAAAGTTGGGAATCCTGGAGTTGAAGTCCACCAGACTTAAATTTGGGAATCCCGGGAGTTGAAGTTCACCAGCCTTAAAATTTGGGAATCTTGGGAGTTGAAACCCACCAGTCTTAAAAGTTGGGAATCCTGGGAGTTGAAGTCCACCAGTCTTAAAGTTGGGAATCTTGGGAGTTGAAGTCCACCAGTCTTAAAAGTTGGGAATCTGGGAGTTGAAGTCCACCAGTCTTAAAAGTTGGGAATCTTGGGAGTTGAAGTCCATCAGCCTTAAAAGTTGGGAATCCTGGGAGTTGAAGTCCACCAGCCTTAAAAGTTGGGAATCTTGGGAGTTGAAGTCCACCAGTCTTAAAAGTTGGGAATCCTGGGAGTTGAAGTCCATCAGCCTTAAAAGTTGGGAATCCCAGGAGTTGAAGTCCACCAGCCTTAAAAGTTGGGAATCTTGGGAGTTGAACCACCAGTCTTAAAAGTTGGGAATCCTGGGAGTTGAAGTCCACCAGTCTTAAAAGTTGGAAATTGGGAGTTGAAGTCCACCAGTCTTAAAAGTTGGGAATCCGGGAGTTGAAGTCCATCAGCCTTAAAAGTTGGGAATCCCGGAGTTGAAGTCCACCAGCCTTAAAATTTGGGAATCTTGGGAGTTGAAGTCCACCAGTCTTAAAAGTTGGGAATCTTGGGAGTTGAAGTCCACCAGTCTTAAAAGTTGGGAATCCCGGGAGTTGAAGTCCACCAGCCTTAAAAGTTGGGAATCTTGGGAGTTGAAGTCCACCAGTCTTAAAAGTTGGGAATCTTGGGAGTTGAAGTCCATCAGCCTTAAAAGTTGGAATCTTGGGAGTTGAAGTCCACCAGTCTTAAAAGTTGGGAATCTTGGGAGTTGAAGTCCACCAGTCTTAAAAGTTGGGAATCCTGGGAGTTGAAGTCCACCAGCCTTAAAAGTTGGGAATCCTGGGAGTTGAAGTCCACCAGTCTTAAAAGTGGGAATGTGGGGAGTTGAAGTCCACCAGTCTTCAAACTTGGGAATCCTGGAGTTGAAGTCCACAGCCTTAAAAGTTGGGAATCTTGGGAGTTGAAGTCCACCAGCCTTAAAATTTGGGAATCCTGGGAGTTGAAGTCCACCAGTCTTAAAAGTTGGGAATCTTGGGAGATGAAGTCCACCAGTCTTAAAAGTTGGGAATCTGGGAGTTGAAGTCCACCAGTCTTAAAAGTTGGGAATCTGGGAGTTGAAGTCCATCAGCCTTAAAAGTTGGGAATCTTGGGAGTTGAAGTCCACCAGTCTTAAAAGTTGGGAATCCCGGGAGTCGATGTCCACCAGCCTAAAAAATTGGGAATCCTGGGAGATGGAATTTCAGCAGTATTAAAAGTTGGGAATCTTGGGAGTTGAAGTCCACCAGCCTTAAAATTTGGGAATCCTGGGAGTTGAAGTCCACGAGTCTTAAAAGTTGGGAATCCTGCGAGTTGAAGTCCACCAGTATTAACAGTTGGGGATCTTGGGAGTTGACCTCCACCACACTGAAAAGTTGGGAATCTTTTTTTTTTTGGAAGTTGCCTCCAGGAGTTGTGGGAGTTCCACCCCCTGGAGGTTTTATAAGAGGTTTTATTTTTCCAAAAACACAAACATAACAAACAAACATACAACACATAGATCCATATCAATTTCAAGTATGTGTCGGTCAAAAATCACAGTGCCTTCCTCATTATTCATACTCAATATTACAAAAGGAAAAACTATAATCATTATTATTAATCCTTTATCATATTATAATCTCTATATTATTTCAACAGTTCTATCTATCTTTATATTCCCAAAAATATATTACCAAACTTTTTGTCTAACCATTGATAGAACATATTTCATAAAACTGCTTTTCTTCTTGGTCCTAATTTCAAATGTTAATCTACTCATTTCGGCACAATCCAAGATCTTCTTAATCACTTCCTCCTGTAGGTATCTTATCATTTCTCCAGTTTTTAGCAAATACAATTCTAGCAGCTGTCAGTACATTAACAATCAAGTATTTCAGTTCTTTGTTAAATGTCTCTGGTACAATTCCCAATAGGAATATCTCGGTTTCAGGTCTATATGTTGTTGTGTCATTTTTTCCAACCACATGTGGATTTTAGTCCAGTTTTTTTTTAGCATCAGCGCAAGTCCACCACATGTGGTAGTAGGAGCCGGGTATCTGATGACATTTCCAACACTTATCCGATTTGTCCTTAGACATCCTTGCGATCCTTCTCGGGGATAGGTGCCACCTGTAAAACATCTTATACAAATTTTCTTTATATGCAGTTGACATTGTCATTTTATAATTCTGATCCCACAGTGTTTGCCATCTCTCCAAAAGTATGCCATAACCAAAATTTTTCCCCCAAGCAATCATTGTTTCCTTAACCTGTTCCTCTTCCATTCTAACTTCTAATAAATGACCATAGAGCTTTTTAATCACTTTTTCATTCGTACCCATCAAAATTTTATCTAGTTCAGTTTGCTTTTTATAAATACCTTCAGTCCTAACATCCTCATCATATCTGCATTGTATTTGCAAATATGAAAACCAATTCATTTTTATTCCTTGTTCTTGTAATGTTTGCATCGATTTGAGTTCACCTTTTTCATTTAAAATCTCTCCATATCTAATTGTTTGTTCCTTCTTATATATTATTGGATATGAAAAAGCTTCAATAGTATATACCCATAATGGGATTTGTATATAATGTTGTTTTCTAGTTTTTTCCCAATTTAAAAACAAAGCTTCTCGAACATAGTGTCTTCTAAAATATCCTTGTTTTTTTGTTCCCTTATACCATAAGAAAGCATGCCATCCTAATAGCAAATCATGACCTTCTAAGATTAATAATCTACTATTTCTCAACGTTATCCATTCTTTCACCCACATCAAACTTGCAACTTGGTAATACAATTCCCAATTAGGTAGTGCAAATCCCCCTCTAGACCTTGCATCTTGTAATAGCTTAAATTTAATTCTTGGTTTTTTGCCCTGCCATATAAATTTGGATGTGATTTTATTTAAATCTTCAAAGTACTCTTTCCCAAGTCTAATTGGGATTGTCTGAAATAAATATAAGATTCTGGGTAGAACATTCATCTTGACTGTCGATATTCTGCCAATAAGATATAATTGCATATTTTCCCATCTTTCAAGATCTGTCGCTATCTGCTGTTTGAGTTTTATATAATTATCTTCTTTCAATGTACTGCATCTGGATGTTATATATATTCCCAAATATTTAACTTTATTTGCAATCTGTATGTCTAGTAAATCTTCTAGGTCTTTCTTACCTTTTGCTAACATATTCTTTGTTAGAATCTTTGTTTTGTCTTTATTAATTTTTAAGCCTGCCACCATTCCATATTTTTCTATTTGCTCTATCAACTTAGGTGCTGATTTAATTGGATCCCTTGGGAATCTTTGAGTTGAAGTCCACCAGTCTTAAAAGTTGGGAATCTTGGGAGTTGATGTCCAGCAGCCCTAAAATTTGGAAATCTTGTTTCCGAGGATGG
>SOZL01001006.1:0-10469 GCA_009733165.1 Naja naja | reverse complement strand
CTTAAAAGTTGGGAATCCTGGGAGTTGAAGTCCACCAGTCTTAAAAGTTGGAATCTTGGGAGTTGAAGTCCACCAGCCTTAAAAGTTGGGAATCCTGGAGTTGAAGTCCATCAGCCTTAAAAGTTGGGAATCTTGGGAGTTGAAGTCCACCAGTCTTAAATTTTGGAAATCTTAGGAGTTGAAGTCCACCAGTCCAAAAGTTGGGAATCCTGGGAGTTGAAGTCCACCAGTCTTTAAAGTTGGGAATCCTAGGAGTTGAAGTTCACCAGTCTTAAAAGTTGGGAATCCTGGGAGTTGATGTCCAACAGCTTAAAAGTTGGGAATCCGGGAGTTGAAGTCCACAGCCTTAAGTTGGGAATCGGGAGTTGAAGTCCATCAGCCTTAAAGTTGGGAATCTTGGGAGTTCAAGTCCACCAGTTTTAAAGTTGGGAATCTTGGGAGTTGAAGTCCACCAGATTTAAAGTTGGGAATCCTGGGAGTTGAAGTCCACCAGTCTTAAAATTTGGGAATCCGGAGTTGAAGTCCATCAGCCTTAAAGTTGGGAATCCTGGGAGTTGATGTCGAACAATCTTTAAATGTTGGGAATCTTGGGAGTTGAAGTCCATCCAGCCAAAGTTGGGAATCGGGAGTTGAAGTCCATCAGCCTTAAAAGTTGGGAATCTTGGGAGTTCAAGTCCACCAGTCTTAAATTTTGGAAATCTTAGGAGTTGAAGTCCACCAGTCTTAAAGTTGGGAATCCTGGGAGTTGTAGTCCACCAGTCTTTAAAGTTGGGAATCCTAGGAGTTGAAGTTCACCAGTCTTAAAGTTGGGAATCCTGGGAGTTGATGTCCAACAGCCTTAAAGTTGGGAATCCTGGGTTGAAGTCCACCAGTCCAAAGTTGGGAATCGGAGTTGAAGTCCATCAGCCTTAAAGTTGGGAATCTTGGGAGTTCAAATCCACCAGTTTTAAATGTTGGGTCTTGGAGTTGAAGTCCACCATTTAAAAGTTGGGAATCTTGGGAGTTGAAGTCCACCAGTCTTAAAAGTTGGGGATCCCGGGAGTTCAAGTCCACCAGCCTTAAATTTTGGAAATCTTAGGAGTTGAAGTCCACCAGTCTTAAAAGTTGGGAATCCTGGGAGTTGTAGTCCACCAGTCTTTAAAGTTGGGAATCCTAGGAGTTGAAGTTCACCAGTCTTAAAAGTTGGGAATCCTGGGAGTTGATGTCCACAATCTTAAAGTTGGGAATCCTGGAGTTGAAGTCCACCAGTCTTAAAGTTGGGAATCCTGGGAGTTGTTCCACCAGTCTTTAAAGTTGGGAATCCTGGGAGTTGAAGTCCACCAGTCTTAAAAGTTGGGAATCCTGGGAGTTGAAGTCCTGCAATCTTAAATGTTGGGAATCTGGGGTTGAAGTCCATCAGCCTTAAAGTTGGGAATCCTGGGAGTTGATGAACAATCTTAAATATTGGGAATCTTGGGGTTGAAGTCCATCCAGCCAAAGTTGGGAATCGGGAGTTGAAGTCCATCAGCCTTAAAGTTGGGAATCTTGGGAGTTCAAGTCCACCAGTCTTAAATTTGGAAATCTTAGGAGTTGAAGTCCACCAGTCTTAAAAGTTGGGAATCCTGGGAGTTGTAGTCCACCAGTCTTTAAAGTTGGGAATCCTAGGAGTTGAAGTTCACCAGTCTTAAAAGTTGGGAATCCTGGGAGTTGATGTCGAAGGCAAAAAGTTGTGAATCCCGGGAATTGAAGTCCACCAGCCTTAAAAGTTGGGAATCCCGGGAGTTGAAGTCCATCAGCCTTAAAAGTTGGGAATCTTGGGAGTTCAAATCCACCAGTTTTAAAGTTAAAATCTTGGGAGTTGAACTCCACCAGATTTAAAAGTTGGGAATCCTGGGAGATGAAGTTCACCAGTCTTAAAATTTGGGAATCCCGGGAGTTGAAGTCCATCAGCCTTAAAAGTTGGGAATCCTGGGAGTTGATGTCGAACAATCTTAAATATTGGGAATCTTGGGAGTTGAAGTCCATCCGCCAAAGTTGGGAATCCTGGGAGTTGAAGTCCATCCTTAAAAGTTGGGAATCTTGGGAGTTCAAGTCCACCAGTCTTAAATTTTGGAAATCTTAGGAGTTGAAGTCCACCAGTCTTAAAAGTTGGGAATCCTGGGAGTTGTAGTCCACCAGTCTTTAAAGCTGGGAATCCTAGGAGTTGAAGTTCACCAGTCTTAAAAGTTGGGAATCCTGGGAGTTGATGTCGAACAGCCTTAAAAGTTGTGAATCCGGGGGTTGAAGTCCACCAGCCTTAAAAGTTGGGAATCAGGAGTTGAAGTCCATCAGCCTTAAAAGTTGGGAATCTTGGGAGTTCAAATCCACCAGTTTTAAATGTTGCAAATCTTGGGAGTTGAACTCCACCAGATTTAAAAGTTGGGAATCTTGGGAGTTGAAGTCCACCAGTCTTAAAAGTTGGGGATCCCGGGAGTTCAAGTCCACCAGCCTTAAATTTTGGAAATCTTAGGAGTTGAAGTCCACCAGTCTTAAAAGTTGGGAATCCTAGGAGTTGAAGTTCACCAGTCTTAAAAGTTGGGAATCCTGGGAGTTGATGTCGAACAATCTTAAAAGTTGGGAATCCTGGGAGTTGATGTCGAACAATCTTAAAAGTTGGGAATCCTGGGAGTTGAAGTTTACCAGTCTTAAAAGTTGGGAATCTTGGGAGTTGAAGTCCATCCGCCTTAAAAGTTGGGAATCCCGGGAGTTGAAGTCCATCAGCCTTAAAAGTTGGGAATCTTGGGAGTTCAAGTCCACCAGTCTTAAATTTTGGAAATCTTGGGAGTTGAAGTCCACCAGTCTTAAAAGTTGGGAATCCTGGGAGTTGTAGTCCACCAGTCTTTAAAGCTGGGAATCCTAGGAGTTGAAGTTCACCAGTCTTAAAGTTGGGAATCTTGGGAGTTGAAAGACAGCAAAAGTTGGGAATCCGGGGTGAAGTCCACCAGCCTTAAAGTTGGGAATCCCGGGTTGAAGTCCATCAGCCTTAAAAGTTGGGAATCCTGGGAGTTGATGTCCAACAATCTTAAATATTTGGAATCTTGGGAGTTGAAGTCCATCCAGCCTTAAAGTTGGGAATCCGGGGAGTTGAAGTCCATCAGCCTTAAAGTTGGGAATCTGGGAGTTCAAGTCCACCAGTCTTAAATTTTGGAAATCTTAGGAGTTGAAGTCCACCAGTCTTAAAGTTGGGAATCCTGGGAGTTGTAGTCCACCAGTCTTTAAAGCTGGGAATCCTAGGAGTTGAAGTCCAGTCTTAAAGTTGGGAATCCTGGGGTTGTTGTCAACAGCCTTAAAGTTGGGAATCCTGGGAGTGAAGTCCACCAGCCTTAAAAGTTGGGAATCGGGAGTTGAAGTCCATCAGCCTTAAAAGTTGGGAATCTTGGGAGTTCAAGTCCACCAGTTTTAAATGTTGGAAATCTTGGGAGTTGAAGTCCACCAGATTTAAAAGTTGGGAATCTTGGGAGTTGAAGTCCACCAGTCTTAAAGTTGGGAATCCGGGAGTTGAAGTCCACCAGCCTTAAATTTTGGAAATCTTGGGAGTTGAAGTCCACCAGTCTTAAAGTTGGGAGTTGAAGTCCACCAGTTTTAAATGTTGAATCCTGGGAGTTGAAGTCCACCAGATTTAAAAGTTGGGAATCGGGAGTTGAAGTCCACCAGTCTTAAAAGTTGGGAATCCCGGGAGTTGAAGTCCACCAGCCTAAAAGTTGGGAATCTTGGGAGTTGAAGTCCACCAGTCTTAAAAGTTGGGAATCCTGGGAGTTGAAGTCCACCAGTCTTAAAAGTTGGGAATCCTGGGAGTTGAAGTCCAACCAGTCTTAAAAGTTGGGAATCCTGGGAGTTGAAGTCCAACAGTCTTAAAAGTTGGGAATCCTGGGAGTTGAAGTCCACCAGTCTTAAAAGTTGGGAATCTGGGAGTTGAAGTCCATCCTAAAAGTTGGGAATCCGAGTTGAAGTCCATCAGCCTTAAAAGTTGGGAATCTTGGGAGTTCAAGTCCACCAGTCTTAAATTTGGAAATCTTAGGAGTTGAAGTCCACCAGTCTTAAAAGTTGGGAATCCTTGGGAGTTGAAGTCCACCAGCCTTAAAGTTGGGAATCTTAGGAGTTGAAGTTCAGTCTTAAAAGTTGGGAATCTTGGGAGTTGATGCCAACAGCCTTAAAAGTTGGGAATCTGGGAGTTGAAGTCCACCAGCTTAAAAGTTGGGAATCCGGGAGTTGAAGTCCATCAGCCTTAAAAGTTGGGAATCCTGGGAGTTGATGTCCAACAATCTTAAATATTGGGAATCTTGGGAGTTGAAGTCCATCCGCTTAAAAGTTGGGAATCCGGAGTTGAAGTCCATCAGCCTTAAAAGTTGGGAATCTTGGGAGTTCAAGTTCAAGTCCACCAGTCTTAAATTTTGGAAATCTTAGAGTTGAAGTCCACCAGTCTTAAAAGTTGGGAATCCTGGGAGTTGTAGTCCACCAGTCTTTAAAGCTGGGAATCCTAGAGTTGAAGTTCACCAGTCTTAAAAGTTGGGAATCCTGGGAGTTGATGTCGAACAGCCTTAAAAGTTGTGAATCCCGGGAATTGAAGTCCACCAGCCTTAAAAGTTGGGAATCCCGGGAGTTGAAGTCCATCAGCCTTAAAAGTTGGGAATCTTGGGAGTTCAAATCCACCAGTTTTAAATGTTGCAAATCTTGGGAGTTGAACTCCACCAGATTTAAAAGTTGGGAATCTTGGGAGTTGAAGTCCACCAGTCTTAAAAGTTGGGGATCCCGGGAGTTCAAGTCCACCAGCCTTAAATTTTGGAAATCTTAGGAGTTGAAGTCCACCAGTCTTAAAAGTTGGGAATCCTGGGAGTTGTAGTCCACCAGTCTTTAAAGTTGGGAATCCTAGAGTTGAAGTCACCAGTCTTAAAAGTTGGGAATCCTGGGAGTTGATGTCGAACAATCTTAAAAGTTGGGAATCCTGGGAGTTGAAGTCCATCAGCCTTAAAAGTTGGGAATCCTGGGAGTTGAAGTCAACAATTTAAATATTGGGAATCTTGGGAGTTGAAGTCCATCCGCCTTAAAAGTTGGGAATCCTGGGAGTTGAAGTCCATCAGCCTTAAAAGTTGGGAATCTTGGGAGTTCAAGTCCACCAGTCTTAAATTTTGGAAATCTGGGAGTTGAAGTCCACCAGTCTTTAAAAGTTGGGAATCCTGGGGAGTTGAAGTCCACCAGTCTTTTAAAGTTGGGAATCCTAGGAGTTGAAGTCCACCAGTTTAAAAGGAATCTTGGGAGTTGATGCCTAACAGCCTTAAAAGGGAATCCCTGGAATTGAAGTCCACCAGCCTTAAAAGTTGGGAATCCCGGAGTTGAAGTCCACAGCCTTAAAAGTTGGGAATCCTGGGAGTTGATGTCTAACAATTTAAATATTGGGAATCTTGGGAGTTGAAGTCCATCCTCCTTAAAAGTTGGGAATCCCGGGAGTTGAAGTCCATCAGCCTTAAAAGTTGGGAATCTTGGGAGTTCAAGTCCACCAGTCTTAAATTTTGGAAATCTTAGGAGTTGAAGTCCACCAGTCTTAAAAGTTGGGAATCCTGGGAGTTGTAGTCCACCAGTCTTAAAGCTGGGAATCCTAGGAGTTGAAGTTCACCAGTCTTAAAAGTTGGGAACTGGGAGTTGATGTCAACAGCCTAAAAGTTGTGAATCCTGGGAATTGAAGTCCACCAGCCTAAAAGTTGGGAATCCCGGAGTTGAAGTCCATCAGCCTTAAAAGTTGGGAATCTTGGGAGTTCAAGTCCACCAGTTTTAAATGTTGCAAATCTTGGGAGTTGAAGTCCACCAGACTTAAAAGTTGGGAATCCTTGGAGTTGAAGTCCACCAGTCTTAAAAGTTGGGGATCCCGGAGTTCAAGTCCACCAGCCTTAAATTTGGAATCTTAGGAGTTGAAGTCCACCAGTCTTAAAAGTTGGGAATCCTGGGAGTTGTAGTCCACCAGTCTTTAAAGTTGGGAATCCTAGGAGTTGAAGTTCACCAGTCTTAAAAGTTGGGAATCCTGGGAGTTGATGTCGAACAATCTTAAATGTTGGGAATCCTGGGAGTTGAAGTCCATCAGCCTTAAAAGTTGGGAATCCTGGGAGTTGATGTCGAACAATCTTAAATATTGGGAATCTTGGGAGTTGAAGTCCATCAGCCTTAAAAGTTGGGAATCCCGGGAGTTGAAGTCCATCAGCCTTAAAAGTTGGGAATCTTGGGAGTTCAAGTCCACCAGTCTTAAATTTTGGAAATCTTAGAGTTGAAGTCCACCAGTCTTAAAAGTTGGGAATCCTGGGAGTTGAAGTCCACCAGTCTTTAAAGTTGGGAATCCTAGAGTTGAAGTTCACCAGTCTTAAAAGTTGGGAATCCTGGGAGTTGATGTCAACAGCCTTAAAAGTTGGGAATCCCGGGAGTTGAAGTCCACCAGCCTTAAAAGTTGGGAATCCGGAGTTGAAGTCCATCAGCCTTAAAAGTTGGGAATCCTGGGAGTTGAAGTCAAACAATCTTAAATGTTGGGAATCTTGGAAGTCCACCAGTCTTAAAAGTTGGGAATCCTGAGTTGAAGTCCATCAGCCTTAAAAGTTGGGAATCTTGGGAGTTGAAGTCCACCAGTCTTAAATTTTGGAATCTGGGAGTTGAAGTCCATCCACTTAAGTTGGGAATCCGGAGTTGAAGTCCATCAGCCTTAAAAGTTGGGAATCTTGGGAGTTGAAGTCCACCAGTCTTAAATTTTGGAAATCTTAGGAGTTGAAGTCCACCAGTCTTAAAAGTTGGGAATCCTGGGAGTTGAAGTCCACCAGTCTTTAAAGTTGGGAATCCTAGAGTTGAAGTTCACCAGTCTTAAAAGTTGGGAATCCTGGGAGTTGAAGTCCAACAGCCTTAAAAGTTGGGAATCCCGGAGTTGAAGTCCACCAGCCTTAAAAGTTGGGAATCCTGGGAGTTGAAGTCCATCAGCCTTAAAAGTTGGGAATCTTGGGAGTTCAAGTCCACCAGTCTTAAATGTTGGGAATCTTGGGAGTTGAAGTCCACCAGACTTAAAAGTTGGGAATCCTGGGAGTTGAAGTCCACCAGTCTTAAAAGTTGGGAATCCCAGGAGTTGAAGTCCACCAGCCTTAAAAGTTGGGAATCCTGGGAGTTGAAGTCCAACAGTCTTAAAAGTTGGGAATCTTGGGAGTTGAAGTCCACCACTTAAAAGTTGGGAATCCCGGAGTTGAAGTCCATCAGCCTAAAAGTTGGGAATCTTGGGAGTTGAAGTCCACCAGTTTAAAAGTTGGGAATCTTGGGAGTTGAAGTCCACCAGATTTAAAAGTTGGGAATCTTGGGAGTTGAAGTCCACCAGTCTTAAAAGTTGGAATCCCGGAGTTGAAGTCCACCAGCCTTAAAGTTGGGAATCTGGGAGTTGAAGTCCACCAGTCTTAAAAGTTGGGAATCCTAGGAAGTCCACCAGTCTTAAAAGTTGGGAATCCTGGGAGTTGAAGCCAACAATCTTAAAAGTTGGGAATCCTGGGAGTTGAAGTCACCAGTCTTAAAAGTTGGGAATCCGAGTTGAAGTCCACCAGTCTTAAAAGTTGGGAATCTTGGGAGTTGAAGTCCATCCAGCTTAAAAGTTGGGAATCTCGGGAGTTGAAGTCCATCAGCCTTAAAAGTTGGGAATCTTGGGAGTTGAACCACCAGTTTTAAATGTTGGGAATCTGGGAGTTGAAGTCCACCAGTCTTAAAAGTTGGGAATCTTGGAGTTGAAGTCCACCAGTCTTAAAAGTTGGAATCCTGGGAGTTGAAGTCCACCAGCCTTAAAGTTTGGAATCAGGAGTTGAAGTCCACCAGTCTTAAAAGTTGGGAATCCTGGGAGTTGAAGTCCACCAGTCTTAAAAGTTGGGAATCCGGAGTTGAAGTCCACCAATCTTAAAAGTTGGGAATCCTGGGAGTTGAAGTCACACCCAAAGTTGGGAATCCTGGGAGTTGAAGTCCACCAGTCTTAAAAGTTGGGAATCTTGGGAGTTGAAGTCCATCCGCCTTAAAAGTTGGGAATCCCGGGAGTTGAAGTCCATCAGCCTTAAAAGTTGGGAATCTGGGAGTTCAAGTCCACCAGTCTTAAATTTTGGAAATCTTAGGAGTTGAAGTCCACCAGTCTTAAAAGTTGGGAATCCTGGGAGTTGTAGTCCACCAGTCTTTAAAGTTGGGAATCCTAGGAGTTGAAGTTCACCAGTCTTAAAAGTTGGGAATCTTGGGAGTTGATGTCGAACAGCCTTAAAAGTTGGGAATCCCGGAGTTGAAGTCCACCAGCCTAAAAGTTGGGAATCCTGGGAGTTGAAGTCCATCAGCCTAAAAGTTGGGAATCCTGGGAGTTGATGTCGAACAATCTTAAATATTGGGAATCTTGGGAGTTGAAGTCCATCCGCCTTAAAAGTTGGGAATCCCGAGTTGAAGTCCATCAGCCTTAAAAGTTGGGAATCTTGGGAGTTCAAGTCCACCAGTCTTAAATTTTGGAAATCTAGGAGTTGAAGTCCACCAGTCTTAAAAGTTGGGAATCCTGGGAGTTGTAGTCCACCAGTCTTTAAAGCTGGGAATCCTAGGAGTTGAAGTTCACCAGTCTTAAAAGTTGGGAATCCTGGGAGTTGATGTCGAACAGCCTTAAAAGTTGGGAATCCCGGAATTGAAGTCCACCAGCCTTAAAAGTTGGGAATCCCGGGAGTTGAAGTCCATCAGCCTTAAAAGTTGGGAATCTTGGGAGTTCAAACCACCAGTTTTAAATGTTGCAAATCTTGGGAGTTGAAGTCCACCAGATTTAAAAGTTGGGAATCTTGGGAGTTGAAGTCCACCAGTCTTTAAAAGTTGGGGATCCCGGAGTTCAAGTCCACCAGCCTTAAATTTTGGAAATCTTAGAGTTGAAGTCCACCAGTCTTAAAAGTTGGGAATCCTGGGAGTTGTAGTCCACCAGTCTTTAAAGTTGGGAATCCTAGGAGTTGAAGTTCACCAGTCTTAAAAGTTGGGAATCCTGGGAGTTGATGTCCAACAATCTTTAAAAGTTGGGAATCCTGGGAGTTGAAGTCCATCAGCCTTAAAAGTTGGGAATCCTGGGAGTTGAAGTCTCAACAATCTTAAATATTGGGAATCTTGGGAGTTGAAGTCCATCCACTTTAAAAGTTGGGAATCCCGGGAGTTGAAGTCCATCAGCCTTAAAAGTTGGGAATCTTGGGAGTTCAAGTCCACCAGTCTTAAATTTTGGAAATCTTAGGAGTTGAAGTCCACCAGTCTTAAAAGTTGGGAATCCTGGGAGTTGTAGTCCACCAGTCTTTAAAGCTGGGAATCCTAGGAGTTGAAGTTCACCAGTCTTAAAAGTTGGGAATTTTGGGAGTTGATGCCGAACAGCCTTAAAAGTTGAGAATCTCGGGAATTGAAGTCCACCAGCCTTAAAAGTTGGGAATCCTGGATGAAGTCCATCAGCCTTAAAAGTTGGGAATCCTGGGAGTTGATGTCGAACAATCTTAAATATTGGGAATCTTGGGAGTTGAAGTCCATCCTAGTAAAGTTGGGAATCCCGGAGTTGAAGTCCATCAGCCTTAAAAGTTGGGAATCTTGGGAGTTCAAGTCCACCAGTCTTAAATTTTGGAAATCTTAGGAGTTGAAGTCCACCAGTCTTAAAAGTTGGGAATCCTGGGAGTTGTAGTCCACCAGTCTTTAAAGTTGGGAATCCTAGGAGTTGAAGTTCACCAGTCTTAAAAGTTGGGAATCCTGGGAGTTGATGTCGAACAGCCTTAAAAGTTGTGAATCCCGGGAATTGAAGTCCACCAGCCTTAAAAGTTGGGAATCCCGGGAGTTGAAGTCCATCAGCCTTAAAAGTTGGGAATCTTGGGAGTTCAAATCCACCAGTTTTAAATGTTGCAAATCTTGGGAGTTGAACTCCACCAGATTTAAAAGTTGGGAATCTTGGGAGTTGAAGTCCACCAGTCTTAAAAGTTGGGAATCCCGAGTTCAAGTCCACCAGCCTTAAATTTTGGGAAATCTTAGGAGTTGAAGTCCACCCTTAAAAGTTGGGAATCCTGGGAGTTGAAGTCCACCAGTTTTAAAGTTGGGAATCTTGGAGTTGAAGTTCACCAGTCTTAAAAGTTGGGAATCCTGGGAGTTGATGTCGAACAATCTTAAATGTTGGGAATCTGGGAGTTGAAGTCCATCAGCCTTAAAAGTTGGGAATCCTGGGAGTTGAAGTCCACAACACTTAAATATTGGGAATCTTGGGAGTTGAAGTCCATCCTCTTTAAAAGTTGGGAATCCCGGAGTTGAAGTCCATCAGCCTTAAAAGTTGGGAATCTTGGGAGTTCAAGTCCACCACTTAAATTTGGAATCTTAGGAGTTGAAGTCCACCAGTCTTAAAAGTTGGGAACTGGGAGTTGTAGTCCACCAGTCTTAAAGTTGGGAATCCTAGGAGTTGAAGTCCACCAGTCTTAAAAGTTGGGAAT
>SOZL01001005.1:0-34039 GCA_009733165.1 Naja naja | reverse complement strand
AGATTGTTGGGGGCAATAAGCTGACTTTGTAAAAATGCTGCTAATAAACAGGCACATACAATGGAATGAAGGCTATGCTGCGCATTGGGTTGTATCCCAAAAATTGTAAGCCGCCCTGAGTCTTTGGAGAAGGGCAGCATATAAATCTAAAAAAAAAAAAGATCCATCTCATCCTGGGAACCCTTTTTTGAACTATTACCATCTGGCAGATGGTACAGAATAATAAAAACAAGGATGAAAAACAGCTTCTATCCCAGGGCAGTAGCTCTTTTGAATTCTGCTGTATAGTGCAGTGTTGTGTGGTGTCGGGGGTTTCCGGTTCAATGTGTGAAGGGTGAAGGATGTATGTTTGTGTTTATTTTCATGGTCATGCTCATGATGTGCACTGAAGATGGTGTTTGATTTCATTGTACAAGGTGCAATGACAAAGTAATCTAAATCTAAAGAAACAACTTCCTTCGAACAATGGATAAACAAAAGCAAATGGAGTCACCGGAGGGGTAAGCGAGCTGGAATTTTTAATAGACTAAGGAAAAGTGGGATAAAACCCCCTAACCCTTCACTCTTTCTGACTAATTTATATTCACTCGCTAATGTTGTATGAAATACATTTTTAAGTAGGTGCAATTCTGATTTTTACAACTCAGTCGCTCTCTGCTTCACCGAAACTTGGCTATATGAGTCAATTGATGATAGTAGCCTGCTTATCCCAGGATTTCAATTACAAAGAGCAGACAGAATAGAAGAAACATATGGCAAAAAGAAGGGAGGAGGCTTATGTTTATATATTAACAGCCACTGGTCCAGAGATATAACTATACTAAAGAAATTCTGTGATGTGGTCTTAGAGACATGAATTATCAATTGCAAACCATTCTATTCTCCACGAGAGTTCTCCCCATTTCTCTTAATTGCTGTGTATGTTCCTCCACAAGTTTGTGTAAACAATGCATTATGAACTCTAGCTGACCAGATTATGTGGGCTGAAGTTAAATACCCAGATTCATTTCAAATTATTTTAGATCTAAATAAAGCAAACTTAAGGAAAGAGCTACCAAAATATTTTTTTATTTATTTAAAAAAACTTTATTAAACAAATAGACAAACACAAAAACACACAAATCTTACATTAAAAATTTGAATGTGGTACAGTTTCCTAACATCAATCATTGTCCTTATTTCGCTAAGTCTTATGATAGTATTTTATAATTTCCATCTACACGCTTCAAATATAAATGTAATCATTCCTTAATCTCATGGAGCTTCCTCATCTCTAGTCAACCATAAAATTTCTCCCATGTTTTATAATAATCTGAATCTTCCTTATTTTTTTAGTTCTTTTGTTAATTTATCCATTTCTGCACACATTGTGATTTTCCTCAATATTTCCAATTCATTTGGGATATCTTTATTTTTCCAATTCTGTGCATACGCCAACTTTGCTGCAGTAATTACATGATCATTAAATACAGGTTTTCTTTATCGTATTTCCCAGTGTTAATTCCTAGCAGAAAGAACTCAGGCCTGTATTGTATTTTGATTCCACACATTTCTTCTATCCACTTATGTAGATTTTGCCAGTATTTTGGGGTCTCTTTTCAACTCCACCATAAGTGATAATAAGATCCTATTTCTTTATTGCATTTCCAACACAGGGGAAAGTTTAGGGTTCATTTTTGCCAATCTTGATGGTGGTATGTGCCATCTATAAAATAATTTATACAAATTTTCTTTGAAGGGTATTGCTAGTGTCATTTTTTTGTTTCTATTCCATAGTTTCTGCCAATCATCTAAATTAATGCTATAACCAAAATTTTCCATCCATACCACCATCGTTTCTTCTACTTTTTCTTCTTCCAATTTAAATTCCAACAAAACTTGATATATTTTTTAAAGCATCTTCTGGTCAGGTCCTAATAAAATTTCATCTAATTTTGTCCTAGTTCTACTAATTTCCCATTCTCTCTTATCTTTTAAATATTTTGATTGGAGTTGCAAATAGGCCCACCATTCCACCTCGATTCCCTGGTTCTTCAACTCTTGTCTAGTTTGTAGTTCTCCTTTTTCATTTAGTATCTCTTTGTAGGTGATGATTTTCCCTTGATGCAAAAGGTGTGGATGCATCAATGCTTCCAAGGTTGATAGCCAAATAGGAGTTTCTATATACATTTGTCTTTTTATCTTGTTCCAAATGTTTAAAAGAGTTTGTCTCACTTTATGCCTATGCACATAACTATAACCTTTTGATTTCTCCTGCCAGAGGAAGGCGTGCCAACCCAACTGCAAGTTGTAACCTTCTAATATCAAAATGCTTTTATTTCTATGGCTAATCCAATCTTTCACCCAAGTTAGTATTGCGGCTCTGTAGTACAACTCCCAGTCGGGTAGGCCAAATCCTCCTCTTTCAGTAGCATCTTGCAGCAACTTTAACTTAATTCTTGGTTTTTTCTTCTGCCATATAAAATTTGTCGTTATTCTATTCAAATTATCAAAAAACTTTTTCTCTAGTTTTATAGGGGCATTTTGAAAAAGAAATAGTAATTTGGGCAGCACATTCATCTTTATTACTGCTATCCTTCCCATGAAGGATAGCCCTAATTTGTCCCATTTTTCCAAATCTTTAGTTATTCGTTTTATTAATGGGTCATAATTGTCTCTTTTGAGTGTTGTATATCTTGCCAAAATAGTAATTCCCAAATATTTGACCTTTTCTACAATTTGGATGCCCATTCTCATTGCTAATAATTCTTTCTGTTTATTTGTCATGTTTTTAGTAATAATTTTTGTTTTATCCTTATTGATCTTTAGCGACTTCTCCAAATTCTTCTAAATTGCCTAATAATTTTGGTCCCAAATTTTGTGGCTCCTCTAATATAAAAAGTAAATCATCCACGAAGGCTTGTAATTTAAATTCATTTTTTATTTTTAAACTTTTAATTTCTGTTTCATTTCTAATTATTCTTGCTAAAACCTCCAATGACATAATAAAGAGAAGTGGCGATAATGGGCATCCCTGCCTGGTTCCTTTTTGAATTTGAAATTTGTCTGTTATCACCCCATTCACCAAAATTCTGGCTTCTTGTTTTTCATATACTGCTGAAATTACATTTAAGAATTTTTGTCCTATCTCTAATTTGCTGCAAGATGAACTGCCATTTAACATTATCAAAAGCCTTTTTGGCATCTAGAAACATTAATGCAACTTGATCACAACTATGGTCCTCATAATATTCTATAGTGTCCAGAGTTGTCCTAATATTATTTTTGAGTTGCCTATAGGGAAGAAATCCATTTTGGTCTGAAGAGATAAATTCATTTAAAATTTTTTTGAGTCTTTCTGCAATAATTGAGACGAAAATTTTATAATCAACATTAAGTAGGGATATCGGTCTATAGTTTCCAGGATCCATGATATCACTTCCATCTTTAGGTATAATTGTTATCCTCGCTTCCTTCCAAGATTTAGGGATTTTAGCTTCTTCTAACACTTCGTTAAATATTCTAAGCATTTTACTACTTAACGTATCCTGTTGTGATTTATAAATTTCCGCTGGGAGACCATCTGGGCCTGGGCTTTGTCATTTTTCTGCTTATTTATTGCCCAGTGACTTCTTCTATTGTTATTTCCCGATTCAGGATATTTTTGTCTTCTTCTGAAATTCTTGTGAGTCCTGCTTTCTTTAGATATTCTTTTATTTTAACATCTGCTGGGTATTCCTCCTCTTTATATAGTCTCTCATAATATTTTTGGAGTATCACTCTTTTGTCTGCCTCTTGGTAACAGATCTCTCCCTGGTCATTTCTTAATTTAGTAATCCACCTCTTTTCTTTTTGTTTTTTCAGTTTATACGCTAGCCAGCGCCCTGGTTTATTTGCATTCTCAAATTGATATTGTTTCATCATTTTTAATTGGTGGGCTAACTCTTCTTTCTCTATTAAGTTTATTTTATGTTTTAATAGTTCCATTTGTAACTTAAGTTGTTTTTCCTGTGGTGTATCTTGTAATTTCTTCTCCAAGTCTTTATATTCCTGTTCAAATATTTTCCTTTGTTGTTTTTCTCTTTATTTTTTTTCACCATATATTTTATTGCTACTCCTCTTATCATTGCTTTGACCGTATCCCAATTATTTTGTGTGGAGGTATCTTCCTCTTTATTTTCATCAAAGAAAAATTCTAATTCTTTTTTTAGTGTCATATTAAATATTTCTTCTCTTAAGATCGATCTTTGAAGTGTCCATCCTATACTTTGCTTTTGCCCTTCCAGCTAAAACTAATCATACTATGATCTGCCAGAAAATTTGGTTCAATACTAATTTCAATTAATTCCGAATTTAATTTATTGGTCATCCATGTCATATCGAGTCTCAACCATGACTGATGCCTGTTAGAATAATATGTATATTGTTTTTTCTCCAAATTTCTTTCTCTCCATGGGTCACAAATATTAAAATCCTTCCTCAAATCAAAGAAACTTTTTGGTAATTTCTCCCCCCCCCCAACTTTGTATTGTTTCTCTTATAGTCTAATAATTTGTCAACAACTGCATTAAAGTCCCCCATAATACAGATTTCTTCATATTGCAACTCTTTGAGTCTATAATACAATTTTTGGAAAAAAGATTCTTGTGGGCTGTTCAGTGCGTATATTACTACCAATAAGATCTTTCTATTTCCTAATTCAATTTTGACCATCAGAATTCTACCCTCGTTATCTTTATAAATTTCTTTAGCAGGAATCCATTCCTTTATATAAAATGCTACCCCTCTTTTCTTTTGTACATCAAGAGCAGAAAAAATTTTCCCTAATTTTTTATTTTCTAATAAATATTTTTGTTTTTCTAAGATATGTAATTCCTGAAGTGCTATTATGTCAACCTTTAATGCCTGTAAATTTTTAAACAATTTTTTCCTTTTTACTGGGAGTTTATGCCATTAATATTCAATGATATCAGTTCACACCTATCCCAATTTTTATTGATTCCTTTGTCTAGTGCTCCTTGTAATTCTAATCTCCTTAGGTTCTTTATTTTCCTCTGTGGATTCACTTCTTCCATTCCTTTTCTCTTTATTAATTACTGTATCTCCTTCTGTATTTGTTACTTCCCTTTTCTTTCCTTCTCATCCACCTCTCTCCTGTGTTGCTTCTTCTGTTTTGTCTTCCCTAGTAAATTGTTGATCAAAGAAGTCTTCTGCTTTTTCAAGGGTATCCAGCCTAAATCTCTTTTCCTGCCATGTTACCATGATACCCTCCGGCACCAACCGTCTAAAATTTACATTATTTTTTATCAATTTTGATGTTAAAAACTGGTATGGCCTCCTTAAATCTCTTACCCTTTTTGGAATTTGCTTTAAGGCAGTTAGTTGTTTACCCGCATACTCAAGTGGTTCATCTCTTGTCTTGTGTAAAATTTCATCTCGCACGGATTTTTTAACTAGTCTGATATGGACTTCTCTTGGGAGGTTAAACTTTCTTGCATAGTTTGTTTGAACTCTATAGAGTTTGTCTATCTCTGTAAATACCTCTTCCTTATCCATCTCTAATATCTTTGCCAGTATATCAGCCATCACATCCAATAAATTTTCTCCTTTCTCCTCCTTCACATTTTGAAATCTTAGGTAATGGGCTGCCTTTTCTACTTCCAAAAAAAATTACTGTTGTCTCTAATTCTTTGTTAGCTTTTTCTAGTTTATTCGTTAAGTCATCTACCCTTTTTTCTTCTTTACCCATCTTTGTCTCAATTTCTACAATTTTTTTTTGATTTTCCCTAACCTCTTGTTGAAAAGCTTCAAATTTTTTGTCTATCTTTTGTATCTTTTCTTTTACAGGTTATTTTTGCCACCTACAGGTGAAACTCGAAAAATTAGAATAAAATTAGAAATAAAATTAATTAGAATATCGTGCAAAAGTTCATTTATTTCAGTAATGCAACTTAAAAGGTGAAACTAATGTATGAGATAGACTCATTACATGCAAAGCAAGATAGTTCAAGCTGTGATTTGCCATAATTGTGATGATTATGGCTTACAGCTCATGAAAACCCCAAATCCACAATCTCTCAAAATTAGAATATAAAACAAGGATTGTACATAGAACAATATCGGACCTCTAAAAAGTATAAGCATGCATATGTACTCAGTACTTGGTTTGGGCCCCTTTTGCAGCAATTACTGCCTCAATGCCGGGTGAGGTTCAAGGTGCTAGTCATCATTTATAAAGCCCTTCATGGCTTAGGTCCGGGGTACTTGCGGGAGCATCTGCTGCCAGCAACGACATCTGATCGCCCAGTGCACTCACGCAGATGGGGCCTCCTTAGGGTGCCGTCAGCCAGACAATGTCGGCTGGCCCCCAGGAGCCTTTTCTGTGGGAGCACCCGCCCTCTGGAACCAAGTGCCCGTGGAGCTTTGGGTGGTGCCTGACCTCCACTCCTTCTTTCGTGACTTGAAGACTTGGCTTTTTCGATCAGCCAACCTGGACTGAAGGGGATTTTAATAGTTTTAATTTGTTCTAATTTGTTTGTGGGTTTTAATTGGTTTTAGGTCTAGTGTTGGGTTTTTTAGATTTAATCGTTTTTTTTAAGTTTGTATTTTCTGTTTTTACCATTGTAAGCTGCCCTGGAGATAGAGATAGGCATAGAAATCCCAACAAACAAATAAATAAATAAATGTGGTGTGGCATAGAAGCTATCAGCCTGTGGCACTGCTGAGGTGTTATGGAAGACCAGGATGCTTCAGCTCTTCTGCATTGTTCGGTCTCATGTCTCTCATCTTTCTCTTGACAATGCCCCATATGGGGTTCAGGTCAGGTGAGTTTGCTGGCCAATCAAGCACAGTAATCCCACGGTCATTGAACCAGGTTTTGGTGCTTTTGGCAGTGTGGGCAGGTGCCAGGTCCTGCTGGAAAATGAAGTCAGCATCCCTATAAAGCTCATCTGTGGAAGGAAGCATGAAGTGCTCCAAAATCTCCTGGTAGACGGCTGCGTTGACCCTGCACTTAATGAAGCACAGTGGACCAACACCAGCAGATGACATGGCTCCCCAAATCAACACAGACTGTGGAAACTTCACACTGGACTTCAAGCATCTTGCAGTGTGTGCCTCTCCATTCTTCCTCCAGACTCTGGGTCCTTGGTTTCCAAATAAGATGCAAAAGTTGCTCTCATCAGAAAAGAGGACTTTGGACCACTGAGCAACAGACCAGGTCTGTTTTTCTTTAGCCCAGGTAAGACGATTCTGACAACATTTGAAGTCCATGTCCAGGATCTGTCTGTGTGTGGTGGCTCTTGATGCACTGACTCCAGCCTCAGTCCACTCCTTGTGAAAGTCCCCAACACCTTTGAATGGCCTTTTCCTGACAATCCTCTCCAGGCTGCGGTCATCCCTGCTGCTTGTGCACCTTTTTCTTCCACACTTTCCCCTTCCACATAACTTTCCATTAATGTGCTTTGATACAGCACTTTGGGAACATCCAACTTCTTTTGCAATTACCTTTTGAGGCTTTCCCTCCTTATGGAGGGTGTCAATGATGGTTTTCTGCACAACTGTCAGGTCAGCAGTCTTTCCCATGATTGTGATTCCTACTGAACCAGACTGAGAGACCATTTAAAGGCTCAGGAACCCTTTGCAGGTGTTATGGCTTATTTAGCTGATTAGAGTGGGACACTTTAAGCCTAGAATATTGAACCTTTTCACAATATTCTAATTTTCTGAGATTGTGGATTTGGGGTTTTCATGAGCTGTAAGCCATAATCATCACAATTATGGCAAATCACAGCTTGAACTATCTTGCTTTGCATGTAATGAGTCTATCTCATACATTAGTTTCACCTTTTAAGTTGCATTACTGAAATAAATGAACTTTTGCACAATATTCTAATTTTTCGAGTTTTACCTGTAGATCTTTTAATTTTTTGTGCTAGCTCTTTATTAAATTCAACTCCTGTTAAACAAAAACAGGGAAGGAAGGAAAAGAAGACTTGTTGTACGCCGCCTCGAGTTCCCTGCTGGGAAGAGAGGCGGGATATAAATTTAATAAATAAATAAATAAATAAATAAATAAATAAATAAATAAATAAATAAATAAGACAAGGGAAAGGGGAGAGAGGGAGGACAGAGTAAGAGAAGGAGGGTAACTAATAAATTCACTTTCAGTTAGATAATTATTAAAGAAGGCACCAATAAGATTTGTTAGTCTGAGTTCTTTCCTGAAATGTCTTCACCCTGCAACAAAAAGAGGAAGAAAAAAAAACCAATAAAGAAAGGTCCAGTCCTCTAGCAGTCACCGTTCTCTCCTTTTAACTTCGTTGCAAAATGTTGCTTTCCCCCCTCTCTGCTACCAGTAGATGTCTCCTTCTCGATACAATGTCTCTCTGTCTTCTTTAGATTCGCTATGTCATTCTCCAGCCAGTGTCCATTTTCTTAGGAAAACCTTTTTTTCTTTTCTTTTTGAGTCACTCCAAAATCACAGTCTAAGTTCCAAAAAGGAAAAGTAAGCAAGGATAGTCCTCCAGTCCACTGTTATCAATCAACACTTCCACAGATCAGCCTTCTGATTCTCCTGTCCAAATCACTCTTACTTTCACAGCGTCTGTCTGACAGAGACTCCACTGTCTCCCGATCCTCTCCCGATCGTATATTTCAATCTCAAAGCAAAACTTAACAGTTAAGCAGACAATTATTTCTTCACCCCGTCTCTCGTTTGGCTTTCAGTAATCTTCCACTCATTCTGCTTGTCATGTATCTCGCCACTCTGTCACCTCCTTAACAAGAGCCGATTCTGATTGCCCAGCTATTTTTTGATACAATTGTTTTGTGCCTCCTCTTAAATTAATTAATTAAATTAAATTAAGACGGAGTGGTTGTGCATACCGACATCTCGGTCCAGTCAAGATATTCCATCTTTGGTCATTGGGGGAGAGGTGTTGCCCCCTGTGGACAGGGCACAGAACCTGGGGGGGTTCTCCTGGACTCGCAGCTCAGGTTGGAGGAGCAGGTGGGAGCTGCGGCCTGGGGGGCCTTTGCCCAGGTCCGGCTGGTTGCCAGTTCGCCCATATCTGGACCGAGATGCCCTGTGCACGATCACTCATGCACTTGTTACCTCTCGACTTGACTACTGTAATGCTCTCTATTTAGGACTGCCCTTGCACACCTTCCGGAGGCTTCAGCTGGTGCAGAATGCAGCTGCGCGGGTTGTGATGGGAGCTTCCCGGTACTCCCATATTATGCCTCTCCTGCGCGACCTGCATTGGTTACCGGTTGCCCTCCGGGTGAGGTTCAAGGTTCTGGTGTTGACATACAAAGTCCTTCAAGGCATGGGATATTTACAGGAGCGTCTCCTGCCGGCATCGAGAACCAGCCGCCCTGTGTGGGCCCACAGGCAGGGGCTCCTTGGTGTGCCGTCTGTGACTCAATGTCGCTTGGCGGTCCCCTGGGGAAGGGCCTATTCTGTGGCAGCCCCTGTCCTGTGGAACCAACTACCTCTGGGACTCCGTTTGGCCCCTGACCTCCATACCTTCCACCATGATCTAAAAACTTGGCTCTTCAAACAGGCTGGGCTGTGCTGACCTCTGGGGGACGGGGGTTAAATTTAGTTAGGATTGGTGGGTTTTAGTCCAATTTGGCTTGTAATGTTTAATGTTATTTTTAAGTAATTAATTTATTGTTGGTTTTTAGTTGTTAGCCACCCTGAGTCCCTTTGGAGACTAATAAATAAATAAAATAAATTTCTAATTCAATTTCAGGTTGCTCTTTTTGTTAGTATAGTTATACCTTCGTCCTGCTAGTTCACCGCTTGTATGATCGGCTGTCAGCACTCATGGACGGCCATTATTGGTTGTCCGCTCCACCGTCCGCTCGTCCCTGGTTTACCCTGATTTCCACCATGGACCGCTGTCCATAGCTTATCTTTGGAGACCCCTCTCCTTTGGAAGCCCTCCGAGTGTCCTTTAAGCCTTGGTAGCTCAGGCTGTTAAATGCCTGCTCTTAAGATACAGCTGTCTACAATTACTGTAGGCTCGAATCCCACCAGGCTCAAGGTTGACTCAGCCTTCCATCCTCTCAGGGTAGGTAAATTGAGGACCCAAGATTGTCGGGGGCAATTAGCTGACCTTGTAAAAATGCCGCTTAGAAATAAGCAGGCATATACAATGGAATGAAGGCTATTGCTGAGCACACTGGGTTGTATCCCAGAAATTGTAAGCCGCCCTGAGTCTTCGGAGAACATATAAATGTAATTAAAAAAAAAAAATCCATAGAGTCCTGCAGAACGGGGATAGGGTCTGCATTTCTCAGAGCTACCTGCTCGCACATCCCTTCTCCCTGACAGCTGGCTCTGCCCCCCTGCAAAGGTGCTTTTTCAAGAGACAACTGAACTTTCTGGAAACCAAGAAAGTCCAGTTGCCTCTTGAAAAAAGCACCTTTGGGACAGCCATGACCTAGATGACTGAAGAATCCCCATAGACAAGAGACTCCTGTGCTCAGTGAACTGACAAAGCACCCTTTTCCACCCAGGAGAATCAATCTTTAGATTCATTTGCACCACTTAAAAATACCAGCTGGTCTCACTCACCTCACAAGATATCCTAAGGAAATCATCCAGATTTAAGGAAAGATCACATGCCTCCAGAAAGGCAGTAAAAAAATCAGTGCCAAGCTTGCATCCTGCCTCTTGGAAGTACACCCCAAAAGGACAGTGCCAGGAACCACTAAAGCAGTGAAGGAAGACCCCCTTTCCAGATAGAAAAAGAAACCATGAGGCAGGAAAAAATTCAAACACAATACAAATAATTAAATCACAACAGTTTAGATCCTTTTAAAACTAAAACACAAGCCTTTTCTGGCTCATTGCCAAGAGCTCACACCCCAGGCAAGCTCAAGTGAAAACACTTGAGATAAGCCTAACTACAAAGAATTCAATTAGTGCTAGAATGTAGCAAAAGAGCAAACACAGTAGCTGTTGCTTGTTAAACCAATTACCAGAACAAATAGACACAGGAGCTAGCCAGATTTCTCAACCCTGCTTCTTTTCAGGAACAGAGATTAACCTTTTTCCTTCCAAACAAAGCTGAATAGGGAAAATTATCCCATCAATAAACACAGGATCACCAAGCACAGAATTAAATTTCACTAAAAGCCAGTTTTAGACCAAAACTGAGAAAAGGGTATATAAACTCACATTTGAATGTCAATCAGTCTAGCTAGCCAAGAAGCCTTGTGTCAGCCCCGGATCCATCTTGATTCAGATTTAGGGCTGCCACAGGGGGGATGGGCAGCTGTGGGAATGAGAGAGTAGTGAGGAGGGAGGATAGCCACAACAATTCTTTTGCCAGAGCTCAAGGTCAAGTCACTGGAGTTTGGAGGGGAATGACTGGACTTGGCGGGAGTTCAGAATTGAAGTGGATTGGAGAATGTGACTTAAGAATCATCAATAGGGGCTGGGTGTGAGTTTTAGTGTAGCAGGGGAGAAAACACGGGAATTCAGATTCAGGTTTTCCCCAGACGTGCTTCTCTAATAAATTCTTACTTGGATGGACTTTGTCTCTGAGTGCTGAATTTGGGGTGGAGAGTTTGGCTGGAACGCTGACACCTTGCTGAAAGTCACTCATCTTGGTTCCTTGTCATTAAAAGCTTCTTTTCGGCAGCTATGCTTCGTTATTCAATTATTTATTCAAAGCGCTGATTGTTGCATCCTGGCTGGAAGAACTCTAAGAGGGGAGTATTTTCTCCCAACTGTCAGCTTTGGAAGCCATATTGAGATATGATGCTCCCACGCTGCCACAATTGAGTCGGAGAAAGTGGGAGGGAGGAATTCATTTGAGTATATCTAGTTAGACAAAATAAAATTCTTTCGTTGGTTCAAGGTCACTGAGTGTGGTGCATAATGAAATGGGAATCTTACTTTAGGACGGATGGTGATTGGACCATGTGATGTGGTGATGGCTAAGGGGGCATGGATTTGTAGTTTTGACTTTTGCAAGGAAGCCCAGAACTTTCAGATTCAGGATTCCACAGATGTGCCAGTTACTATCCAAATAAAGGTACCTTTGAGAGATGTCTGTCTCTGAGTTTTTGATTGGAATGGAGGGTTGCTGGAACGCTGACATTATCCCGAATCTCTGAACAAACTCCAGCACCCCAAAAGGGGGCTGTCAGGGGTGCTGAGCCCCAGCACTGACTCCAAAAAATGGAGCAGTGCGAAGACTCAGTGAAGATGAAAGAAAGGGAAGAAGCTACAGAAGATGCTATGGGGCTTGACACCAGAGAACTAATTGAGGTCCCCTGCCCCCCTGCTGAAGAAATTTTGCAAGCGGTGGAAGCTGCAGAGGAAAGATGAAGACTAGGCACCTGGCCCAAGGAGACGGATTCATGGAGAAGCTGCCAGATGGAGCTGAATCCAGAGATAAGACCAGAGGAGAAGCTGACTGAACGCCTTTCCTTCTCCAGCCCTCTGAGGACAGCCCACGAGACAGAGTGGAGAAGTGGGGGGACTTTGGAATCAGACAACACCCAAGACTGGAGCCTGTTGCCTCCATCCCGAAGCCAGTCGTTGGCAGAGATCTCAGAGCAATTCCAGCAACTTAAGGTGGAAGGTTATGTCTCACAGCCACAACCTCTCCAGACAAGCTGGGTCCTAACGCAGCCCACCTTTACTTTCCCTAGTCTGAGAATTGACAGTGGAAACAGCGTGGCGTCGGTCGGAGGTGGCCTAAGGATCGGCCCAGGCCAGCAGACCCAAACAGCAAGGGAGAGACAGCAGATACAGCTGATATTGGGTATGTTACAAACCCCAATTCCTCCCCCTCCACAGCCAGCAAGGAGATTACCCCCTGCAGAGAGTATTCCTCCAGGGTGGGGATTTTATCCTGGTGAGGGGTGGGTCCAATGCCAGTGGATGCCAGCACCCATTGCACCACCTGGTTCGGGAGCGCCCTGGGCCCAAAGAGAAGCAGAGATACCTTCTCAGCAAGGGGATCTGTGCAGGCAGTAGACTTCAACCACCCCCCTCTTCCCATCACGGAGAAGAATTCAACAGATGGGCCCTGCTCAGCAGGTTCCAATTCAGCTGCCCCTTGGAACAACCCTACAGGGCCCCTACATGCCACAGCCGGCTCTACACATTCCAGCTCAGCCCGCAGTTGCCATGGTGCCCCCCCCCTTCAGACCAGACCAAATGGCTTTTAAAGCAACATTTGACAGATGACACGAACATTTTGCTTACTTTCTTACTCGGATCTGGTCCCACATAGAGCGGTTTGGAAACCAATATGCAACAGATCGCGACCTGGTTTCTGCAATCACAGATGGGATGAATGAGGGGGATGCTTCCTATTGGGTAGCTCAACTGCACTATGAGGAAGCACTGGAGCTACAGGATGTCAATGCCTTTATTGAACTCCTTAGGGCTAGGTTTGAGAATCCTGATAGAATTGGAGAAAGTGAAGACAAAACAATGGAAATGAAACAAGGCAAGCGACCCTTAAAAGACTTTGTATGGGACTTTAGAAAGGTCGCAAGCAATCTCATGAACTGGCCTGACAGAATACTTTTGCACTACTTTAAGAATGCTATTGACCCAGAAGTTAAAAAAGCATGCAACATCAGAGGAATACCAGAGACTTTACAGGATTGGTATGCCATGTCCCTTAGGCTGGACAAAGAAATCAACCCACGTGGAAAACCGCCTCTCTAAAGGCCCTCCTAAGAGAACTGTGGCCAGACGGCCTCTGACCAGACCTGCTGAAGCTGCTCCTACCCAGCCCACAAGGATTATAAAGTGCTATTGATGTGGCCAGGCTGGCCATAGTTCAGCCGACTGTCTGGTTCCTGCACCTGTTCCACAAGCTCCACATCTGAGGCCTAGTACAGCTGCCAGGGGTCGAAGAAATCCATGGAAGACTCCAGACACTAGCCAGTTTTCTAGACACACTGTAGAGGGCCCCCTCCACACAGAAGGGAGCAAGGAACTTCTGACCCCAGAAATTCTTCCCGGAGAAGCCGATGAAGAAGAGGACCCCATGGTGAGTGCTGCCATTCCCCCTTTTACAGTTAAGGTGAAGTTGGTGGTGCCTGAGACGGGGGAGGCAGGGGAGGTAGAAGCAGTAATAGACACTGGATGTTCCAATGCTTTATTGGGCTCCCCATCGTTGAACAATTAGGAATAAAGACTAAAGCCCTGAAATGCCCAATCAGGTTTGAACAAGTAGATGGCACTTTAATTGGAGGAGTTCCTACCACCCAAATTACAGAGTTAATCAAACTAGATGGGCAGACACCGTGAACTCATAAGTTTTGTAGTGACTCCATAAATGTCAGAATCTATAATATTGGGACTTGCTTGGCTGGATAAATGAGCCCCTACCATCAAGTGGGAAGACGGATACCGAAAAATCATAATTGGGGTCAGCCCGCTACCCCCCCTCCTCTCACAAAGAAACTGCCACCCAACAGGGTTCCACAACCAGAAGCCTCCTCCTGGTGAGCCCAGAGTCCCTAAAGAATACAGGGACTTAGCTGAGTTTTTTTAGTGAAGAGGAATGCAACATTTTAACCCCCACCACCCACCCCCATCGAGCAACTGATTGTGCCATCGAGTTAGAACCCGGGGCAAAACTGCCAAAACCAAAGATGTATTCCATGACACCAGCTGAGATGACTGAGTTGAGGAAATACATTGATACCAATTTAGACAGAGGCTTCATTGAACCTGCTAAATCTAGGTTGTCACCCCCGGTGCTGTTTAAAGAAAAGAAAGATGGCAGCTTGAGTTTATTTGTGGTCTTTAGGGGCGTGAACACGATGTGCATAAAAAACATGTACCAGATGGATTATAAAGCACAAAGAGCCACAAAGAAAGCTAAAAAGAAATTACCAAAATCTTTTTTTCAAATGATAGAAGAAATAAATTTAAAAGATGCATGGAGAGAGAGAAATACAGGAAGTAAGCAATATACATTTTATTCAAATAGGCATGAATCATGGTCAAGAATAGATATGATATGGACATCAGCTGTTTTATTCTTTAATATACAAAAAATTGAAATTGAAGCCAGTACTTGGGCGGACCATAATCCAATGACTGTTACTTGGAAAGGACAAAAGACAAGATCTAGATGGACCTTAAATAACAAGATATTAAAGGAAGAAGATTTTAAACAGAAAATGGAGAGAGAACTGGTATTCTTTTTTAAAGAAAATAAAAAAGAGGACACATCGTTACAGAATCTCTGGGACACGATGAAGACCTACACAAGAGGTTTGATAATTGACTATACAAGGAAAAGAAATATTAAACAGAAAAAGACTTTTAAAATATTAGAAGACGAATATAAAAAGTTAGAAAAAGAACTACAGAAATCTCCACAAAAAAAGATGTTAAAATTAAAATGGACATAACTAAACATAAAATGGGATTAGTGGAAAAAGAAGAGTTAGCTCAAAAGATTAAAAATGCTAAACAGAATTATTTTGAAGATGCAAATAAACCAGGAAGATGGTTAGCTTATAAACTAAGAAAAGAAAGAGAATTAAGGAGAATTAGCCATTTAATAGATGAAGAAGGACATTTTTGTTATGGAAATGAAGAAAAAAAAAGAATTATACAAGACTATTATGGAAAATTGAATTATTTTATTTATTTATTTATTTATTTATTTATTTATTTATTTATTTATTTATTTATTTATTTGACTTGCATGCTGCCCCTCTCCCAAACGGACTCGGGGCGGCTCACAATTAAAACCAACACAATAAATAATTACCTAAAATAGAATTAAACCCAACAAGCCAAATTACTAAAACAAATTATAAAACAACCCCCCCCCTGCAGGAGGAGTCAGCACAGAGCAGCCTGCTCAAAAAGCCAAGTTTTCAGGTCGTGGCGGAAGGTGCGAAGGTTGGGAACCAGGCGGAGTCCCAGAGGTAGCTGTTTCCATAGGGCGGGAGCCACCACAGAGTAGGCCCACCCCCGTGTCACCGCCAAGCCACATTGAGTCGCAGACGGCACGCTGAGGAGTCCCTGCCTGTGCGCTCGTACAGGGCGGTTGGTATTCGATGCCGGCAGTAGACGTTCCCGTAGATAGCCCGGACCCATGTCTCGTAGGACTTTGAATGTCAATACCAAAACCTTGAATCTCATTCGGAGGGCAACCGGCAACCAATGCAAACCACGCAGGAGGGGTGTAACATGGGAGAACCGGGAAGCTCCCATCACAACCCGCGCGGCAGCATTTTGCACCAGCTGAAGCCTCCGGATGGTATGCAAGGGCAGTCCTAGATAGAGAGCATTGCAGTAGTCGAGCCGCGAGGTGACAAGTGCCTGAGTGACCGTGCGCAGGGCATCTCGGTCCAGATATGGGCGTAACTGGCGAACCAGCCAGACCTGGGCAAAGGCTCCCCTGGCCACGGCTCCCACCTGCTCCTCCAGCCTGAGCTGTGAGTCCAGGAGGACCCCCAGGTTCCGTGCCCTATTCATGGGGGGCAACACCTCTCCCCCCATGACCAAAGATGGAATCTCCTGACTGGGTCGAGATGTCTGTATGCACAGCCACTCTTATCAAGAGAGTATTCAAGAAGAAAAAATTAAACAATATTTACAAGAGGCAAAGCTACCACAGATACCTAAAGATATTGAAATAATGTTAGAAGAAAATATAACAATGATGGAGTTAACAGAAGCTTTAAAGAAACAAAACACAGGGAAAGCACCAGGTCCGGACAGTTTGCCAGTGGAATTTTATAAGACTTTCCAGGAGGTGTTAAACCTCCATTTATTAGAAGTTATGAACAAAGTCATGCAAGAGAAGAGAATACCAAAGACTTGGTCAGAAGCTTATATTACACTTACACCGAAGAAAGGCACAGACTTACAGCAAGTTAAAAATTATAGACCTATTTCCCTGTTAAATTCAGACTATAAAATTTTTGCTTCAATTTTGGCAGAAAGATTGAAAAGATATTTTAATAACTTTATACATGTTGACCAAAATGGGTTTCTGCTAAAAAGACAAATCAAACATAATATGAGAATAATTCTGGACACTCTGGAGTACTATGAGGCACATCCTGAAAAGCAAATGGCTCTGATGTTTTTGGATGCCCAAAAAGCCTTTGATAATGTGAGTTGGTGTTTTATGCTACTACAATTGGCACAAATGGGCTTTGGTAAAAAATTTATATGTGTCATTGAGACTATATATTGCGAACGAAGTGCAAAGGTGTTGATAAATGGAGAATTGACAGAGTCTATAGATATAAGAAAAGGGACTAGGCAAGGTTGCCCACTGTCGCCTCTGCTGTTTGTGTTGACATTAGAAGTGTTAAACAGGTGCATTAGAGAAGATAAACAAATAAAAGGAATGAAAATTAAAAAAGAAGAGTATAAGCTACAAGCCTTTGCAGATGACCTGGTATTTATATTAGAGGATCCACTGGAATCAGCACTTAAATTAATAGAAAGAATAGAAGAGTATGGAAAAGTAGCAGGTCTGAAAATTAATAAAGATAAAACAAAGATATTAACAAAGAATATGTTAGTGAGACGGAAGAAAGAGCTGGAAGAAGCTTTAGAAATACAGGTCACAAGCAAGGTTAAGTATTTGGGGATATATATTACAGCAAGATGTAGTACACTGAAGGAGGATAATTACATTAAAGTTAAACAGCAGATAGCGACAGACTTGGAAAAATGGAAAAACTTACAACTATCGTTGATTGGGAGAATATCAACAATTAAGATGAATGTATTGCCCAGAATCCTATATTTATTCCAGACAATTCCAATTAGACTAGGGAAAGAGTTTTTTGAAGATTTAAATAAAATGATGCTGAAATACATATGGTGTCAGCCTTCAAGATTTCCCTCTTTTGCTTTGCATCTTTTGGCTGTCATAAGTAACGGGGGGAGGAGGGGGGACTTGATTATGGGAAGTGAGCTGGAGGTTTTGTTAAGAAGTATATCAGTTGGGGGTTCTTGCTTTGATTTCTGTCTTATGCTATGCGCCAGCAGCTCTTTATCAAAATATGCCAAGGTCAACGGACAGAGGCCTCATCACCACCTGGAGATGCCCACATGACGTTATCCACAACTTTTAATTGGGTAGCCTACTTGAACTATTGTGGGTGGGAACGTTACCATCACTTTGTATATGTGATTTTGGCTCATTCTCTCAGATTCAGAATTCTTTTGTTGCTACCACTTGATTTCCAGTAAAAGATATCTTTTCTCTAATTCATGGAGTCTAAGTATTTCTTTCTTGGATTTTGAATGGAGCACTACCTGACATTATTCTGAATCTCAGTTTACCAGCCCACCGGAGAAATTACAACTTCTTCCGAGGGGGTCTGAACGCAATGTCTGAACCAGCCAGCAACCACAAAGACCTGGGAGCGACTGGAGGGCAAGAGTCCCTGCTATTAGAGGCAGCAGAGGAAACTGATTTGTTAGCAGATCTAAGTATTGATGAACATCCAGTTGTAAAACCTAAATGGTCTCTGGGAGTCGGCTGGAAGGATCCTGCAGGAAAGCTTCCTCCAGGAGTGACCACTACCCGCCGACGTGGAAGAGGAGAGCCATGGCAAGAGAAGGAAAGGATTGTGAATCCCGTGGCGGTCCACCTGCAATTACCCAAAACCCTTCGACAGATCCACCCTGTTTTCCATGTCAGTCTCTTAAAACCGGAACACACGTCCAACTTGAGACTGGCTCAGCCCGATCCCCCTGTGCCATTACTAATTGAAGGTGAACAGCATTTCGAAGTTAAGGAAATTCTGGACTCTAGAAAACATAGAGGTCGACTCCAATATTTAGTTGCTTGGAAACGCTTCCCTCCTTCCCAGTCTGAATGGGTGAATGAAAAAGATGTTAGAGCCCCTAGAGCAATCAAGGCATTTCGTACTAAATATCCTGATAAACCCTAGACTATATTATTGTGGTGTTATATGTATCTTTCTCCTTTACCTTTTGTCTTTCTCTTTTATAGGACTAACGTCTCTTTTGCAGGAGGGCCGAATGTCAGCCTTCAAGATTTCCCTCTTTTGCTTTGCATCTTTTGGCTGTCATAAGTAACGGGGAGGAGGGGGACTTGATTATGGGAAGTGAGCTGGAGGTTTTGTTAAGAAGAAGTATATCAGTTGGGGTTTCTTGCTTTGATTTCTGTCTTATGCTATCGCAGCCGCAGCTTTTATCAAAATATGCCAAGGTCAACGGACAGAGGCCTCATCACCACCTGGAGATGCCCACATGACGTTATCCACAACTTTTAATTGGGTAGCCTGCTTGAACTATTGTGGGTGGGAACGTTACCATCACTTTGTATATGTGATTTTCGCGCTCATTCTCTCAGATTCAGAATTCTTTTGTTGCTACCACTTGATTTCCAGTAAAAGATATCTTTTCTCTAATTCATGGAGTCTAAGTATTTCTTTCTTGGATTTTGAATGGAGCACTATGGCAAGGTAAAAAAGCAAGAATAAAACTTAAGTTGTTGCAGGATGCAAGACTAAGAGGAGGGTTTGCTTTGCCCAGTTGGGAACTATACTACCAGGCGGCAAATTTGATGTGGGTAAAAGACTGGATAACACTAAAGAACACTAGATTATTGATTCTAGAAGGACATGACTTGCTATTGGGGTGGCATGCATTCCTTTGGTATAAGGGAACTAAAACACAAGGGTATTTTATTTATTGTATGCCACCCCATCTCCGAAGACTCGGGGCGGCTCACAGCTAAAAACAACAACAATAAATAATTAAAAAAGAATTAAGCCAATTCACAAGCCCAAAAAATTACAAATCTAAAATTTACAATAATTTAAGATAATTTAACCCCCCAGGGAGGGGTCACAGCTCGGATTGGTCGAACAACCAGGTCTTCAGATCATGGCGGAAGGTGCGGAGGTCAGGGGCCAGGCGGAGCTCCAGGGGCAGTTGGTTCCAGAGGTCAGGGGCCGCGACAGAGTAGGCTCGTCGCCGGGGGACCACCAGCCGACATTGACTTGCCAACGGGACCCAGAGGAGTCCTTTCCTGTGTGCTCGCACAGGGCGGTTGGCACTCGATATCGGTAGGAGTCGCTCCCTTAAGTATTGAGGACCCATGTCGTGGAGGACTTTGTATGTAAAAAACCCAAACCTTGAATCTCACCCGGAGTGCAACCGGTAACCAATGCAGGCTGCGCAGGAGGGGGGTAATATGGGAGAATCGGGAAACTCCCATCACCAGCCGCGCCGCCGCATTCTGCACCAGCTGCAATCTCCGGATGGTATGCAAGGGCAGTCCTAAATAAAGAGCGTTGCAGTAGTCGAGTCTAGAGGTGACAAGAGCGTGAGTGACTGTGCGCAGGGCATCTTGGTCCAGAAATGGGCGAAGCTGACGAACAAGGCGAAGCTGGGCAAAGGCCCCCCTGGCGACGGCCCCCACCTGCTCCTCCAACCGGAGCCGTACATCCAGGAGGACCCCCAGATTCTGCGCTCTATCCACAGGGGGCAACACCTCTCCCCCTATGGCCAAAGATGTATGTTCCTGACTGGGTCGAGATGCCGGTATGCACAACCACTCAGTCTTGGCCGGGTTGAGTCGAAGCATGTTCCCGCTCATCCAAATCTGTACCGCATCCAAACACCGGGTCATCAGGGAGAGGGCATCACTGATCTGGTTTGGGGTGGAAATGTACAGCTGGGTGTCATCCGCGTACTGATGGAATCCCACCCCAAAACCATGGATGAACTCACCCAGTGGCTTCATGTAGATGTTAAATAAAAGAGGGGAGAGGACCAACCCCTGAGGGACCCCACAAGAGAGGGCCCTCGAGGTCGACCTCTGCTCCCCTACCAACACCGATTGCGACCGCCCCGAGAGGTAGGAGGTGAACCACTGAAGAACAGTGCCCCCCACTCCCAACCCCCCAAGGCGTCACAAAAGGATACCATGGTCGATGGTATCGAAAGCCGCTGAGAGATCTAATAGGACCAGGACAGAGGAAAAACCCCTGTCCCGGGCCCTCCAGAGATCATCCATCAGCGTGACCAATGCCGTCTCCGTGCTGAAACCGGGTCGGAAGCCCAATTGGTACGGATCCAGGTAGTCCGCTTCATCCAGGAAGAGTGGAAACTGCCGAGCCACCACACTCTTAACAACCTTCGCCAAAAAGCGAAGGTTGGAGACTGGACGAAAGTTGTCTAACATGGTCGGGTCCAGGGCAGGCTTCTTCAGGAGGGGCCTCACCACCGCCTCCTTCAACAGTTGACAACTGCCCGGAGCCAACCGCAGGTGGCCTCCCTGGAGGCATAAGCCAACCAGGAAGGACACGGGTCCAACAAACATGTGGTGGAACTCAGACGCCGCATAGTCCTGTCCACTTCATCCTCGGAAACAGGATCGAACTCATCCCAGGTCACACTGGCCAGACTACTTGTACCCTGTTCCTCAGACCACTGCAAATCGGAGGACAATCTGCTCCGAATCCGGGCGATTTTGTCCGACAGATGTTGTCCAAATTCCTCAGCCCTTCCCCGCAACGGGTCCGCCCCCTCCCCCGTACGAAGGAGAGAGCGGGTAGCCCGAAACAGGGCGGCTGGGCGGTTATCTGCAGACGCTATGAGGGCGGAGAGATAAGACCTTCTCACCGCTCTCATAGCTACCAGATAAGTCCTAATATGGGCTCTTAGCTGGGCTCGATTGGATTGGGAGCGGGTGGACCTCCACCTGCTCTCTAAACCCCTCCGACGATGCTTCATCTCCCGGAGCTCCTCGGTATACCAAGGAGCCATCTGAGATCCACGGCGTGTGAGGGGATGCATGGGGACAACCCTGTCGAGGGCATCCGGCGCAGCCTGTTGCCAAGCAGCTGCCAGATCCTCGGCAGAGCTGTGGGCAAGGAAAGAGGGAAAAAAACCCAGTTCCACCTGGAACCTCTCAGGGTCCATCAGGCGTCTGGGGTGGAACCATCTAAGTGGCTCCTCATCCCAGCAGTGGGGGGCGGCCTGTTGGAAGACCAGCCGTAGGAGATAGTGATCAGACCATGGAACGGGCAATGCCGTGAAAGTGGCTTGCCCTCTGTCACTACGCCACTGTTCAGAGACAAAAACTAGGTCAAGAGTGTTTCCCCCCTCGTGAGTCGGGCCTTGAACCAGTTGGGTCAGGCCCATGGCATCCATAGAAGCCATGAATTCCTGGGCCAAACCTGATGCTCCCCCCAGGGAGGGCAGGTTGAAATCCCCCAGGACTATAAGACCCGGGAACTCCACCGCCACCCCCGAGAGGACATCGAGAAACCCAGGCAGGGCCGCTGCCACACAGCTGGGGGAAAGGTATGTGAGCAGAAAGCCCACCCGACCACTGGGCCCCCACCTCAGGAAGAGGGTCTCACTCGCGCCTATCTCTGGAACCGTGACCTCCCTTGGAAACAAGGTCTCCCGGATAACCACAGCCACTCCCCCACCCCTTCCCTGGGCCCATGGCTGGTGCAAAACCCGGAAACCTGGAGGGCATAGATCAACCAGAGGGACCCCTCCCTCCGGCCCCAACCAGGTTTCGGTGATACAAGCCAGGTCTGCAGCCTCCTCCTCAATGATCTCACAGAGGAGGGAAGACTTATTAGCCACGGACCTGGCATTAAAGTACACCAGCTTAAGCCCAGGGGTCCCGGTTCCTGTGCCCCCTGGGGAGGAGGCCATAGGGTCGGAGCGTGCCACTGCACAGAGATGGAGGATACGCGCTCCCAGCACATGATATGGCCCTATGCCTCGACGTCTCCTACCAATCCCAACCACCCTGGGAATCGCGGTCCCCACCTCGCACCCCGGGGCCCCTGTCCCCCAACCCCCGCCCCCCCCCCACGCACCGGGCTGCAGCCCACATCCCTGGAATCACTACCCACCCTCCTCCCTAACCTTCTTAATAATTTTGTTAAAAATTTTACTAAAGGGGCCCTAGTGACCCTCTTTTTCCTTTTAATAGAGCCCCACCCATACCCCATAACCCTGCCATGCCATCTCTCCGGGTTCCATGACCCATCCTCGAGATAGGCTGGAGATAGTATAGCAGGCCAAACCTGAGAGGGAGGGAGTCCCCTCAGGGCTTGCAGTTCCGCTACCGAATAGGTTAGAATGGTGGAAGAGCATTAAAGGACAGGCACAAGGGTTGTCGGAGATGACACAGACAGAGCGGCAACAAAGTCTGGTATAAGGAACTTGGTAGGGACCCATTGATAGTCGGTTGGGAAGTCCAGATTCGGAAAGCCCGGCTGCCCTCTCACGACAGACCTATGGCAGATATTCAAAGTTCCAGTCTGGGCTAAGCCACGGTCTCTCACCGCGGGCATCTCCAACACGCTCCAGCTAGAGTGATGACATGAAGATGTTAAAATGGGTCCTGAGGGAGAAATGTGCCCCCCCGCTGGGCTCTCACCCCAGCAGGGGGTACAACAAAAAATCCCATAGCCATTAGCCAAGTTCGAGGGTGAATACCAACACTGGGAATTCGGACCCTGGCCACCAGGGTGTACATACCCACCCTTCCATGGCCTGGGGTATATTACAGCTGGTTCACTCCCAGTGGGAAAAGTACCTTGCAATTCAGGTAGATAACACAGAAGGAGGAGCAGGTGAGGCAAGATGGACAATGGCAGCAGATAATAATAATGGGAGAGTTCAGGGTCCAAACAACGATGGTCACAGAGGGGGGTCGGTCGGGAGGTTGGCAGGCAAATTTTCGGCCAGAGACCATCCGGGACAAGACCAGGACCGGCGGCAGATCTGGGACCAACACCACTGTTCTTCATCAGGTCCCCTGGAATCACCTGCCAGGCCTCCGTCTCCCCCATGGTTGAAACGGCCAGCATCTCCGCCAACACCATCACTGGCTTGGATGGAGCCGGCCTAGCCCCGTCAGCCCAGGGACAGGGCCAAATCCACCGCCCATAGCCACCAGACAAGGGCCAGCCATAGCTCCCCCCTCTCGTAGAACTCGCAGCTGCTCCTCGGTCATTCCTGGAGCAAGTACCTCTCCAGGGGAATTCCCCACGCTGCAGCGGCCTTCCGACCAGCCAACTCCAAGGCTGGAGGCCAGCCACAACCGCAGCCGTCGTCCCTGCCACTCCGGAAACGTCTAGTGCCTCCGGAGCTTCCTCTCCCCGCACAGCCACCGTCCAGCTCCACACCACAACCTCCAAAATTCGGAGTAATCCACAAGGAGGAAAAAAAACGCTGGGTTCAAAATGCCCGAAGCCCTCGTCGCTGCACCCGCCTCCACGTCCGTGGCCAATGCTGAGTCATGCAAGCAGCAAAGATGACTCAGGGGCCTGGAAAGCGATGTTGATCCTCCGGCGAGCCCAGCCAGTGAACACGGTGACAAGAACTCCAGCGAAGAGTCTCACCACTTTCCCAGGGACTTCCAATGCCTGAAGCAGGTACTGTGGGGGCTGCTAGCCCCCCTCAACGCCCTCCCAGACAGCCGCTAGCCCTCACGCCACTCCGGAGCTCAGTGGAAAGCAGCCATTTCGACAGACATGTGCAGAAGACATTATATCCGAGAAGCTTTGTTTTTAAACTGGGAGAAGACCAAAAAACAACATTACTTGAAAATTCCAACATGGATATCTAGCATTGAAGCTTTTTTATATCCAGTAATATATAAAAAGGAACAAACAGTTAGATATGGTGAGATATTGAATGAAAAGGGTGAACTTAAATCTATGCAAGCGTTGGAAGAACAAGGTATAAAAATGAATTGGTTTTCATATTTGCAAATACAATCTAGATTTGATAAAGATATTAAAATAGAAGGCATTTATAACAAGTTGACAGGGTTAGATAAAATATTGATGGGTACTGATGAAAAGGCGATTAAAAAACTTTATGGATATCTTTTAGAATTTAAAATGGAAGAGGAACAAGTTAAAGAAACAATGATTGCATGGGGGAAAAATTTTGGATATGGGATTGATTTAGAGAAATGGGAAAAGTTATGGTCCCAGAATTACAAAATGACAATGTCAACTGCTTATAAAGAAAATTTGTATAAGATGTTTTACAGGTGGAACTTACCCACGACGAGAATTGCAAGAATGTTCAAGAACAAATCAGATAAGTGTTGGAAATGTCATCAGATACCTGGATCATATTACCATATGTGGTGGACATGTTCGGATGCAAAAAGATATTGGACTAAAATCCACACATGGTTGGAAAAAATGATACAACACATAGACTTGAAACCAGAAATATTTTGATTGGGAATTATACCAGATATCTACAATAAAGAGTTGAAATATTTGATTGTAAATGTTTTAACAGCAGCTAGAATTGTATTTGCTAAAAATTGGAAGAAAGATAAAATACCTATGCAGGAGGAAGTGATTAAGAAAATTATGGACTGTGCTGAAATGAGTAAATTGACATTTGAAATTAGAGAACAAGAAAATAAACAATTTTACAAGATATGGGATTTGTTTTATCAATGGTTGGGTAAAAAGACCTCTTAAGGTCTTATATAACTTTGATTATATAACTTTGTAATAGAAATATAATAGATTGATATAAAATATAATCTAGACATATATAACCATTGGATGAAAGTATAACATACATTTTAGCTCTAAAATATATCTCGTATATATGATGAAACAAATAGTTTAGTTGTATATAAGTAATAATTGATAAATATATAAGAATGTCTTATTGATAATATGAGAATTCTTTTTTTTTGATAAACTGTGAGTGATGACTATGAAAGGATAACACAAAAGATTTGTAACCAACTGACACACTGTATGTACATATGGAAGATGGTTTTTTATGTTTTGTATGTCCTGTTTGTTTGTCTGTCTTAAAATAAAAAACTTTTTTCAAAAAAAACCCCATGTACCCCCTCCTCCTAATGAAGGACTTATTAAATCCCCTGTCTAAAGGCAAGATGGTTACCAAGAACGCTCTGAGAGAAGCCTACTACCGAGTTCGCATAAAGGAGGGAGATGAATGGAAAACTGCCTTCAACTGCCCTCTGGGTAGTTTCCAGTTCTGAGTCATGCCTTTTGGATTCCAGCCCCCCTCCTGCAGTATTTATGCAACAAATTAATGAAGTGTTACATCCACACCTGTACAAAGGTGTACTTGTGTACTTGACTGACATTCTGATATTCAGCAAAACCATAGAAGAACATGTCAAATTGGTCAGGCAAGTACTGAAAAAAATTTTAGCCGCCAAGTTATATGTAAAGCTGTCAAAATGCAAATTCCATAAAGAGTCATTGGATTACCTGGGCTACCAAGTGTCTAACCAGGGGATTGAGATGGATCCTGGAAATGTGAAGGCGGTGCTAGACTGGCAACCCCCCCAAAACATGTAAACAACTTCAGAGCTTCTTGGGTTTTGCAAATTTCTATAGACAATTTATTCCTTCATTTGCCGAGGTCGCCCTCCCTTTAACAGAGTTACTGAAAACTGGGCCTTCCCCGACCAAACCAAAACCCAATCAACCCCTTACTTGGACAATGAGCTGTCAAAAATCTTTTGAGACATTAAAACACCTATTTGCTGCTGAGCCTATCCTCCAGCAGGCCACTTCGGGTTCTTAAAGACATTATACTTGGCTCGGAGGCAGTTCTGGTGGCCTGGCATAAAGAAAGACGTGGACAGTTAAGTGAAAAGTTGCACCATCTGCACCGCGATGAAAAAACGACCAGGAAAACCCCCTGGACTGCTACAAATGGTAGCAGAGCTGACAAGGCCATGGGAGGAGATTGCAATGGACTTCATAGTGGAGTTGCCGAGAAGTGGGGGAACACGGTGATCTGGACTGTAATATACTTATTTTTCAAACAGGCGCATTTCATACCTTGTAGCGAACTACCCTCAGCCAACCAGTTAGCCAAGCTGTTCCTGAAGCACATCTACCGCCTGCATGGAGTACCACAGAGAATTATCTCAGACAGAGGGGTCCACTTCACAGCCAAATTTTGGAGGGAATTCCTGCGGTCTATTGGGTCATCCCAGGGTCTTAGCTCAGCCTTTCATCCAAGCACCAATGGGGGGGCAGAGAGATTGAACGCCATGGTAGAACAGTATCTGAGGTGCTACATGAATTATCAGCAGTCCAATTGGGCAGACCTCCTGCCTTTCGCGAAGGTCACATACAATAATGCTGTTCACAGTAGTATGGGACTAACCTCCTTCAAAGTAGTGAGTGGCATGGACTTCGTCCCAATGCCTGAGTATCCAAGGGATCCCCACTCCTCAGTCAGCCTGACCGATTGGATGTCAACGCTGAAAGCAACTTGGGAGAATGTTAAAAAAGCACTGGCAAAGGTGTCACAGACCTATAAGAGACAGGCAGACAAACACTGATCCCCGCAACGACCATTCCAGTTGGGAGAGAAAGTCTACCTCTCCACCAAATGTCTGAGGTTAAGACTCCCTAGCCAAAAATTGGGGCCAAAGTTTATGGGACCATTCCTCATAGTAGAGATCATCAATGCAGTTACAGTGCAATTGAAGTTGCCCTGATTGCTAGGGAAAATACACCCAGTATTCCATAGTAGCCTCTTAAAACCCGTGGTTGGATCGACCCTGAGGCTCCTACTTCGTAAGCCCTCAGAGCCTTTGGTCATAGGAGGCCAAACCCATTATGAGGTGCAATGGATCCTTGATTTGAGGTGGCATAGGAGACAACTCCAATATTTAATCAAGTGGAAGGGCTACCCCTTATCAGAGGCATCTTGGGTAAAGAGTAGAAATGTCCAAGCTGATCGCCTTGTAGCAAGGTTCCGTGCATAAAATCCAATCAAGCCTGAGGGTAGTTCGCAACCCTAAGTTCTATACCTGCACTCAATTTGTTTTTCTTTTTGTGTTGTACAGGTCACCTTCAAGAAGTGAGGGGAGCTGAATGTCAACTCATAAAACATTTCTATGCCTGAGGAGATGGGCGGAGTGAAACGGAGGTGATTTTGGCTCTTGAAATCACCCCCGATATTACCGCTGCAGGACGGTCCCCTGGGACCTAAGCCGACTTGTAGGGTCGGTGAGTGACTGGGGTGCTTCCTGTCGATCCCAGGGACATCGCAAAGTCCCTGGTTGATCCAGGACAGCCCCTTTGCCAGCAGTGGATCGAGGCAGCCATTAAGCTGCTGAAGCTGTGACAGCTCTGGGAGAACGAGATTGAAAGAAGTGTGTTGCTGCGGTGAGATGGTTTTTTCTTTTTTTTCTTTTTTCTTTAGAGAACACCCTAGTAATTTTAATTGAACTTAAAAGTTAAGATCGAAATGGAATAGGCGGCGTGAGTGATTTTGCTGGAGATTAAGGAGACTTCTTTCTTTTTACGTTTTATAAAGGCTTCTTTTTTTCTCTCTCTCTTTCAGTTTTTCAGATTGCTTGTGGTTATATATAATTTCTTTGGATTTTTGGATCTTAATGTAATTTGACCTTTCCTTTCTCTTTTTTGTGTAAAGATATGGTTTTTGAGGGTTTTTTTCTTCTTTATTTTAAGAAGGGAAAGGAAGCGATACATTATTGCTATTATCCGGCAAGGAAGGGAAGTGAAAGTTGGGAAAGAAACACAGCATTGCCACCTAGAGGCTTGTTTTTTTAAAATATATATATACTTACAAAAACTATCTTAAGGGCTCTGTGTTGAAAGTTAGATATAGGAAAGCTCTGGAAATTGTTTATACAGGTGCTTTCTGTAAACTATTGTGTATTTGAGTCTGGATTTGAAGCTAAAGGATGAAGTGACCTTGGAGAACTTAAAATACAAAGAGCTGAAGTTTTTTTTTCTTTGTGAAGCCTTGGATATCAAGTGGTGGCAGCTGATTAAAGAGTGACTGTGTCTTATTTTTTACTTCCCATTGCCTGGAATTTATTTTCTATAATTAACTTCCAATTTTCATTTTAATATATTTTTATTTTTAATGTTTACTTTTTCTTGTTTCTTTTTATTTTTTTATTGGTGTTCTCTTTTTTTAATTTTAATTTTTAATTTTTCAAGTTTTATTTTTATTTTTCCTTTTTTTGTCTTTTGTGTCTGAATTAAGATATACAATTATTGGCTTTTTCTTTATTATTATTATTATTATTATTATTATTATTATTTTACTTTTTTACCTTTTTTAATTTTAATCTTTGACTCATTATTGATATTTTCTTGATTATTATTGTTTTTTTCTCTTTTCTTTTTTGTTTCCTTTTTCTTGTTTTTTTATGGATATCCTTTTTCATTAGAAACCTCTTTTTTATAGAGGGCTACTTCTTTTTTTTAATCCTTATTTTTATTTTTTATTGGTTTTCCTTTTTGGAATTTGACTTGGACATTTTTGCAATAATGAGTAGAAGACCTTCAATTCCACAAGCACTAATTTCCACATCGACAACATCACAACAAGAGAAAGAAAAGGAGAAAGAAGATACAATGCAGAAGATATTACAAGTGGTATTAAATATGCAAACAAATGTAAATGAGATTGAAAAAAGAACAGAGAAAATTGAACAGAAATTGGACAAGACAGATGAAAACATAAAAGCTCTACAGCAAACAATGGAGAAATATGGTGAGAGGATTAAGAAAATTGAGGAGCATGAAGAACAAAGAGACAAAGAAATGGGGAGTTTCAGTATCAGATTAAATGAAGTCGAGAGGGATCATAATGAATCATTGAGAGGTGAAATAGACAGGTCAGAATTTTATTTGAGATTTCAAAATGTGGAGGAAGAGAAAGGTGAAAATTTGCTGGAGAAAATGACACAGATATTGGCTGAATTGTTAGAAATAACGGAAGAGAAGATGAAGGATGGAATAGACAAATTATTTCATGTTTATACAAGATACGCAATGAGGAATAAATTACCAAGATTACCATTATTTGCAGTGGTCTGAGGAACGAGATACAGGTAGTCTGGCCAGTACGTTCTGGGATGAGTTTGATCCTGTTTCCGAGGATGAAGTGGACGGGATTATGCGGCCTGAGTTCCACCATGTTTGTTGGACCCGTGCCCTTCCTGGCTGTCTTATGCTGCCAGGGAGGTCACCTGCGGTTGGATCCGGGCAGTTGTCAACGCTTCGTTAAGGGAGAGTGTTTTCCCCTCCGCCTTGAAGGAGGCGGTGGTGAGACCCCTCCTGAAGAAGCCTGCCCTGGATCCGACCGTGTTAGACAACTTTCGTCCAGTCTCCAACCTTCGCTTTCTGGCAAAGGTTGTTGAGAGTGTGGTGGCTCGCAATTTCGCTTTTCCTGGATGAAGCGGACTACCTGGATCCGTGCCAATCGGGCTTCCAGCCTGGTTTCAGCACGGAGACGGCATTGGTCGCACTGATCTCTGGAGGGCCCAGGACAGGGGTTTTTCCTCTGTCCTGGTCCTATTAGACCTCTCAGCGGCTTTCGATACCATTGACCATGGTATCCTTTTGCGATGCCTCACGGGGCTGGGGGTGGGAGGCACTGTTTTTCAGTGGCTCTCCTCCTACCTCTCGGGGAGGTCGCAATCGGTGTTGGCAGGGGGGCAGAGGTCGGCCCCAAGGGCACTCACTTGTGGGGTCCCTCAGGGGTCAGTCCTCTCTCCCCTTTTATTTAATATCTACATGAAACCGCTGGGTGAGATCATTCGTGGTTTTGGGGTGAGGTATCATCAATATGCTGATGATACACAGTTATATATCTCCGACCCAAACCAGATCAGTGATGCCCTCTCCGTGATGACTCGCTGTCTGGATGCGGTACGGATCTGGATGGACGGAAACATGCTTCGACTCAACCTGGCCAAGACTGAGTGGTTGTACATACCGGCATCTCGGTCCAGTTTGGAATGTCCATCATTAACCATAGGCAGAGTGGTGTTTCCCCCTGTGGATAGGGCAAGGAACCTGGGGGTCCTCCTGGATGCACGGCTCCGGTTGGAGGAGCAGGTGGGAGCCATCACCAGGGGGGCTTTTGCCCAGGTCCGGCTGGTTCGCCAGCTCCGCCCATTTCTGGACCGCGATGCCCTGCGTACAGTCACTCATGCCCTTGTTACTTTGCGACTCGACTACTGCAACGCTCTCTATTTAGGACTGCCCTTGCATACCATCTGGAGATTGCAGCTGGTGCAAAATGCGGCAGCGCGGGTGGTGATGGGAGTTTCCCGGTTCTCCCATGTTACCCCCCTCCTGCACGGCCTGCATTGGTTGCCGGTTGCGCTCCAGGTGGGATTCAAGGTTTTAACTCTAACATACAAAGTCCTTCATGTCATGGGTCCTTATTATCTAAGGGAGCGACTGCTGCCGACATCGAATACCAACCGCCCTGTGTGAACTCATAGACAGGGGCTCCTTGGGGTCCCATCGGCCGGGCAATGCCGGCTGGCGGTCCCCCGACGACGTGCCTACTCTACCGCGGTCCCTGACCTCTGGAACCAACTTCCCTTGGGGCTCCACCTGGCCCCTGATCTCCGTACCTTCCGTCACGATCTGAAGACCTGGTTATTTAACCAATCCGGACTGTGACCCCTGGGTGGTGTGGTCTTAGAGTTTTAACTTTGGGATTTTAATGTTAATTCAGCTTAATTTGTTTAATATAGTTTTTAGATAATTTATTGTTATATTGTTTTTAATTTGTAAGCCGCCCGAGTCCTTCGGAGAGGGGCGCATATAAGTCGAATAAATAAATAAATAAATAAGAGAAATTCGCATCAGATTTACCAAGAAAAGTATTAAAACACAAATATTGCAAGCAGCAAGAGATAAGACATTAAAATATAATAATAAAGACATCACGGTATTGAAACAGATACCAAGAAGAATAAGATTAGAAGAGAATATTTGTTCTTGTCCAAAGAATTGTTTAAGAGGGGAGTAAACTACAGATGGTTAGTACCAGAAGGCCTTCTGTTTGTATGGTGGGAACAAAGACATAGAATTGATACAGTGGAAAAAGCAGAACTTTTTTATGATGAATATTTTAGAGGAAAGGAGGGAAATGGAAGACAAGAAGAATTAGTTGTGGAACTCCCAAAGGAATGTGTGGCAATAAGTGAAAAAGAAGAACAACTTGGGTTAGTAGGTGGTGTACCTAGGGAACAAAGAGAAGCTAGATCTACTAGAGCAATAAAACCCTCCTACAAGACCTAAAATGGATGAAAAAAAATTGATTTCGATGAATATAAATGGACTTAATTCGATTGCTAAAAGAAGGACAATATTTCATAAATTAGAGAAATTAAAATTTGATATAATTTGTTTACAAGAGGTTCATATTAAAAAACAACATGAATATGTATTGAGACAAAAACGTTAGGAAACTATTTACTTCATTGGCACAATGTAAAAAGAGAGGAGTGGCTCTGTATATTAAAGATACAATTGTTGCAGAACTGATTTATGCAGATGAGGATGGGAGGATTTTAATGGTGGAAATAATGGATAATAATGTTAAAATGCTTTTGATAGCAATTTATGCACCAAGTGAGAATCAAGAAGAATTTTATAAGAAATTACATCAAAAATTAATTGAATTAGACTATGTAAATATATATTTGATGGGGGATTTTAATGGGATAATCAATGACCAACTGGATTATAAATTGGAAAGAATTAAAAAGAAAGTTAGAAGAAGGCTACCCAAGTCTTTTTTTCAAATGACAGAAGAAATGAATATTAAAGATATATGGAGAGAGAGAAATACTGGAAATAAAAAATTTACTTTTTATTCAAATAGGCATGAATCATGGTCAAGAATAGATATGATATGGGCATCTGTGGATATGCTTTCTAATATAAAAGAAATTGAAATAGAAATAGGGAAGTGGGCGGATCATAATCCATTGACAGTTGTCTGGAAAGGACAGAAGAGAAGATCTAGATGGACATTAAATAATATGATTTTGAAAGAAGAAGATTTTAAAAAGAAAATTGAGACAGAACTTGGCTTTTCCTTTAAAGAGAACAAAAAAGAAGACACATCATTACAAAATTGCTGGGATGCGATGAAGGCCTATACAAGAGGTTTAATAATTGACTATACAAGGAAAAGGAATATTAAACAGAAAAAGACATTTAAAATATTGGAAGACGACTTTACAAAACTAGAAAAAGAACTACAACAATTACCACAAAAAAAAGATATTAAAATGAAAATCGATATGATTAAACATAAAATGGGTTTAATGGAAAAGGAGGAACTTGCTCAAAAGATTAAAGGTGTTAAACAGAATTATTTTGAAAATGCGAATAAACCAGGAAGATGGTTAGCCTATAAACTTAGAAAAGAAAGGGAATCAAAGAAAAATAGTCAATTAATAGATGGAAAAGGGAATGTCCATTATGGGAATGATGAAAAGAAAAAAATTATTCAAGATTATTATGAGAAATTGTATTCTCAAGAAGACACTTTAAAAGAAAAAATTAAACAATATTTACAAAAGGCAAGACTACCACAAATACCCAAAGACATTGAAACAATGTTAGAAGGGAATATAACTATGATGGAATTGACAGAAGCTTTGAAGAAACAAAATACTGGAAAAGCACCAGGTCAAATGGCTTACGGTGGAATTTACAAGACCTTTCAGGAGGTGTTAAGCCTCCAGTTGCTAGAAGTTTGAATGAAGTGTTATTAAAAAAGAGAATACCTAAGAATACCTATTACCCTTATACCTAAGGAAGATATGGATTTACAACAAGTTAAAAATTATAGACCTATTTCACTGTTGAACTCAGACTATAAAATTTTTGCTTTGATTTTGGCAGAAAGGCGGAAAAGATATTTAAATAATTTTATTCATATTGATCAAAATGGATTTCTGCCGAAATGACAAATTAAGCAAAATGTGAGAATAATTTTAGACACCTTGGAATATTATGAAGCACATCCTGAAAAACAGATGGCACTGATGTTTTTAGATGCACAAAAAGCCTTTGATAATTTGAATTGGAGTTTTATGATATTGCAAATGGTACAAATGGGTTTTGGGGAAAATTTTATACAGGTCATTGAGACAATATACAACGTACAAACAGTGAAGATCTTGGTAAATGGAGAAAACTACAGAATCTATAGAGATAAGAAAAGGAACTAGGCAGCTGGCGATACCTA
>SOZL01000099.1:39085-63289 GCA_009733165.1 Naja naja | reverse complement strand
AAAGCCAAAATCCCCAACACTTGGAAGGATGCATACATAACACTTATACCTAAAGAAGAGACAAATAGTAATCAAATTAAAAATTATAGACCAATATCGCTTTAAAATACTGACTATAAAATTTTTTATGACAATTATGGCACAAAGATTAAAAGGAATCATTAGTGGAAAAATTAGTACAGATCAAAATGGATTTTTGCCGAGAAGACAAATTAAGACATAATATAAGAACAATAATAAATATTATTAGATACTACGAAAGTCACCCGAGCAATCAAATGGCCCTAATCTTTTTAGATGCACAGAAGGCATTGATAATTTGAACTGGGATTTCATGAAACAGCAATTTAATAAAATGAAGTTTCGGACACCATTTTGAAGGAATGATAAATGCAATATATGACACCCAAAAGCAAACATATTAGTAAATGGCGAGACCACCAAAATGTTCAAAATAGAGAAGGGGGTCAGACAAGGCTGCCCCCTATCACCACTATTATTCATACAGTATTAGAACACTATTAATTAGAATTAGGGGAAATGAAATATAAAAGGGCGAAAATTAGAAATCAAGAATACAAAAACGCAAGCATTCGCAGACGACATGGTATTTATAAGAAGAACCTTTAGAGACAGGCCCGATTTTAATGAAAGAAATAAATGAATTTGGGGAACTAGCAGGTTTAAAGGTAAATAGGGGAAAAACTAAATTACTAGTCAAAATATAATAAATTCTAAACAAAAGAGGCTTGAAGAAATTATGGGGTTACAAATAGTAAACAAATAGATATCTAGGAATTTGGATAAGGGCAAAAACAATAATGTTGTGGGAAGATAATTATATAAAATTTTAGAACAAATCAAAAAGGATCTGGAAATCTGGAGCAAATTGCAAATATCCCTCTTAGGGAGGATTGCAACAATCAAAATGAACATACTTCCCAAAGTCTTGTTCCTATTTCAGACAATCCCAATATTAACAAATAAGAAGTTTTTTATGGAGTTGAATAAAATGACAATGAAGTTTATTTGGATGGGAAAAAGGGCAAGGATAAAGAGAAAATATCTCCAAGACGATAAAAGTAGAGGAGGATTGGGACTGCCAGATTGGGAAATTTACTACAAAGCTGCGATTTTGTTATGGACAAAAGAATGGGTAAGACTAGAAAATAGGAGAATACTAACACTAGAGGGGCATGACTTACAAATAGGATGGCATGCACTCTTATGGAACCCGACGGACAAAAGACAAAAACATACTACGAAACATATAATACGTAATTCATTGATTAAAAATTGGGCTGAGATAAGAAAGAAAAATTATACAAAAATACCAAGGTGGTTCTCAACAATGGAGGCAACCTTCAATCCAAACACAATGGATTTGAATAAAAAACTTAAATACTATCAGATATTGGACACAGATGGAAAATTAAAAACAAAACAGGACTTGGAAACACAAGGCATATCAATAGATAATTGGGTTTACTTACAAATTAAAACAAGATATATAACAAGATATAAAGGAATATGGGATAGAAACAAGAATACAAATCTGGATAAACTACTCTTGGGACCAGAGGAAAAGTTAATATCCAATTATATAAATTACTATTAGAACAGGAAAGAGCAGGACAACTAGTAAAAGGATCAATGGTAGCCTGGGAGCAAAATATAGGATACAAATTGGATCTAAATGATTGGGAAGAGATTTGGGAAGAAAACTTAAAATATACAAAGTCAGTGGCGTACAAAGAAAATCAATACAAAATGATGTACAGGTGGCACTTGGCTCCGGCTAGACTAGCAAAAATATTCCCCCAGGCAAATCCAAATTGTTGGAAGTGTCAGGACAAAACAGGAACCTACTACCATGTGTGGTGGACATGCCCTAAAATTAAAAAATATTGGACAGGAATCAAAAATTGGATCGAGGATGTGATGAACTGTGAGCTGGAGTGGAAACCAGAACTGTTCTTACTTGGAATGATAAAGAAAAAGTTTCCTCCAAAAGACAAATACCTGATTGCACACCTCCTAACAGCGGCTCGAATTGTTTTAGCGCAAAAATGGAAAGAACCTTCAATTCCGTCTATACAAGCAGTAATAAACAAAATGTATGAATGTGTTGAAATGGAGAGATTAACTCTCAAACTAAATGGAAAAGAAGATTCAGATTATTATAAGATATGGGAAATGTGGTATAACTGGATGGAACATAAAAACGAAGGGAATGGGAAGGTTGGAAAATAGAGTGCTATTTGAAATATTAGAACTTATAGAAAGCAGGAGATAGTAGAAAATAGGTGATGTAAGAATTTGAAAAATGAGATAAGAGAAAACTCTAAAAACAGGTCAAACCAAGCGAATATTACTAGAAGAAATATTTATGATTATATATGACTGTAATATTACATGGCATTTCTGATCTGCAGTTGATCTGCAAAGAAAATAAAAATGTGTTGATGTATTTTGTGTGACGTGACTGTATGTTTGTATGTTTTGTGTCTTTTTAAATTGTAAATAAACTTTTCTAAAAAAAAAATAATAATAATAATAATAATAATAATAATAATAATAAACTTCTCTGTTCCTGCTAAAATGCCTACATGACAGCAACTGCTAATCTCCTGACTTGTGTAAACATGCTCCTTCTCAAGCCATTGAATAGCCAAGGTGCATCTCATCATACAACGCTCCCGATTTCAGGTGAGTATTGGGGGTGGGGGAATTATCAACTCAGCAGAAAGTTCATGCAAAAGAGTTGCATAAAATTCTTAAGCAGCAAAGTAAGACAGGAAGAATAAGTTTACGTGATATAGAAGATCTTATAACAGAAATTGGTTACCAATGTCCATGGTATCCAGAAAAGGGAAGCCTGGACTTGGGAGATTGGATAAAGATCAGAGTACATTTACATTCAGAACCTAGTCCGATTCAACATCTGTTATGTATGGCAGAAATGTAAGGAGCAGTAGAAACTGTAGGTGTTCACGAGCACTAAGGCACCAGCTTTTCTGCTTCCCCAGGGCCCCGCACCTCCTCCCTATGTAAAATTGACCCTGCCAGCACCAACATCAATGCTGCCAGAGACCTCCCAAACCCCACCAAAATCTCCAGTAAAGGGAGTAGCACATCCAAGCTGGATTTAAAGAAGTGCAAGAAAAAGGGGAATTACCATCAGAAGAATTGACAGAAGGACTCAATGCCTTTCCAGTACAGAGCAAATAGATTCTCAGGGCAATTCAATATGAATGGACACCCCTACCTTATATGGTGTTAAGGAACTAAGAAAAGTATTAGTGAAACAGGCCTCAGGTCAACTTTCACAAGGGCATTTTAGAAGGCATATCGAATGCATATCACCTAGTACCACAAGATTGGAAAGATATGATGCGTATGCTCTTACCCCAGCTCAATATGTGGTATGGGATTCAGAATATCAGAGGTATGCTATCAGGCAGGAATGACCTCTGGGGGCGATATCCCAGACCAATTGTATGGGCAGGGGCTTTTGGCAATTTACAACACAGCTATAGGCATTCCTGCGGCTGCCTATCCTGCTATTGGCCGTTGTTGTCTCAGCATGCCTTTAAAAAAGCACCAGTTACAGGGAAACCATCAAAATCATTCTCTACCATCAAACAGGGCTCCAACGAACCCTTTGCAGAATTTATTGATAGATTGCAGGAAGCAATACAGAGACAGATAGAAAATGATGAAGCTAAAGGAGAGCTAATGAAGAAAATGGCAGTGGAAAATGCTAATGCAGATTGTAAGAGAATATTACAACCTCTGATGAATAAAGAAGGTGTTACACTAGCTGATATGTTTAGAGCATGTACGGATGTAGATAGCACAGTGTATAATATGGAAGCAATAGCCACCGCATTGCAAAAGGGAAAGTTCCATAAACCAGCAGGAAATTGTTTCAATTGTGGCCAACCCAGCCATTTTAAACAACAATGCATAGCCCCGGGAGGTGGGGCCAGTGAGAAATCTGCAAGCAGATTTCAACCAGGATCAGGGGCTAGACCAAAAATTGTGTGCCCAAAGTGCAAAAAGGGATTTCACTGGGCTAATCAGTGTCGCAGTAGCGCCCAGGGAAACTAACTTACGGGCCATCGGCAAGCCCAGACCCAATTGCCAACTTTCCAAATATTTCAACACAGCGACCTGCTACTGCGGGAAGCGCTGGAATTAATCTCCTCACCCAAGAGGATTGTGTTTTTGATTTTCCTCATATGGTTCATATCCTTCCCTCGCAACTCACTGGTCCTCTACCCACAGGATCAATAGGTCTTGTTTTACCCCTTCCTGTGCTAGCAAAAAGGGACTTTTTGTTGTACCGGGAGTAATGGATACCGATTATGAAGGAATCATAAAAATCCAAATTTACTCTAATATCCCTCAGACCATAAACAAAGGAGACTCGTGGGCGCAGTTAATTATTTTACCTGTCCCTGTGCCAGGTCAGTCTAGCACTGTCCAAAGGGGAGATGGGGGATTTGGGTCTACCGGTAATCTACACCCTACCATTATGGCTGTTACAAAACAGATCCAACATTCCAAACCGACTCGCACCTATTTGCTAAATGGCAGGCCCTTCACAGGACTCTTTGATTCGGGCGCAGATGTCTCTGTCATTGCTGCTGACAACTGGCCCTCTGACTGGCCGACCAGTGAGTCACCATCAGTGTGGGGCATAGGTGGCTCACAGGCAGCCCGACGTAGCTCTGCCTGGCTTACAGTAACATCATTAGAAGGTGGGAAAACAGCCCGCGTGCAGCCAGTCATACTCCCTGTTCATCTTAATCTGTGGGGAAGGTGTTAAGTTTGCATGAAGAGTCAGACGCGAGGAGTTCCAGCAAAGACTTTATTAGTGACTACAGCTCGAATGGACCCGTCCTGGCTTGGCTACGGCTGCTTCTTATAGCCTGCAGCCGTAGCTGCCAGCCAATGGGAGTGCAGGGTGTCTTCCCGCACACTTTAAACCAATACCATTTGACATTTTACAAGAACAGTTCAAATAAAAACCACATAATATTCAACCTACATACATAACACCCCTCCCCACTAGGTTCAGTCCATACCAAACCCCAACCTATCTAATGTATTCCTTTAAATAGGTTGGGCCTACGCGTAACGTTGAGATCTTCGTGGTTCAGAAGCTTTAAACGTTCTCACCCAGTGAGAGGGAAATGTGTCTGCTGACATTTCCTGCTGGGACTTCCTGTGAAAGGAGACCCTGTTAGACTGTTAGAATCTTGTCTCCCTCCACCCATCTCCATTCCAATGTCAGCACCCAAGTCATGTAGTGATGTGCAATCTTCCACTTCTAAGGATGGATCTTGGCTTTGTGACAGGGTTCGGATGGTTCCTGTCGCAATGGCTCGTTACACATGGTTGATTCCTGTTTGCTGATTTCCCTCCCCTGTTCCCTCCTCCCCCCTAGATGGAACATCAGGTGAGGGACCTAGAGAGACAGGTTGGATGTTCCTGAGGGAACCTGGATCTAAGTTGGTCAATGTGTCTGCTCCAGAGAGGCCATCCTCGTTTGTACCCTGTAAGAACGAGGGCCAGTGATGTGAGTTTTATTTCAGCAGGAATCCACAAAGTTTCACCTATAAGGTTCCTAGCATAGACAGAATCTCCCATAAAAGAACGAACTTTGGAAGTGGAATCCAGTGGTGCTTTGGTGCGTAAGTGGGGAAAGGCGTCAAGGGAGACCTAGTTTCCTTCCCATCAACAACTCTGCTGGGGACAAGTTAGTTGATGGGCTAGGATGATGTGTTGAACACTAAGGAGCTTTTCAAGCTTCTCAAGTGATGTCCCCAGGACCCAGCTGCTGAAGCTTCTCTTGGTAAAGCGTACCATGCGTTCAGCCCGGCCGTTGGCGAAGGGTGCCCAGGGGCAGTGAGCATGTCTGATGCCCTGCTGAGCTAGAAAGGATTCAAAAATGTTAGATATGAATTGAGGGCCATTGTCAGAGACAGGACATCTGTAACCCATGGGTGACATAATTTTCTGAGCTGCTTGATGACAGCCTCAGTTGTAGTGGATGTCATGGGAATTACCTCTAGCCATTTAGAGTATGCATCTACTAGCACTAGAAAAGTGTGCCCTCTTGTAGGGCCTGCAAAATCAATGTGGATTCTAGACCATGGCCCCTAGGACATTCCCATTCCCGTGTGGGGCGTGAGGTGGGGCAGGCCTGACTACCTGGCAATTGGGACAAGATGCTACCCAGTTTTCAACCATTTTGTCAATACCTGGCCACCATACATAACTCCTGGCCAAACCTTTCATCCTTACAATCCCAGGATGACCCTCATGTAACATTTCCAAAACCTCCCTTTGCAGTTTTGCAGGAATAACCACCCTGTTACCCCACAAAATACATCCTCTTAATACAGATAATTCAGTTTGCCTGGACTTAAAAGGTTGGGCAAGGTGAGGTAGATCTTGAAGAGGCCAACCTTTCTTAATCCAGCCCATAACAGGTGCCAACACAGCATCTTTGGCAGTTTCTTTGGCAATCTCAGCAGCATGGACTGGAAGCTTAGCCACGGTCTCCAGGAAAAAGGTGTGAGTTTCAAGTTCAAAGTCCTCCTTGTGGCAAGGTAGTGGGCAACGACTCAATGCATCAGCATGTCCAATGTCCTTGCCAGGCCTGTGAATCAGTTTGTAGGAATAGGCTTCAAGAAATTCAGTCCACCTCAGCATTTTTGGTGACAGGATATTAGGTGTAGGTTTGTCTCCTGCCACAATGCCAAGTAAAGGTTTGTGATCTGTAACAATGGTGAATGACCTGCCATACAGATATTCATGAAATTTCTTAACAGCTGCAACAACTGCTAAACCTCCTTGTCCAATTGGTATAATCCTCTCTGCTTTGGACAGCGTGCGAGAATAAAATGCAATTGGGGCTTCCCTCCATTGGGAAGCCTGTGACTCAAAACCCCCCCTCCAAAAGGGGATGCATCACAAGTCAGAACAACAGGTAAATTCTCAGAGAATTGTATCAACACAGCATCAGACGTGATTAGTCTCTTAATACTGTTAAATGCTGACTGTTCCTTCCGCCCCCAGATCCAAACAGCATTCTTATCAAGTAGGTGATGTAAGGGCTCAGCAATAGATGCTTTGTGAGGTAGAAACATGTGGTAAAAGTTAATAAGTCCAAGGAAGGCTTGCAAATCTGCCTTGCATCGAGGTTTAGGGGCTTCATTGATTGCTTTAACCTTGGCATCAGTAGGATGGATGCCCTGCTTGTCAATCATATACCCCAGGAACTCAACTCTGTCTGTTTTGAGTGTACATTTGTCTTCCTTGACTTTTAACCCCACTTTTCTGAATCTGGTAAGGACTTCTCTGAGTCTTTCTTGAAGCTGAGTGTCGTTTTCAGCAGAGATTAATACATCATCAAAATAAGGCACTACCCCTGGCAGTCCTTGCAACATTCTTTCCATAAGGCTTTGAAAAATGCCAGGTGCCACGCTTACTCCAAATTGTAGTCTTTTACATTTGAAGGCACCTCTATGGGTCACAATTGTTTGTGCCTCTGCAGTGGCATCATCAACTGTTAATTGGTACAGGATATGCACTCTGCTGCAGTGCATGGTTAAGTGTCCCCTTGTAGTCACCACAGATTCTCACTGACCCATCAGCCTTGACTGGTGTGACTATGGGTGTTTCCCATCTGGAGTGGTCAGTAGGCTCTAAAACCCCTTGAGCAATGAGTTTATCTAATTGTGCATCAATTTTTTCCTTTAAAGCAAATGGGACCCTCCTGGGCTTTAAACGAATTGGGGGCACCTTGGGGTCTAGGCTGAAAGCAATAGGGGTCCCCATATACTTGCCCAGTCCTTCGCTGAAGACCTCTGGAAACTCAGACTTCAAGGACTCTTCCCAGTCAGAACTGCTCACGTGATGGATGCCAGTCACCTCGATGCCAAGTGGCTTGAACCACTCAAGTCCCAGCAAACTTGGGCGATCCTTGTCCACGATGGTCAGGGGCAAATGCTTGGTGTGGCCTTTAAACTGCACGTTGAAATCTCTCGCTCCAACTACTGGAATCTTGTTTCCTTGGTAGTCTTTGAGAGTCAGTGCTTGCTTCTGGAAATGCTTTTTCTGAATTTTGGGAAAAAGTCTGTGGATAGTGTCCCATGACACCATAGATAAATAAGAGCCTGAGTCCACTTCCATTTGGCAAGGCCTTCCTTCAATAAAAACCTTCACATGTACTTTTCTGCTTTTTAAGGGTGAAGAATGACCAATAGTGATTGTTTGGTGAGTTTCATTCTTGCCATTTGCTTCTAAATTTCACCCCATTTTTTCAAGGAAATTGTTGGGCTTAAAGTCTCTATCAGGAAATTTCTTCCTAGCTGGTGGAGTTCTGGATGATTTGCAGACTCTGGCTATGTGACCCGTTTCTCACAACGTAGGCAAATGGAGTCAAAGAACTTGCAATCAGTGCGGGGTGGCCCCACAGCCTCTGCAATAGAACCCTTGCCTGTTCTTCCCAGAGTCTTTTCTTTTCTTCTCCATTCTGAGTTTAAAATCCCCTCCTCTGCCTCACTGCCATCAGAATCAGAGTCTATTTGTTCAATGAGTAGATGTGGATTTTTCCCCATCAGAATGGCTTGAGGCCTGGCTTGAGGCCTTGTTAATCTTTTCATGGCGCTGCTGAGGACTTGGTGGCTTCCGCTGAAACAGCTTCTTCAATGGCCTCTTTAAACGTGATCTTAGGTTTCATTAATAGTTTGCTTTGTAAGACCTTGTCTTTAAGGCCTAAAACAAACCGATCACGCATGGCCTCTTCTAAGTTGGTAAAGTCACAAGCACCCCAATGTCCCTTAAACTTGCCACGAAGTCATTAACATTCTCGCTATCCCCTTGATCCCGACGGTAAAATTCGTGTCTCTTAATGAGGCACGATACTTGTGGGGCGTAATGGGCTCTCAAAAGTTTCTCTAAATCGGGCCATTCTATTACCTTCAGCTCTGCTGCTCCGCCAACGCCTTCGCCATTTTGAAGACTGCGGACCGCAGTGCGTGAGAAAGACCGCCCTCTTCCGTCTCTCGGGGATGCCGGCGAGATCGTTCCCCTCCAGGAACATGTGGAAACGATCCGCATACGATTCCCAGTCTTCCGTCGCCGGATCGAACGGTGCTGGGGGGTGTTCAGCGCAGCCATCTCGCTCAGTTGCTTGTTCGTCGCGTCGTCTTCTCTTCAGGAAAATCCCACCTTCGTCGCCAGTGTTAAGTTTGCATGAAGAGTCAGACGCGAGGAATTCCATCAAAGACTTTATTAGTGACTACAGCTCGAATGGACCCGTCCTGGCTTGGCTACGGCTGCTTCTTATAGCCTGCAGCCGTAGCTGCCAGCCAATGGGAGTGCAGGGTTTCTTCCCGCACTATTTAAACCAATACCATTTGACATTTTACAAGAACAGTTCAAATAAACCAATAACATTCAAACCTACATACATAACAGAAGGGATCTGATGTCACAGTTTGTGCAAAACTGATTATTGATGACTAATGGCACGCCCACGAGCATTACCTCTTACATGGAAACAAACTGACCCAATGTGGATAGAACCTGCCTGGAGCATATGTAACACCCATGCTAGATGAAGCGCTGCTTTCTTTATTTCTAACCTTACAGACAATCCTACAGCAGCGAACACATTCTCTTTTTATTGGCCATATTAGAAGTCATCAACCCTTTCCAGGATACATTAGTGAAGGCAATGCCGTAGCTGATCAGGCGACTAAACCACAAGCCCTTACGGTTACACCCTGGGATAGTCATGCTATGTTTCATCAAAACACAAAATCTCTCTCCAAAACCTTTAGCCTCCCTATAGAGCAGGCAAGAGCAATCATACAGCAGTGCCCGCAATGCTCTCAGGTCGCTGCAGCCCCTTCTATAGGAGTTAAACCCGAGGTCCGAAGGCGAATGAAGTTTGGCAAATGGATGTGACTCAATATCCATCATTCTCTCCCTGGAAGTATCTTCATGTAACTATAGACACCTATTCTAATTACATTTGGGCTTCTCCTCAAAAGGGAGAAGCCACAAAGCATGTCATTAACCATTGTTTAAAAGCATTTTCAGTTATGGGCAAACCCAACACGATCAAAACTGACAATGGTCCTGCCTATTGCAGTCAAGCGTTTGCCACTTTCTGTTCCCAATGGGACATCCGGCACTTATTTGGCATTCCTTATAACTCCACTGGTCAAGCAATCGTGGAATGAGCAAATCAAACCTTGAAAAATGCTTTGGACAAACATAAATAAACTGGGGGAACTCCCTTAGGATTGCCAGGAAAGCAGGAATGGCTTAACAAAGTTTTATTTACATTGAATCATTTAAATGTAAATTCACAAAATTTGACTGCAGTCGCACAACATTATGGCCATCATGATGGTTCTCCCAGACCACAGGTATTGTACAAATTGCTCCCTAACCCAGAATGGCTTGGTCCTGCTCCACTGCTTATGTGGGGATGAGGATATGCTGCTGTGCTTACACCCACCGGTCCAGTTTGGGTACCAGCTCACTGTGTGAAACCATGGAGAGATGGCCTGGCATCAAGGACTGCAGAATCCAATTCCGAAGTTCAGCCTCAGCCTCCAGGAACCTGCTCAGACAGATCGGGAAAGAGCACCACAAGCAAAACACAACGTGACCTGGGGGCAGATCAAAGCGCTATCGGCTCAGTCGATGCAACTGCTACAAGATCAGAACATTCCGCAAACTCCTGAAAACTTCTTGATGGCCGCATTCTCATGCCTTAATGCTAATTCATTAACAATAATTTGTTTTCTTTTCCTACAACTATTTGCATGTACCAATTCAATAACTGAACAAGGCTTATGGCATTCTAATGCTCACATAGAAGACATACAAAACATATCTTTACAAACCAATAATACCGATTGCTGGATTTGCATGCATACTCCTCCACAAACAAATAGAGGATTTCTTGTGCATGCTATACCTTTTAATAAAACAGGTTGGCTCCACCCTCCTTGGATAGATGGTGTGCTTATAAATTCTGACAAAAATAGTATATCTCACATAATTGGTCATAGAATCCAGGAAACTGCAGCATATTGTTGGGAATATAAGAATTCCAGCTATGCAACAACAAAAGTAGTATATACCCACACTGCAATCAGACATTTGAATTTAATAGTACTACCATAACACGTTATCTAAATTCCACATTGACAGGGAACTTAACTATACACACACATAATTTCACCAAGGCTGCCTGTACATTTCAATTTACAGGATGCAATGTTGGTATTCATTCAAATGGCTCTAGCAAATGTCCAACAACAGCAAATACAGGTGGTCTGAATTTATGCAATATTATAGAAGTCCTGATTCAGCAAACTCAATCTCAGAGAATAAATCCACTAACATGATAGGCACTGTATGGATGCTATGCGGAAGGAAAGCATATTCTCATATTCCTCCACGCTGGTCAGGACGATGTACCCTAGGGTATATCGCGCCATCTATTATAATTAGCAAAGACCTTCCAAAAGGCAGGCTTAGGAACCAAAGAGAGGTTCAAAGCCCAGTAACATTCAATTGGGACACAATGCTCAGTAGAGGGCTTATACCAGCTCTAGGAGCTGCCATGAATTATCGAGATCTTCATATTTTAACAAATTGGACTACATCATTGTTCAATGATACTATCAAAATGCTCAACTATTTCAATAAGGAAGTTGCCCAAATAAGAGAAGTAGTATTGCAAAATCATTTCGCTTTAGACTTTGTGTTGGCTGCAAAAGGGGGTGTATGTGCTTTAATACATTCTCATTGCTGTACCTATATCACGGATTACAAAGCTAACCGTCAAACACATGGAGACGTTAGTTCAACAGGGACCATTTTCTTCAGATGTCCCTCAGTCTCCATGGGATTGGCTCTGGTCCTGGTTACCAAATGGCTCATGGTTTACCCAACTCGCACAGATACTTATTTGTGGAGTAGTCATGTTTATTTTAATTTGCTGCTGCATTCAATGCTTACCAAACCTACTCGCTCAGTGTCTATCTCTCAAAATTCGGCACAAACATCCAACAAGACCTGAGATTATGTATGCATACAAAATGCTCAAAAATCAAGACCTTTGCTGAAAACTAAACAAAAAAGGAGGAGATGTGGGGAAAACTAGCCTGGGGCTGGCAAACCACCCATGGCTGAAATGACCCACGAACCCCCACATTCGAATAAGTTTTCCTCTCAGTCTTGGTAAATAATAAACTTCTCTGTTCCTGCTAAAATGCCTATGTGACAGCAACTGCTAATCTCCTGACTTGGGTAAACATGCTCCTTCTCAAGCCATCGAACAGCCAATCACTTTGTGACACAGGGGTCTTCTTGATCTTGCCTAATAAAGGAGGCTTGAGGCACACCTCAGGGTGCCTTCCCTCATGACCGATGTTTGCGTGTCTTGTCTTCCTTCCGCGCCGCCTCAACACAAATGCATCTTGTACATCTGAGAACCAATGTCTTGGCATATCCGAAGCATATCAGCTAAAGTATAACGCTCCGTTGCCTTTAAAGGTTGCAAAGCTCTTTTGCAATCAGCATTGGCATTTTCTATAGCTAGCTGATGAAGAAGTTCACCAGCGGCTTCCTGATGATCAAATTGCTGCCTAATTGCTTTTGACAACCATTCCACAAAACCTGCATAAGGTTCACTGGCACTCTGCCGAATGTTGGAAAAATTCGCCCTAGGTTCCCCAGCTTGAGGAACCTTGAGAAATGCCTGATAAGCATATTCTGATACCACGGCTAAAGTTGCCAGGGGAAGCACCGTCTGAGCTGGAACAGCTGCAAATTGGCCAGAACCAAACAATTGCTCCACTGTATATGCTCCCCCACCTCCTAAAGTTGCTGCCTGAGCATGTCTCATGTACTCACTTTCCCATACTACATATTGCATTGAAGTTAAGATCATGCAGAAGACTTGTTTCCAATCCTCCGGAATCATGGTATATCCATTCTCGATACCTTCAAGCAGCCCCCTAGTGAAATTACTACTAATACCATAATCTGTAATAGCCTTTTTTAATTCTCTTAAAATTTGATATGGCAAACCTTCCCATTCAGCTATTTGCTGACCAAGCTGTTGTCCCTCTCCCTGATAATATTGCACAGGACATACAGACAATAACTCTGCTAATTCCAAACCCATCACCGAAGCATCCCTTTTACATGTCTCTACCATCTTCTGGAAGGAAGATTGAACAGGGGGATCGTGAGAATGTTGACCCGTATCCACAGGAGCAGAGGGAGTAATAGTCATAGATTCAGAAGAAGACGGAGGACAGACTATAGGAGCAGTATAGCATGGAGGGGGAGGCGTGAGTAATGAAATTGCAGCAGTGCCAAATTTCTCTATCGCATGCTGACACAAGTGCCATACATGCAAAACTCCCACACTGGCTCGTGGCTCAGTATGCAGAGTTCTGCCAATTTTTTCCCAATCTGCCAATTTTAAAGAGCCCTTCTCTGGATACCACAAACATTGTGCAGCAATCTCCTGGACCAGCGGTATGAGACTGCGCTGAGAAACTTCATTATGATTCTTTTTCAAAAGGTATCCCAATTCATCCACATGCTTTCTTTGTTCCTCAGAAAACGAAGACCCCATACTTACAGAAACCTTCAAAAGGTTGAGAGTGCACTAAATCCTTGCCGGATGAAGTAAGAGGGTCCCTGTTCTCAGGCGCCACTTGAAGCAATGATGACACATAGTCCAAAGTGGAATAAAATTGCTTGCTTTATTCAGTCAGCCTTTCTTCTATGTATACATATTAAACAATACAACTGCTATCACTGGTTAAATTGCAACAGTACTACAAGTTATTCATTACTACTTGCTTCAGCAGTTTTCATCTATTCTTTATTTAAGGATTAACCTATGTTCCAATTCCTCTGTATGTTCAGCTTTTATCTTGTTTTTCTAAAGCAACTTCATTCATCTTCCAGTGGCATTGTGTCTGTACGTAATACTCCTTATCTGAGGTTTGCCATCCAAGACAGGAGCATTGAGGCCTGTATAATGCCTACAATTCTCTTTCCTCCTCTTCTTTCATTAACATAGAATAGTAGATACAGTGTGGAAGCATGAATTTTCAATACTGGCAACTTAATCTCTGAAGAAAAATATACTATTTCCAGTATGTTCCTCCTCTGTTCTATTTTCCCCATCAACTCTCAGTTACCATAGTATGCAGAATATTTTGCTGATGATCAAAACTATTTTATTTTTATTTATTTAATTACATTTATATGACTACCCAACTCACTCTCAGTGATTCTACGCACTTGCAAGGCTAGAAACCCAGTATAAAACAAGAAAAGAGCAATAACCTTCCCTTCACCTTTCTATGGTATTTCTGCATAGATGAGAACTTAGGATAAAAAGAGAATTGTGAAAAGAAAGTAGGGAGGCATTCAACCGCTAATAGGACAAAACAAATTCAAGAGAAAAGATCTTTCCTAAATGAATGGTTGCAGTGAGAATTCTTTCATGTTTTATAATAAACAAATCTAGATCACAAAACTTTGACTATAATTCATAATTGTGCATCACAATTTTTTTTAATTACATTTATATGCCGCCCTTCTCCAAAGACTCAGGGAAACACAATTTTAGGATACAACCCAGGGTGCTCAGCAATAGCCTTCATTCCATTGTATATGCCTGCTTATTACTAAGCAGCATTTTTACAAAGTCAGCTAATTGCTCCCAACAATCTTGGGTCCTCAATTTACCTACCTCAAGAGGATGGAAGGCTGAGTCAACCTTGAGCCTGGTGGGATTCGAGTCTACAGCAGTTGTAGGCAGCTGGAACTTAAGTGCAGGCAATTAACAGCCTGAGCCACCAAATACAATTTGGTATGTGGGAATGGTGAGCAACAAAAGATTCCATAACTACAACTGTTTGATGTGTGAGATCACTTCACATGGAAGAAGACACATGTGTACTTTCGATGAAAGCATGAAGAGAAACAGGAACATGTATTGTAATGTTGTTTTGCATCTGAAGAAGAAAAATCCTGCTGAAAACCACAGCAGTCCAGATGGAGCCTAAAGAAACAAAAGTTGTTCAACCATATTAAGTATGGGTGAATAATCTCTCTCTGTCTCAGCAAATCTGAGGAGGAGTTTTTACATGAGATCTCCTAGGATTTCTTTCACTCTGTCTCTTGCACAATAATACACAGCCATGTTTTCAGCTTTGAGGTTGTTCATTTGCAGATAGAAGTTGGAACTATCCTTGGAGGCAGAAAAACGCCCTTGGATTGTTGGTGAATAACACTTGGTACTACTCTCACCGTAATGTAAACACGCCACTCCAGTCCTTGGCCAGATTTCTGTCTGACCCAAACCATCCAGTAGCTGTTAACATTAAATCCAGTAACAGCACAAGTCAGTTTTTGGGATTCTCCTGGTTTCTTCAGCACTGGATCTGACTGGGTCAGGACTATCTGGGATAAGCCTCCTAAACAGAAGAAAGAACAGAATAGAATGAGAGTTCAGACATCACAGCTACGTTTAAGAATTGAAACTTCACTTCAGTGAAGGAATAAATATAATAGAATAAAATGAGAAAATGAACACACGGGAAGAAAAGACAGCCAATGTGAGGAGAATTGGAATGAAGGATGGCATAGTGGAGGAACAGCTGTTTCTCTGAGGGCTTCTGTGAGGTGAATCTGTCTGTTTGTGATGGGGAGCTTTGAGGGTTTAAATGAGAAGTGAAAGTGATGTTGAGTTTGCATAAATACCATTGAAAATGGTATAAATATGAGATGAATCTCAGGATGTCTTCAACTACATACACTAATCTCTTCTGCAAATGGAAGTCACTGCAATATTTTCACATATCCGTCCAGATAATTTTCTTGTGTAAATTGTACTTGGTGCTTCATATCTTATATAATTGTAAACGTATTTTAGAATGTGTTTCTTAGGATCCAAGATATGGATTCTTGAGCTTACAGTATGTTCTCTACCTTAAACTAGCTAGTTTCTTTTTACAAAGTGACCAAGATTTCTAATCCTAAACACATATCTGAAAAACCATCAATTTATTTCAAGGTTTTACTGAATTACTGTACCAGAAATCTACAGCTGACTTTAATAATTGCATAGACACCATCCTGCAAGTTATTAGGCAATACTTACGAAATGGCTTGCCATTCCCTTCTCCTTAGATGTTTTTCAGCTTCTCATTACACTGTAGCTCTATTTTGATTTCACAGTATAGGATACAACTCTGGTTTCCTTGGTGGTCTCCACCCCAGAAGAAATAACACCTGACCCTGTTTTGTTTCATTGGCCTGGGAAAACAGGTGAGGGTCTGATGCAGTCACATGTCAGGAATTTATCCATTAAGAACATTATCATCCCCTTATGAACAGGCTATCTTTTATATACTTATTTGAAAGTGAGAGAAATTGTAAAGCTTGCCTGTCTTTCGAAGACATAATTATTCTGTGAAGGAAGATCAAATCTTTATAGTTAGGACCATGCCAACATTAAGAGGGAGATGCCTAAGGAACTAGAAGAGAAATGTTCTTGAACCAATCTATATCTTTAATAAATAGGAGAAAACAATTAAGTGTTCTTGATTCACCTGTTCTATTACTTTTCCAAAGTATGGAGTATTCTGTGGTTTGGGTGGTAATATTTTAATCCCATTACCATCCAATGTATTCTGTGCTTCTTGGTGGCCTCTTCTGGGTTGATTTTAAGTTTAAAATGTAATAAATTTATTACTTCTTCTAACTTCTCTTAATATCACTTCTAATCCTTCCTTCCCTCCCATCTTTCCTTCCTCCTTTCCTTCTTTGCTTCCTTCCCACCTTCCTGCCTTCCAACTCAATCTTCTGCTCTTATATTTCTTTCTTTTATTTCTCCTTTTTTTTACACCTGCTTCTGTGACTGTTTTCTTCCTCCTCTTTTATCCACATAGAGTAGTAAATACAGTGTGGATGCATGAATTTTCATTACTGGAAACCGGATCTCAGCAGAAGAATATACAATTTCCATTTGTCTTCCCCAGTATGTGCCCTCTATATTTTGTTTCCCCATCCACACTCAGTTACAATAGTGTGCAGAATATTTTGCTGATAATCGAATGTATTTTATTTTTATTAATTAATTAAATTAATTAAATTTATATTGCCACCCTGCTCAGTGATTCTGCACAGCTTACAAGGAGAAAAACCCAATATAAAAACAATAAAAAGCAATAACCTTACCTCCACCTATCTAACAATAAAAAGAAATAACTTTCCCTCCACCTATCTATCTAACAATAAAAAGAAATAACCTTCCCTCCACCTATCTATGAATGAGAATATAGTGAGAGGAAAAAAAGATTTTTGTGGAAAAAAAGTAGGGAGACCTTCAACCACTAATAGGTCAAAACTGAGCTTTGAAAGCAAACATTTGTCCTAAATGTATGGTTACAGAGAGAATCCTTTCATGTTTTATAATAAAGAAATCTAGATCTTATGATAAGAAAGGTTTAGGTATAATTCATAATTGTGCATCACAATTTTGAGAAATACAATTTGTTAAGTTTGCATGAAGAGTCAGACATGAAGAGCTTCAGTGAAGAGTTTATTCAGTGACTACAGCTCGAATGGACCCGAGTTGGCTGGGCTACGGCTGCCTCTTATAGCCTGCAGCCGTAGTTGTCAGCCAATGGGAGTGCAGGGTTTCTTCCCGCACTATTTAAACCAATACCATTTAACATTTTACAAGAACAGTTCAAATAAACCAATAACATTCAAACCAACATACATAACACCCCTCCCCACTAGGTTCAGTCCATACCAAACCCCAACCTATCTAATGTATTCCTTTAAATAGGTGGGGCTCTTACGTGTACATTGAGACCTTCGTGGTTCAGAAGTTTTAACGTTCTCACCCAGTGAGAGGGAAATGTGTCTGCTGACATTTCCTGCTGGGACTTCCTGTGAAAGGAGACCCTGTTAGACTGTTAGAATCTGGTCTCTCCTCCCAACCCATCTCCAGCCCAATGTCAGCACCCAAGTCAGGTAGTGATGTGCAATCTTCCACTTCTAAGGATGGATCTTGGCATTGTGACAGGGTTCGGGATGGTTCCTGTCATAATGGCTCGTTACACATGGGGTTGATTCTTGCTTGCTGATTTTCCTCCTGTTCCTCCCCTTCCCCCTAGAAGTGACATCAGGTGAGGGACCCAGAGAGAGACAGGGGCGATGTTCCTGAGGGAACCTGGATCTAAGTTGATCAATGTGCCTGCTCCAGAGGAGTCCATCCTCTGTTTGTACCCTGTAAGAATGAGGGCCAATGATTTGAGTTATTTCAGCAGGAATCCACAAAGTCTCACCTATAAGGTTCTTAGCATACACAGAATCACCCACACTGAAAGTACGAACTTTGGAAGTGGAATCCAGTGGTGCGTTGGGTGCGTAAGTGGGATGAAGGCAGTCAAGGGAAGACCTAAGTTTCCTACCCATCAACAACTCTGCTGGGGATAAGTTAGTAGATGGTCTAGGAGTGATGTGCTGAACACTAAGAAGTTTTTCAAGCTTCTCAGTGATGTCCCCAGGACCCAGTTGCTGGAGCTTCTCTTTGGTAAAGTGTACCATGCGTTCAGCCGGCCATTAGGCGAAGGGGCCCAGGGGCAGTAAGGGCATGTCTGATACCCTGTTGTGCTAGAAAGGATTCAAAAATGTTAGATGTAAATTGAGGGCCATTGTCAGAGACAAGAACATCAGGTAACCCATGGGTTACAAACAGTTTTCTGAGCTGCTTGATGACAGCATCAGTTGTGGTGGATGTCATGGGAAATACCTCAAGCCATTTGGAATATGCATCTACTATAACCAGAAAAGTGTACCCCCTAGTAGGACCTGCGAAATCAATTTGGATCCTAGACCACGGGCCCCTAGGACATTCCAATTCCTGTGGGGGTGAGGTGGGGCAGGCCTGACTACCTGGCAATTGGGACAAGATGCAACCCAGTTTTCAACCATTTTGTCAATACCTGGCCACCATACATAACTCCTGGCCAATTCCTTCATCCTTACAATCCCAGGATGACCCTCATGTAACATTTCCAAAACCTCTCTTTGCAGTTTTGCAGGAATAACCACCCTGTTACCACACAAAATACATCCTCTTAATACAGATAATTCAGTTTGCCTGGACTTAAAAGGTTGGGCCAGGTGAGGTAGATCTTGAAGAGGCCAACCTTTCTTAATCCAGCCTATAACAGGAGCCAACACAGTGTCTTTGGCAGTCTCTCTGGCAATTTCAGCAGCATGAACTGGAAGCTTAGCAACAGTTTCTAAGAAAAAGGTGTGTGTTTCAGGTTCAAAGTCCTCCTTGTGGCAAGGAAGTGGGCAACGACTCAGTGCATCAGCATGTCCAATGTCCTTGCCAGGCCTGTGAATCAGTTTGTATGAATAAGCTGCAAGAAATTCAGTCCACCTCAGCATTCTTGGTGACAGGATAGTAGGTGTAGGTTTGTCTCCTGCCACAATGCCTAATAAAGGTTTGTGATCTGTAATAATGGTAAATGTTCTCCCATACAAATATTCATGAAATTTCTTGACAGCTGCAACAACTGCCAATGCTTCCTTGTCCAGTTGGCTGTAATTCCTCTCTGCTTTGGTCAAATGTGAGAGTAAAATGCAATAGGGGCTTCTCTCCACTGGGAAGCCTGTGGCTCAAACCCCCCCACTCCAAAAGGGGATGCATCACAAGTCAGTACAACAGGCAAATTCTCAGAGAATTGTATCAATACAGCATCAGATGTGATTAGTCTCTTAATACTGTTAAATGCTGATTGTTCTTTCCTCCCCAGATCCAAACAGCTTTTTTATCAAGCAATCTGTGCAAAGGTTCAGCAATGGATGCCTTTTGAGGTAGAAACATGTGATAAAAGTTAATGAGTCCAAGGAAGGCTTGCAAATCTGTTTTGCATTTAGGTTTAGGGGCTTCTTTGATTGCTTTAACCTTGGCATCAGTAGGGTGGATGCCATGCTTGTCAATCATGTAGCCCAGGAACTCAACCCTGTCTGTAAGTGTGCATTTTCTTCCTTGACTTTTAACCCCGCTTTTCTGAATCTGGTAAGGACTTCTCTGAGTCTTTCTTGAAGCTGAGTGTCATTTTCAGCAGAGATTAACACATCATCAAAGTAAGGCACTACCCCTGGCAGTCCTTGAAGCATTCTTTCCATAAGACTTTGAAAAATGCCTGGTGCCACGCTTACTCCAAATTGTAACCTTTTACATTTGAAGGCACCTCTGTGAGTCACAATGGTTTGGGCCTCTGCAGTGGCATCATCAGCTGTTAGTTGTTGATATGCCTGGGCCAAGTCCAATTTGGCAAAGACTGTACCCCTGCCAAGTGAATGTAGCAGATGATGCACAACTGGCACTGGATATGCGCTCTGCTGCAGCACATGGTTCAGTGTCCCCTTATAGTCTCCACAAATTCTTACTGACCCATCAGCCTTGACTAGTGTGACTATGGGTGTCTCCCATCTGGAGTGGTCAGTGGGCTCTAAAACTCCTTGAGCTATTAGTTTATCTAATTGTGCATCAACTTTTTCCTTTAAAGCAAATGGAACCCTCCTGGGCTTTAAACGAATTGGGGGCACCTTGGGGTCTAGGCTGAAAGCAATAGGGGTCTCCATATACTTGCCCAGTCCTTCGCTGAAGACCTCTGGAAACTCAGACTTCAAGGACTCCTCCCATTCAGAGTTGCTCATGTGATTGATGCCAGTCACCTCAATGCCTAGTGGCTTGAACCACTCAAGTCCCAGCAAGCTTGGGCGATCCTTGTCCAAGGTGGTCAGGGGCAAACTTTTGGTGTGGCCTTTAAACTGCATGTTGAAATCTCTTGCTCCAACTACTGGAATCTTGTTCCCTTGGTAGTCTTTAAGAGTCAGTGCTTGCTTCTGGAAATGTTTCTTATGAATGTTGGGAAGTAGCCTGTGAATAGGGTCCCATGACACCATAGATAAGTAAGAGCCTGAGTCCACTTCCATTTGGCAAGGCCTTCCTTCAATGAACACCTTCACGTGTACTTTTCTGCTTCTCAAGGGTGAAGAATGACCAATGGTGATTGTTTGGTGAGTTTCATTCTTCCCATTTGCTTCTGAATTGCCCCATCTTTTCAAAAGTTGTTGGGCTTAAAATCCTTTTCAGGAAATTTCTTCCTACTAGGTGAAGTTCTGGATGATTTGCAGACTCTGGTTAGGTGACCCCTTTTCTCACAACGTGGCAGATGGTGTCTAAGAACTTGCATTCAGTGCGGGGATGGCCCCCCCCACAGCCTCTTCAATAATATTCTTCTCCATTCTGAGTCTAAAAATCCCTTCCTCCACCTCACTGCAATCTGAATCAGAGTCTATTTGTTCAATGGGCTGTTGTGGATTTTTCCCCATCAGAATGGCTTGAGGCCTGGCTTGAGGCCTTGTTAATCTTTTTCATGGCCGCTGCTGAGGACTTGGTGGCTTCCGCTGAAACAGCTTCTTCAATGGCCTCTTTAAACGTGATCTTAGGTTTCATTAACAGTTTGCTTTGTAAGACCTTATCTTTGAGGCCTAAAACAAACCGATCACGCATGGCCTCTTCTAAGTTGGTAAAGTTACAAGCACCCCCAATGTCCCTTAAACTTGCCATGAAATCATTAACATTCTCGCTTTCCCCTTGATCCCGACGGTAAAATTCATGTCTCTTAATGAGGGACGATACTTGTGGGGCATAATGGGCTCTTAAAAGCTTCTCCAAATCAGGCCATTCCATCACCTTCAGTTCTGCAGCTCCCACCATGCCTTCACCATCTTGAAGACTGCCGGACTGCAGTGCGTGAGAAATACCACCCTCTTCCTTCTCTCTGGAATGTGGGCGAGGTCGTTTCCTTCCAGGTACATCTGGAAGCGATCCGCATACGATTCCCAGTCTTCTGCCGCTGGATCAAACGGGCTGGGGTGTTCAGCGCAGCCATCTCGCTCTTCTGCTTGTCTTCCGTGTCATCTTCTCTTCAGGGAAATCCCACCTCGCGCCAGTGTTAAGTTTGCATGAAGAGTCAGACGCGAAGAGCTTCAGTGAAGAGTTTATTCAGTGACTACAGCTCGAATGGACCCGAGTTGGCTGGGCTACGGCTGCCTCTTATAGCCTGCAGCCATAGTTGTCAGCCAATGGGAGTGCAGGGTTTCTTCCCGCACTATTTAAACCAATACCATTTAACATTTTACAAGAACAGTTCAAATAAACCAATAACATTCAAACCTACATACATAACACAATTTACTATAGGGGGAAATGGTGAGAAACAAAAGAATCAATAACTTGAAATGTTTCATGAGTGATACACTTCACATGGAAGAAAACACATGTGTACTGTTAGATTGAAGCAGAAAAGGAACGTGCATTGTGATGCCGTTTTATATCTGAAGAAGAAAAATCCTGCTGAAACCACAGCAGTCTAGATGGAGCCTAAGAAGCAAAAGTTCTTCAACCATACTCAGTATGGTTGAATAATCTCTCTGTGTCTCATGTTTTTCTTTTGCCTATTTATCCCACTCCTCTCTGCCTGACTGATTTTGTTTCATGGGCTTGATAAATCATTGAGTGGTTCTCTGGCATCCTGTTTCAAGATATTTCAGTCATTCAAGGAACAGTTTTTGCATGAGATCTCCTAGGAATCCTTTCACTGTGTATCTTGCACAATAATACACAGCCGTGTCTTCAGCTTTGAGATTGTTCATTTGCAGATAGAGGTTGGAACTATCCTTGGAGGCAGTAAAGCGCCCTTAGATTGTTGGCGAATAATACTTGCTACTCAAATCATAATAGAAAACAAGCCACTCCAGTCCTTGGCCAGGTTTCTGTCTGATCCAACCCATCCAGTAGCTGTTAACACTAAACCCAGTGACAGTACAAGTCAGTTTACCAGCTTCTCCTGGTCTCTTTAGCACCAGATCTTACTGGGTCAGAACTTTTTGAGAAAGGCCACCTAAACAGAGAAGAAACAAGAGAATTGGGGGAGGGTTAGGACATCACAGCCATGGCTGAGGAACTCAGCTTTGTTGGAGTTCCAAAAAAGAATGAAATGGAAAAAGAAACACATGAGAAGTGAAGATTACCAGTGTGAGGAGGATTGAAGAGAAGGATATCATAGTGGAAGAATAGTTGGATCTTTGAGGGCTTCTGTAAAGTGAGCATGTCAGTTTATGTGATGTGAGAAATTGTGATGGTTTAAATTGTAAGTGCAAGAGATGCCAATTTTCCATAAGTCCAGGAAATGGTACAAATATAAGGCAAATCCCCATGAGCATTAAAATATCTAAGCTAATCTGCACTGCATAGAGAAGTTTACACATCTGACTGGATCATTCCTTTTTAAAAAAATTTCTTTGGTTTCCATTTGCTAGAGTGTAATTCTCAGCCAGTCCTTGAGTATTGAAGATTTGTCCTGAAATGAATACAAACTCCGGCTCCTTTATAGTGCAATAGTGTTTTAAATGCCTTATGTGTAGCTTTATGTACATTTCTCCAAGTTTCTGTGATCTCCGTAGACCAGGTGATAGCAGTGGTAGGGTTGTCCATCATCTCAGGTAATTCAGGTACAGCTACGAAATCCATTCCATATACAACCTTAAAAGGAGTGTGTCCTGTGCTGCTATGTTCTGTGTTATTGTACGCTACTCCAGCAAAGGGTATTAACGTAGCCCAGTCTGTCTCTCTGGTATGACATATAACAACGTAAGTAGTGTTCTATTGCTGCATTGGTTCTTTCTGCAGCCTCATTAGTACTGGGACGGTATGCTGTACTCAGTCCTTTCAATGACCCTATAATCTGTAAGAATTGTCTCCAAAATCAGGCAAAATCCAAGAAAGAAATACTTAGACTCCATGAATTAGAGAAAAGATATCTTTTACTGGAAATCAAGTGGTAGCAACAAAAGAATTTTGAATCTGAGAAGAATGACAAAATCACATATACAAAGTGATGGCAACGTTCCCACCCACAATAGTTCAAGCAGGCTACCCAATTAAAAAGTTGTGGATAACGCATGTGGGCATCTCCAGGTGGTGATGAGGCCTCTGTCCGTTGACCTTGGCATATTTGATAAAGAGCT
>SOZL01000099.1:0-38085 GCA_009733165.1 Naja naja | reverse complement strand
CCTTCTTCAAGGTAGGCCACCAAAATTGCCTCTTAACCAAATGCCAGGTTTTCACAAACCCAAAGTGCCCTGCAACTTTAGAGTCATGAAGCTTGTTGTAAGACTTGGTTTCTCAATTTCTCCAGCACATATGTTGGCCCCAACCCATGCCAATCCATCTCTCACCATACAGTTATTTGAATGAGTTAGGAACCAATCATCAAAGTTTCAAGCTTCTTTCAATTGGGTAGATGGTGTTTGATAAATCAACTTCTTTCTTCTTTTTCAGGCTTGGGTAACCACTGGAGCATGTAACTGTTTGGTGGGGATGATGGAACCACTTCTTGACGGACACTATTATATTGAGGTAATCTGGACAAAGCATCGGCCATGAAGTTTCCCCCTGGAATGTACTTCAATGAAATTAAAGCGTTTAAAATACTGTAAGCCCATTTGCTTGGAGACAATCTTGAGGCATTTCAGAGCCTCCAAATTTTTATGATCTGTCCACACCTCAAAGGGTGTTTGCCCCTTCTGAAATGCCTCCAGGTTAACAGAGCCCAGCGAACTGCAAAAGCTTCTTTTTCCCAGATGGCCATCGTCTTTCAGTTTCAGTTAATTTCAAGTATATGCACATGGTTGCAAAGTCCCCATCGTTTGCCTGTAGTACCACCCCAACTGCTACATCACTCGCATCTGCTTGAATTACAAAGGGGCATCCATGTTAGGATGTTTGAGCATGGGTTCTGCAGCAAATAATTAAGCTTCTCAAAAGCGGCACTCCATGGACCACTCCAAGGGTTTACTAGGCTTTGGTTTCCCTCCCCTTTGTCTTTAGGAGATTTGTTATAGGCATTGCAATCTTAGCAAATGCGGGATGAACTGATGAAAATTAGCAAATCCCAAAAAACTCTGCAATTGTTTCCTAGTCAGGAGGGGCCCATTCCAACACTGCTCGAGCTTTCCCCGGATCCATTTCTATGCCCTCATGCGATATTCGATAGCCCAAATAGTCAATTTTCTCTTGGTGGAATTCACACTTGGACAGCTTTGTACAGTTCAGCAGCTCGGAGTTTTTCCAGAACTGAACACTCTAGTTTCACATGCTCATCATGAGTCTCCATATAGATAAGAATGTCATCAAGGTAAATAACACCCCCTATAAATGTTCATGCAACACCTGATTTATCATTTGCATGAAGACTGGAAACCCCCTGTAGGCCAAAGGAAGAACGTTGAATTGGAAACACCCCATTGGACAGTTAAAAGCAGTTTTCCATTCATCTCCTTCCTTAATTCGAACTTCAGTAGTAAGCTTCTTTCAAATCAAGTTTGTGAAAATTTTCCTTTGGCCAAGTGGGCCAACATGTCCTTCATAAGGGGAAGGGGTACACGTTTTCCACGAAATGGCGTTCAGATTCCTATAGTCAACACAGAGCGCAAGAGAGCCATCTTCTTCACAGAACAATACTGGGGCAGCTACTGGGGCCTAGCAGGTTGTATAAAACCACGTTCCAAATTTTTATCAATAAATGACCTCAGCTCTTCTAGTTCCCTTGAGGTCATTGAGTACAGTTTCGGTTTTGGGAGTTTCACTCCTGGCAAATTTCAATACTGCAATCTGTTGAGCGATGGGGGGAGCTTGTCTGAGGCCCTTTCACTGAAAACCTCCTTCAAGTCCCAATATTCCTCTGGAATTTTCTCCTCCCCTTCAGATTCTCCGTGCCCTGGAGGCCAACTCTGTGGGATTCTCAGCTTCTGGTGGCAGCGGCTCCCCTTCTGGGGGCTGGTCAGTTGTATGCACAGTGATCCCCTCCTCCAGTTAATGTGAGGGTTCCATTTCGGAGCCAAGGCAGCCCCAATATAAGGGGCTCCATCCCAGGAGCCACAATAAGCACAAAGTCTCTATGCTTCCCCATCGTCATTTCTACTGGTTCCATTCAAATGTGCAGGGCGCCCCCAGCCCGATCCATCCAATTGGCAAAAGGCTATGGGCGTTTTAATTTCTAGCCAGGCCCATTTCTCTACTTCTGAATGATTACACACCTGGTGCACCCAGAGTCTAGCAAGGCCAACATTTCCCCTTGCCCCGGCAGTGGGTACCTTAATCCCACTGGAATGGTCATAGGGCCCTTGTTTGGACTTACCAGCGAGTCATCTTCGATTGATTCACTCTCTCGAAGGGGTTGGAGTTCCCAGCTCCTCTCCTTTCAGTGATCTCTACAACCTCCTCGCTTTCAGCGCAGTTTGCAGGCTTTGGGATTTTCAGGTTTCCTTCCTCCTCCTGGGCCCCCTTTTGCTCCAGCTTGACACGACAGTCAGCAGCCTGACCCTCTTTCCCACATGGGAAGCAGGCAGTGGTCTTGGGTTTTACCGTCAACCCCCCTTTTGGGTTTGAGGCTTCTCGAGGTTGGGAGGAAGGCTCTCCAGAGCCCGGCGTCAGTTTCCAGGTCAGATCAATTTCCACCTCTGCTGCCAGCACGTACCACAGCTGCAGCTCATCTCTTCTGGGCTTTGTAAGCCTCTATCAGAGCTCCCTGAGACCAGCCTCGAATGTGATAAGCCAGCTCTCTGAACTCCTGGGTGTACTCTGCCACTGATCTCCTCCCCTGATTTATGGTTTTCATCCTGATTCTGGCCTTACGTTCAGCTAGTGGGTCTTCAAACCTGGCCTGCAGCGCAATCATGAACAGGTCATAATTCATCAGCAAGGGATCATTATCATTATGCAAAGTCACCATCCACTTTACTTGCAGCTGTGCCTCAAGAGCCCTGGTAACACATCTGACTTTGGCTGCTTCAGAGGAAAAATCCTCCCATATTCCTCCATATGGTTCCAAACTTGGGCCAGGAAGAATCCTAATTCCTTGGGATCCCCCATATTTTACTTCCAGGAGGCACCTTTGGAGTTCTCGCCTTCTGGCAATTGCTCCCACCGGGGGCCCCTGGCTGGCTGCTGCTTGTTGCACTGGCTCAGGTTGATTTATGGGGTAGCTGCTCTGATCCTTCTGCTTGGAGCCACCCCCCTTCTTCCCCCGCATACCTTTGATCAGCCTGAGTTTCTCCAGCTACTTCGTGGAGGAGATGCAGGGCTTGATTTAGTAAAAATTCCTTCCTTTCCTTCTCTTGCCATGGCTCTCCTCTTCCCGTGGGGTGGTAGTGGTCACTCCTGGAGGAGGCTTTCCTGCAGGATCCTTCCATCCGACTCCCAGAGTCCATTTAGATTTTACAACTGGGTTTTCATCAATACTTAAATCTGCTAACAAATCAGTTTCCTCTATTGTCTCTAATAGGAGGGACTCCTGCCCTCCAGTTGCTCCCAGGTCTTCGTGGTCGCTGGCTGGTTCAGACATTGCGTTCAGACCCCCTCGGAAGAAGTTGTAATTTCTCCGGGTGGGCTGGTAAACTGAGATTCAGAATAATGTCAGGTAGTGCTCCATTCAAAATCCAAGAAAGAAATACTTAGACTCCATGAATTAGAGAAAAGATATCTTTTACTGGAAATCAAGTGGTAGCAACAAAAGAATTCTGAATCTGAGAGAATGAGCGCAAAAATCACATATACAAAGTGATGGCAACATTCCCACCCACAATAGTTCAAGCAGGCTACCCAATTAAAAGTTGTGGATAATGTCATGTGGGAATCTCCAGGTGGTGATGAGGCCTCTGTCCGTTGACCTTGGCATATTTTGATAAAGACAGAAATCAAAGCAAGAAAAAACCCCCAACTGATATACCTCTTCTTAACAAAACCTCCAGCTCACTTCCCATAATCAAGTCCCCCCTCCTCCCCCTGTTACTTATGACAGCCAAAAGATGCAAAGCAAAAGAAGGAAATCTTGAAGGCTGACAGGCAGTGAACTGTACCCCCTATCAGATATAATCCATTGTGGCACATCATGTAACTGATAAACATGTTTAATGAATAGACCGGCTAATTTATGTGCTGATGGAAGACCAATACAGGGTATAAAATGTGCCTGCTTGGAGAAAAGGTTTATTATGTTCCAAATAACAGTAAAACACCGGCTATTAGGTAAGTCCACAATAAAATCCATACTGATATCCTGCCATGGACGATGAGGATCCGATACTAGTTGTAGTAATTTTAACTTTTTCTGGCCTGGTTTTTGTGGTCACACAAACATGACATCCTTTAATATAGTCCTCTATATCTGTCCTCATAGAGGGCCACCAAAGTTGACATTTCACTAGATGTAATGTTTTTAAAAACCCATAGTGACCAGCCAGTTTAGTGTCATGACACTGTTTCAAGACCCTGGGTCATAGTATTTTTGGTATATACAATTTTGTGCCCTTCCATGCCATGCCATCTTGAATTTCACACAACGTAAGATTCTCTTTCAACCATTGATCATGCTGTATTGCTTCACACAAATCCATTGCCAATTGGGACCGTAAGGAGTATATAGAACCTTGTTCCAGAATGAGCGGTTGTACCACCTCACTTCTCCTACTATTATATTGTGGCAAGCAGGAAAGTGCATCTGCCATAAAGTTTTTCCCCGCAGGGACATATCACAATATAAAATTAAAATGACAGAAATATAATGCCCAATGTACCTGTAAACACCCCTTGACCCCTTTAAGGAGGCTGCCTTGATGGGGCAGTTGTTCCAGCTCCCAATAATCCCCTCTGACTATTACTTCCAACCTCTCTCTGTCCTTTAAGCTGACGCAACCCGGAATCTAGTTCAATAGCTACAGTATACCAGTCTTGTATCCTTGGTGGAAGACCTCAATATAAACAGGCCTGGCAAAGGTCTCTATCCAACCCTTCCTGGAACAGATGGATAATTAAATGTTCAGGCCAGTTATGTAGGTGTCCAGCCCTCCTAAATTCCTGCATATATTCTACTGCTGCCCTACCCCATTGTTTGATAGACAGCAATGCATCTTTGGCCTGTTGTATTTGAGAACTATCTTCAAAACGGGACCTAAGGGCCTCCAGGAACAGGCCAACATTGGCTAATACTGTAGAATGTTCTCTGTGCAGATCTGTGGCCCATTGTCCGGCCTCCCCCCCAATACTCCTGTGATGGCCATTATCATGGCCAATGGGAAAGATATAATCTACCATATAAATCAAGGTGATTAATTACTTGGCCCATAAAAACCGCCACCCTATCTGCTGCTCCATCAAACGTGGCCTGTAACTGAGGAGGTCCCCAGCTATTCTGTTGTGGTCTCCAAGGGGCCAAGCCACCCCCAGACTTGGTGGGATCTTGCCTATCATCTCCACAACCTGCTCCACCCCAATCAAGTAGGGTAGTGTTAATATCTGATTGACTTTTTCCAGGCAATCCTGAAAATCCATATCTCTGAGATATAACTGGCCCCATAGTCTCTAGGAATCATCCAGATGGTGGTTCACAATGCTCCAGACCCCTAGGAATGTCTATTGGGTTGGAACTCCGTAAAGGGCCCTGAGATACTAATGAAGATCCAGAGGGACCAGCATACTTCTCTTTTCCATACCAACTAGACTGATCCTGTAATGATACTTCACCAAATTGTGTCCTTAATATGTCCAAAGTGGTACTTCCTGGAACCATTCAGCCACTATTGTCCATACATGGCCACTGTTGGACTCACCAACTGTCCGTGGTCCCAAGAGGGTTTGCATTCCTCTGTGTCTTCCAGTCATTTGTTTGAATGTCCACCTGCTCCAGGGGTTCACTCAGCCTTATAGACTTCTGTGTCTTTGGATGTACAACCGGTTGCACAGGGGTTTCTGTTTCTGAACTAGATCCCTCAACCACAACCTGCTGTTCCTCTGCCACCTCAGTGAGCAGAACATGGTCTATTCCTTCTGCCATATCACCCTCCCACCAACAAGTTATAGAACAAAATATATATTATGTTTCTGAACTCTAACCTTCTCTCAGCCAGTCCTTGAGTATTGAAGATTTGTCCTGAAGTGAATACAAACTCCAGCTCCTTTGTAGTGCAATAGTGGTTTATTCATTAGCTCAGCAAATAACAAATACTCTTCTCTGACAAGAAAGGCTAAAAGTCAGGCAAGGTTAGAGTTGGGTTTGAGTTTGCTCCCTTTCCTTTTGTTACCATTATCATGAGACACCCCATCACACCCAGGTCTATACACAGTTCTAATTCTGGCCACACCTAATCCATTATCCCTAAATGCTATTAACCCTATAACATTTCTACATCCCTACACTATTCCAACCCTCACTAACTGATCCCCACCTGGTGCCACCTTCACCATGTTTTAACCTAAGGCTTAATTACCACCTATATGTGCCCCAACCCCCTTTAACAATATGCACCACATCAATACATGAAAAGAGCCATTTCCAGCAGCCCCGCAGTTGTTTCAGAATCCATCCTGCAGCCTTGCAGTTGTTGCAGAATCCATCCTCAGCTCTGCTGAGTCATTCCAAAGCCATCTGCCAGCACACAAGCAGAAATACAGATCAGGCAGCAGCAGAGATAAGGTGACACAGTCAGCTGACTTGCTGCAAGGCATATTCAGAGCTGACGTGCTCCTGGTGAATTCAGAGCCTGACAATACTGTCCTTTGAAATGGGCAGGTGGTGGGACTAGATGACCTACAAGGTGCCTTCCAACTCTGTTAATCTAAACCAGACTACTTTGGGGGCAGATGTAATTAGAACATAGGTAAAGGTAAAGGTTCCCCTCACACATGCATGCTAGTTGTTTCTGGCTCTAGAGGGAGTGCTCTATTGGCATCCTTTAGTCTCAAAAGACTATGGTATCATGCTCTGAAAAGAGGTCCCAAAACAGCATCTAATGCAGCTAAAAAGGCCAATTTGAGAGTGGCAATCTCTTCCACACTGAGGACAGATACAGTCTGTCCCCTGTCCAGCCCCCAGATTTCTCTGGTTCCGGGACTGTCTCTTTGCCTCAGCCTGCCAAATGAGTGTGTCTTTGAATTGAAGAAGGCCATGCTGCATCTTTAGCCTCCAAGCTGAACAATCAGAGGTCAAAGTTTCTCAGCTGTTAATGTCCATTCCCAAGGCCTTTAGCTCCCTCTTGCAGATATTCTTACATTGCAGCTGTCGTCTCCCTCTAGGGCACTTTCCCTGTACTAATTCTCCATACAGGAGGTCTTTCAGAATCCACCCATCAGCCATCCTCTCGATATGCCAAGCCAGCATAGACATCGCTGTTTCAATAGTGTATACCTGCTAGAAATTCCAGCACATTCCAAGCACATTCCAAGCAATTCCAAGCAATTCCAGCACATTCCTATTTGGAACTTTGTCATGCCAGGTGATGCCAAGAATATGTTAGAGACAGTGCATATGAAATGTGTTCAACTTTCTCTCCTGCTGTGCAAAAAGTGTCCAAGACTCACTGCAGCACAAGAGCGTGCTCAAGACACAGGCTCTATAGACCTGGATCTTTGTATGTTCCATCAGCTTCTTTTTAAGCCGTACTCTCTTTGTAAGTCTGAAAAATGTGATGCCCACTTTACTATTCATATACTAAATATATCTATTCAGCTCAGTAAAGAGAGAGTGTCAGAGATAGTTGAGCCTAGGTACACAAATTCATGGACTACCTCCAGTTCTTGTTCAGAGATTGTAATACAGGTAGGTGAATCCACGTCCTGACCCATTACTTATGTTTTTTTCAGACTGATTGTTAATCCAAAGTCTTGGCAGGCCTTGCTAAAATGATCCATAAGTTGTTGAAGGTCTTCGGCAGAGTGAGCAATAATGGCAGCATCATCAACGAAGAGGAAATCCCACAAGCATGTCAGCTGAACTTTGGACTTTGCTCTCAACCTAGAGAGATTAAAGAGTTTTCCATCTGATCTGATCATCTCTGTTACAAAGCTGAAGAGCCAGCACTATCTAAAGACATCTCCGTGATCATGCAGCCAGCATGACTAAATGCTGAAGGTGCATGGAATGCTATTACCTTTCCACAAAGTGGTCCCTATTTTTTTACTTGCATTTTTACATGCTTTCGAACTGCTAGGTTGGCAGAAGCTGGGACAAGTAACGGCAGCTTACTCCGTTATGTGGTGCTAGGGATTCAAATCACTGAATTGCCAACCTTTCTGATTGACAAGCTCAGTGTCTTAGTCACTGAGCCACCATGTCCCTCTTGAGGAACATGCTATTTCCATTTGTCTTCTTCAAATCCTGCCCACACTGTTCTGTTCTCTCCATCCAGCCTCAATTGTGATAGGATGCAAACCAGTTTTCTGATGCCCCAATTTATAGTATTTTGGCATGAATGAGAAGATAGAAAATCAAGCATCATTATGAAGAGAAAATAGGGAGAGGAATAGCACTACGATGCCAAAATTGAGGATTCCATTAAAGTCTGTAAAGCAACAGGTACAGTAAGAATGGGTTCATGTTTTATAAAGAATTCTCATGACCACAAAAGCCACAGTAGTCCAGCCAGAGCTTAATAAGAAAAAGTTGTTGGACTATATTAAGGGGGGGGGGGATATTTTACTGCTTCATGGATTTGATTTGTCTTTTTTATCCAACACCTCTCTGCCTCACTGATTTTGTTTTATAAGCTAAACAAATCATTGAGTGGTACTCTGGAGTCCTTTTTCAAGACATTTCAGAAATTAAAGGAAGAACTTTTTTTGCATGAGATCTCTTAGGACTTCTTTCACAGTGCTTCTTACACAGTAATACCAGGGGTGGGATTCTACTGGTTCTGTCCAATAGAACAGGTAGCTCTGAAGAGCAGCAGACATAGAACCAGTTCTATGTCTGCTGCTGTTTTGGCCCACCCACCTGCCCGGGCTCTTACCTGACCTTTATTTCCTGCTTTTTCAACCTCAGCTGCTGTGCAAGGCACAGCTGTGGTTGAAAAAGCAGGAAAAATGTGCTTTTTCAAACACTGCTTCCCTGCACGCAGTGCTGTTCAGCTGTCCAGGCAGTAAGCTGATGAAGATTTACACACACATGCAGTGTTTTTTTTTTATTACATTTATATGCCGCCCTTCTCCGAAGACTCAGGGTGGCTTACAATTTTTTTGGGATACAACCCAGTGTGCTCAACAATAGCCTTCATTCCATTGTATATGCCTGCTTATTACTAAGCGGCATTTTTACAAAGTCAGCTTATTGCCCCCAACAATCTTGGGTCCTCAATTTACCTACCCCGAGAGGATGGAAGGCTGAGTCAACCTTGAGCCTGGTGGGATTTGAGCCTACAGTAATTGTAGGCAGCTGGATCTTAAGAGCAGGCATTTAACAGCCTGAGCCACCAAGTGTGCAGGGAAGCACATCGTAAATCACTGAACTGGTAGTTAACCTTGTCAGATCCCACCCCTGAGTAATGCACAGCACTGTCTTCAGCTTTGACATTGTTCATTTGCAGATAGATGTTGGAGCTGTCTTTGAAGGCCATAAACTGTCCTTGGATTCTTGGTGAATAATAGTTGATAGTTAACAAGCCATTCCAGTCCTTGGCCAGGTTTCTGTCTGACCCAATCCATCCTGTAACTATTAATATCAAATCCAGTGGGAGTGCAAGTCAGTTTATGAGTTTGCCCTGGTTTCTTCACTAAGTTCAGCCAGGGCAAAAATATCTGGGAGAGGCCTCCTAAACAGAGAAGAAAGAACAGAATTGAATGACAGTTAAGACATCATAGCCATTGTTAAGAATTGAAATGTCATTTCATTCAAGGAAGTAAAGAAATAGAATAAAATGGCAAAATGAACACATGGGAGGAGAAGACTGCCAATGTGAGCAGAACTGGAAAGAAGGACAACATAATATTATTGTTGTTGTTGTTGTTGTTGTTGTTGTTGTTATTATTATTATTATTATTATTATTATTATTATTTAGACTTGTATGCCACCGTCCTCCCTAAGGACTCAGGGCGGCGAACATATAAAAAGAATACATTTTCAAAAAAAAATTAAACAAATACAAGTCTATAAATTACTAAAAATGAATTAAGACAATTAAAATTACAACAGTAAAACAATACAATTAAAACAACCCACCCCCGGGTCAATCCAGGCTGGCCTGCTGAAACAGCCAAGTCTTCAGGTCTCAATGAAAGGAGCGGAGATCAGGGGCCAAACAAAGATCCGCAGGGAGCTCATTCCATAGGATGGGCACTCCCACAGAAAAGGCCCTAGCCCTGGGGACCACCAGATGACAGTGCCTAACCGACGGTATTCCCAGGAGGCCGCTCCTGTGGGAGCGCACGGGGCGATTGGAGTGTGATGCTGGCAGGAGGCGTTCCTGCAAGTACCCTGGACCCAAGCCATTTAGGGCTTTATAAGTTGTAACTAACACCTTGAAGGAAACCCGGAAGGCAACCGGCAACCAATGCAAGTCACACAGGAGGGGTGTAACATGGGAGTATCAGGATACCCCCATCACAGCCTGCGTGGCCGCATTCTGCACCAGCTGCAACCTCTGAGTAATCCGCAAGGGCAGCCCCATGTAGAGAGCGTTGCAGTAGTCAATTCTGGAAGTGACAAGCGCATGAGTGACCGTTCGAAGGGCATCCCGGCTCAGGTAAGGGCAGAGCTGGCGAACCAGCGAACCTGGGCAAAAGCCCCCCCACAGCTCCCACTTGCTCCTCCAGATTGAGCTGTGCATCCAGGAGGATGCCCAGATTCTTCGCTATCCACGGGCCCAGTAACACCTCCCCTCCATGACCAAAGATGTCACATCCACTGGAAACTGAGATGCCGGTAAGAACAGCCATTCAGTCTTGGCCAGATTGAGCTGGAGCCTGTTACTCCCCATCCAGGCCTGCACCGCCTCCAGGTACCGGGACATCATGGAGAGAGCATCACTGATCTGGTCTGGGGTGGAGATATAAAGCTGGGTATCATCTGCATATTGATGATACCTCACCCCAAATCCGCAGATGATCTCGCCCAGCGATTTCATGTAGATATTAAACCGCGGAGAGGTGAGAGAACCAACCCCTGGGGCACCCCACAAGTGAGGGGCCTCGGGGATGACCTCTGCTCTCCTGCCAACACTGACTGAGAGCAGTCCGAAAGGTAAGAGTAGAACCACTGTAGAACAGTACCCCCACTCCCAACCCCCAGAGCCGCCGCAGAAGGATACCATGGTCGATGGTATTGAAGCTGCTGAGAGATCTAAAAGGACCAGGACAGAGGAAAAGCCCCTGTCCCAAGCCCTCCAGAGATCATCCACCAGTGCGATCAATGCTGTCTCTGTGCTGTGTCTGGGCCTGAAACCCGATTGGTACAGGTCTAGATAATCAGTTTCCTCCAGGAACAGTGGAAGCTGCTGAACCACCACGCTCTCGATAACCTTTGCTAAAAAACGAAGGTTGGAGACTGGATGATAGTTGTTCAAAATGGTTGGGTCCAGAGCAGGCTTCTTGAGGAGGGGTCTCACCACCGCCTCTTTCAAGGCGGCGGGAAAAAACCCCTCACTCAAAGAGGCATTGACAACTGCTTGGAGCCAACTGCGTGTAACCTCCCTGAAGGCATAAACCAACCAGGAAGGACATGGGTCCAATAAACACGTGGTGGAAGACAGCCTCCGCATGATCCTGTCCACTTCATCCAGGGAGACAGGGTAAAACTCAACCCAGATAGGATCCACAAGACTCGTCGCCACTTCATCACCTAAACCCTGCCAGTCAGAGTCCAAGCAGGCCCGAATCTGAGCGATCTTATGCACCAGATATAGACTAAATTCTTCTGCTCTGCCCTGCAAAGGGTCCCCCCTCTCCTCCAAATGCAGGAGGGAGTGCTGAACAGCACATCTGCTGCTCTACATCTCGCTTCCAGGTAAGTCCTAATATAGGCTCTTAGCTGGACACGGTCAGACTTGGAATGACTAGTCCTCCACCTGCTCTCCAGGCATCTTCTCTGCCACTTCATCCCCCGAAGCTCCTCTGAGAACCAAGGAGCCAAACGAGGTCTGCGGCGAGGAAGAGGCCGCAAGGGGACAACCCGGTCGAGCGCTGCCGAGGCTGCCTGTTGCCAGGCAGCCACTAAAGTCTCAGCCGGGCTGTGGTCGAGGGAGGTGGGCAAGAACCCCAGGGCCACCTGAAACCTCTCCGGGTCCATCAGGCACCTGGGGCGGAACCATCATATCGGCTCCTCATCCCAGCAGTGAGGGGCAGCCAACTGGAAGACCAGCCTCCAGCGATAGTGATCTGTCCATGATAGGGGTAGGATAACCAGTGATCCACCCCCCCAGATCACTACACCACTGTCCCGAGACAAAAACCAGGTCGAGCGTGTTCCCCCCCTCATGGGTGGGTCCCTGAATCACCTCGGTCAGGTCCATGGCTGTCATGGATGCCAGGAACTCCTGGGCCAAACCAGACGCCACTCCCAGAGAGAGCAAGTTGAAGTCCCCCAGGACCATAAGCCTGGGAAACTCCACCGCCACCCCCGAGAGGGCATCTAGCAGCTCGGGAAGGGTCATTGCAATGCAGCTGGGGGACAGGTACGTCAGCAACAGGCCCAACTGACCACCCAGGCCCAACCTCAGGAGGAGGGACTCACACCCATCTATCTGCAGGACAGTGACCTCCCTTGGAAACAAGGTCTCCCTGATAACCATGGCTACTCCTCCATGCCTTCCCTAAGTTCATGGCCAGTGCAGCACCCAGAAACCTGGGGGACATAGATCACACAGAGGGACACCCCCCTCTGGTCCCAACCAGGTCTCTGTAATACACGCCAGATCCGCAGCCTCCTCCTCAATAAGTTCACGGAGGAGGGGGCCTTATTAGCCACGGATCTGGCATTTACATACACCAGCCTAAGCCCAGGGACCGCATCTCCCAAGACCCCAGGGGAGCGGGCAGAGACCTGAGGGTCGGAGCACACCACTGCTCGCAAACAGCGGGGGGGGCACTCCCAACACATAATTTGGCCCTTTGTCTCGTCCACTCCTGCTATAACCGATCGCTCTAGGGATTATCAATCCCTCCCTGCTCAGCATGGACCCCATGGCCCCTTCACCCCGCTCCTCCACTACGAGACCCCTCTCCGGCCTGGATAAACCAGATTGTAACAACAAGGGTTGAACCCCCTCCCTTCTCCCTATCCCATTAAAACACCAAATTAAAAAATTTAAAAGACGTCCCTTAAAACCAAATTTAAAATTTAACCCCTTGGTCGCCATGCCACCTCTCGATCCCAGGATGGTCATTAAGGCAAGCTGTTGATAACCCAGTGGGCCACCTCAAGGACAAGGGAGCAGTCCTGAGGGCCCATAACTCCGATAGTAAGTAAACACCCATAAAACAATTTATCACAATTCATAGAAGGTGGAGATGGGTAAAAACGTCATACGGCTGAGATGTTACACAGATGTTACACAGATGTAAAGTGTCTAGGTGAAGAATAAAAAGTCCAGATATCAGTGTCCAAAGAGTTCCACACCACAAACAGGCCTCTCACACCTGTTTGGGGGACCAGAGTCAAAATGGACAACCCACCGCTCTCTCACCGCGGTGGCCAAAACAAAATTGGAGCTGATAGGTCAGTAGTTGAACCCCTCTATCCTCTCACAATAGGGGGGTAGTCCACCCATTGTCCCCACACCACAATGGGGGCCCAACCTGAAGCCACATCTTGTGGAGGGAAGAGGTCCAAGATGGATTGAGGACTATGACCGCTGATTGGTAGATGACACTGCACCCACAAGATTGCAAACAGGAGACTCCAGGCAGCCAAAGCGGCAGTAAAAAGCAGAAGCAGAAGACGGGCCAAGAGTAACACATGGGGTAGGCAGGAAGTCCAGGTAGAGGGTCCAACGCAGCTGTTAATTTCATCACCACAGCCAAGGTCCCGAGCCATGAAAACCGGCCGACTGTAGGGGTCTCTCCTCCGATGTTAATACCAAATTCCAACCCCCATCAGGCCAGTACCAGCTCACCCAACCCGGCCAACACCCAATGGAGCCAACACTCCAGGCTAGAGTCAGTCCAGCCAACTGTTGTTTCCATACCAGCCAACGCCCAATGGTGCCGACACTCCAGGCTTGAAACACTCCAGCTGTCCATCACCACCAACTCCTCCACATCCACCTGGGCTCCCACCAAAGCCATCGAAGCCACCAGGACCGCCAAGCCGATGAGACCGCCCAGGTCACCGGGCCTCCGAAAGCGCCCCCAAGGCAACCAAGAGCATCGTCAGCTAGCCCAGCAACCGACAGCAGCAACACCCAGGGCCATCCCCACCGGTGCCACAGCCACGCCATCAAGAGCCTCCGCAGCCGCCAAAGCCGCCGAAGTCACCACCGTGGCCGGAGCCTCTGCTGAAGCAGTCGCCATCTCCACTGCCTCCACCGCCTCTGCCACCGCAGCCACTGAAGCCGCCTCCGCTGCCAAAGTCGCCGCCACGGCCGGAGCCTCCGCTGAAGCAGCCGCCATCTCCGCTGCCTCTGCCGCCCCAGCTGCCACAGCCTCCGCAGCCGCCAAAGTCGCCACCGAAGCTGCCGAAGCCATTGCTGCTGCCGGGACCTCCATCGGAGCAGCCGCCATTTTCCCTGCCGCCGGGACAAGCAGCTGAAGTCGAGAACCCGGCTGCAAACTTGCCACCGACCAAGCCAGGCTGAGAACAGCTCGGCTCCATGCCTAGACCCTCTTGGAGAAATCCCAGAGGGTCCAACAGCATCAGGAGGGTCTCCACCACCACACACCACTGAAACAAACAGCCACTCCCGGAGAGCTTACTCAGCAAGGGACCACCATCTTGGGCATGCACAAACCAGACCATCTTGGGCATGCGCAAACCAGTAGAAGTCAAACAATGGCTGGATCTCCGAGGGCTTCAGTGAGGTTTTTTTTTCTGTTTACTTTGAAGGTTTAAATGAGAAGTGAAAGTGATGGTGATTTTGCATAAATGCAGATGGAAATTGTATAAATGTGAGATGAATGGCAAAGTTGACTCTTGGTGTCTGGAGATACATACTCATGCAGGTTTTACAAAATGCTAAGAAAGTATCTTGCCAGCCCCTTCCTCCAAGATCTTTGTTACCTCAGCAATGTCCAATACAGCTCTGGAATTTTCTGGTGGTCTCTATCCAAGACAAAATGAGCCCAACCCTCTTTATTTCACAGTTTGAGAAATCCACTCAGGGTCGGTTATTAATGTCTAGATATTTACGATACATATTCCAAAATACTCCATTATCACCATCTTGTGGACATGAAACAGTTTCACATTTTTATTATAAAATATCTATTGCTACCTTCAAAAAATGTGGGAAATATATAGATCTTAAACCTGAACTTTTTTTGGTTAGGTATAGTACCAGAAAAAAATTATAAACAAAGTCTACATTTAATATTGCATGTATTAACAGCAGCGAAGATTGTATTTGCTCAGCATTGGAAAAATGAAGAAATACCACTACATGAAGAGATAATTAAGAAGATATTGGATTGTGCAGAAATGGACAGATTTACATTGAAGATCATCTAGAAAGAAGGTACAGAATATTATCAAACATAGAATTTATTTTATCAATGGTTGGAAAAAAGGAGTAAAGATTAGGAATATAGCAATAGCACTTAAGACTTATATACTGCTTCACAGTGCTTTACAACCCTCTCTAAGCAGTTTACAGAGTCAGTCTATTGCCCCCCAACAATCTGGGTCCTCATTTTACTGACCTCTGAAGAATGGAAGGCTGAGTCAACCATGAGCCTGGTGAGATTTGAACTGCCAAACTGCAGTCAGCAGGCATTCTAACCACTGCACCACCACAATTCATAATATAATTTGTATTGCTAAGCAAACAAAATAACCCAGACAACATGATGTTTATTAAACAAAAATCAAATCTAATAGTAGAAAATTAATAAAACTTTATTAAAAAATGTGGGGAAAATATCCATATGAGATGACATGAGATGAGAACTGCTGTGCAGGTAGTCCTTGACTTAAAACAATTTGTTTAGCATCTGGCTGAAGTTATAATGACAATGAAAAAAATGGCTTATGACTGATCCTTGAATTTATGACCATTGCAGCATCCCCATGGCCTCATGATCAAAATGAACCACAGTAGTACAGTGGTTAGAATGCAGTACTGCAGGCTACTTCTGCTGACTGCTGGCTGCCTGCAATTTGGCAGTTCAAATCTCACCAGGCTCAAGGTTGACTCAGCCTTCTGTCCTTCCGAGGTGGGTAAAATGAGGGCCCAGATTGTTGGGGGCAATATGCTGACTCTGTAAACAGTTTAGAGAGGGCTGTAAAAGCACTATGAAGCAATATGTAAGTCTAAATGCTAATGCTATTGCTTGACAACCAACATGAATTTATGATGATTGCCATTTGCAATATTCCCACTGACTTCTTACAAGCAAGATCATCAGGTGAAGCTGGATTTGTTTAACAACCACATGATTCACTTAACAACTTCCATGTTTTGCTTAAGAATCTTGGGGGGGGAGTTGTAAACCAGGCAGAATGAGCACCACCACCAAGAAAAATTTGGGTACCAATTATGGTGATAATTTGAGGTCTATCTATATTAGCGAAGGGCCAGTGTTTGTGTTGGGATTTTTTTTAAGGAAGAACTAAAAGATTCTTAAGTAGAATGAATGGTAGAAGAATGAGTGAAAGGACTGATGCCTAGTGGAGAGAGTTGGAAGAGAGGTTGCAAAATGGTTAGTGCTACCTTAACTACACAGAATTTCAACTTGTATTCTATCCCTGAATTTTAATCTCAAATATTTGTTTACCCCCTTTCCCAAAAGTTCTAAAGAAATTAAAGAATAAAAGCCAGAGATGGAATGACTTGCCTTCTGAAGTTGTGGGTACTCCATCACTGGTTTTAAAGGAGAAGTTTAGATAACCATTTGTCTGAATTGGTATAGCAGAGGGTTGGTGTAGCAAGGGGCCTCAGCAGGGGTTGGACTAGAAGACCTCCAAGGTCCCTTCCAAATATGTTATTCTGTTATTCTGCTTCAAGATGAAATCCTGAAGAAGAAAAAGAATGCATTTTGATATACTATCTTCTACTGGAAAAGGAAATGTCCTGAAAGATATTCCTTCTACTGGTGAAGGAAGACTCTTCAAGAAACCACAGCAGGCTAGTTGGAGGCCACTAAAGGAAAGCCATAATAACTAATTATTAATAACCTTTTGTAGTATACCTCTTTTTATTTTTAGCCTCTCTTTGGTGAGCTTTTTCCAAATACCAGATAATTCATTTAGTGATTCTCTAGTGCCCTCTTCTTGAGAACATTTATCAAAATAGTGAAGATTGTTTGTATATAGTTGGATAAAGTTTCTTTCACTATGTCTCTTGCACAGTAATAAACTGGTATGTCTTGGGCTTTTTATCCATTTGCAGGCAGAAGTTGAAACTGTCCTTGGAGGAGATAAATTATTCTTGGATTGCTGGAGAGTAAGAGTTGTCAGAAGAGCCATAATGAACAAGCCAGTCCAGTCCTTTTCTGGCTTTCTGCCTAATCCAATCTATCCAGTTTTCTGCCTAATCCAATCTATCCAGTAGCTGTTGATAATGAATCCAGCAACAGCAAAGTCAGTTTATGGGCTCCTCCTGATTTCTTCTCCTCCTGAATTGGACTCGATCAGGACTATCTGAGAAGGCAACCTAATTATAGAAGAAGGAGCAGAACTGGTTTAGGATTAAGATATGGAACAATAAACCATTTCTATCTAATGCAATTTGAGGTGAAGCAATAAAATATGAAAACCCACCAAGAGTGGTAAATATTGGAAAGAAAAACAGCATAGTGTAGGAATAGTATGGATCTTTGGGAGATTCTCTGAGTGTGGATCAAGTGCCATGATAGAGTCTGAGGTTTAAAATAGGAATTGAAAGCGACATCAGCTTTGCAACAACCCAGGTGTATAAATATGAGGCAAAAAGCCAGAAATATTGAAAAAGCTCTGCAGAGATCACAAACAATTAATTTAGCCCAAATGACCTTGGGGACCAACACTGAGGATCAATAGGACTTCAATCAGACAATTGCTGAGGTTAAGAAACACCGTCCTAGACAATAGAGTTGATGTTTGGTTGTTGTTGTTTTGATCTCATATTTAAGAAGCATATGAATATTTTCCCCATGTCCTTTTTCCCTTCTAGAGAAAAGTTGGAAACTGGCAAGACTGGCCACTCAAAGAAATAGAAAAGAGGTGCTGTGATGACCTTCAGGAAAAATTGCAAGAATACTTTTCAAATCACTTTCTGTTATCCATGAAACATACATTCCTATTCATCCTTCTCCATTCCCATTTCACTCTTTAGATAAAAAGTATGGAATTAGTTGATGATGGGAAGACTCACCTGTTATACATTTCTGTTTTTTTTAGAAATTCTGTTATATATAGCAGTGGTTCTTAACCTGGGCGATAACGCCCCCCAAGGGGCGATTTTGTTTTTCAGGGGGGCGATGGAATGAAAAGGGGCGATGTGGGGGCAAAGGAACAGAAGGGGGCCGATATGGGGGTGATGGAGCGAGATATATTGGGAGAGAGAGAGAGATCTATATTGGTAGATAGGTAGGTAGGTAGATAGACAAAAAGACAGACAGACAGGTAGATAGATAGGCAGGAAGGCAGGCAGGCAAACATAGACCTTTTGGATGGATGGATGGACGGACAGACGGACGGACAGACAGAAAGAATGCGAGAGCAGCAGCACTTTGGGAAAGCGGTGGCGGCGGCTTTTCCCAACATGCTGCCACATTCAAGGCGCTGGTTCAGGTGCGGTACAACAGTCAATGGGGTGAGCCTGCAGGGCCAGTGCCTTGAACGCCCCCCTGCTGCCTCTTAGCGCCCCTCTGCTGGCCCCCTTGGGGATGCTAAGAGGCGGCAGGGGGGTGGTTATGTTGGGGGAGGAGGGCGATGACAACTTCTTCAATGGCTCAAGGGGGCGATTCTTTCAAAAAGGTTAAGAACCACTGATATATAGCACCAAAGAGCAAACAAAAAATATAGTCACTATGTGCTTTACTGCTCAACAGTTTAACTGTGACAGGAAACAGGAAATTCTCCTTGGAACAAAAAGACCATAGATCATACCTAGTAAAATTACAAACACTGCCATCTACTGGTTGAATACTTCTGTAGTTGTTGCAATGCAAAATCTAACATGTATTCAAACAGTTTCCAGAACTGCAACAGTTATGCCAAATGAGAGAGAGTGGATTGTATTCATGGTCAAAGTTTGAGAGAAAACTTATTGTACTTGCATTCCTTTTAAGTCACACACTTAGTGTGGGAATCCAAATTCACAAAGAACCTGCCAGGAGAGTGCAAAAATAAAACTCAAAGAGTGCAAGCAGATCTAGAGTCAAAGGTGACTCACCTCTGCCTGAAAAAGTGTAAGAATATCTAGCTAATTTTCTATTCCTCTTTACTTTGTCTGCAACTGTAGTTACTTTGTTGTTTGTATGGATGAAAATTGGTCCTTTTTGGGAAATGCCCTCCAGGGACATGGGCTAAATAGTTCTCCTTCTTGCTCTTAACTTCTCCTCTCAAGGACACACAGAGTAATTGAACAAAGAGGAAATCACTGTGTCTCCTTGCACAATAATACAAGGCAGAATCTTCAGGCTTCAAGTTGTTCATTTGGAGGTAAGGTGAAATCTGGGAATTGTCCCTGGAGACACTGAATCTTCCCTCCACTTTGGAGTTATACCACTGACTGGTTCCTTTTGGTTGGTTAATGCCTGCCACCCACTCCAGCTCTTTTCCTGGAGTCTGTTGAATCCAATGGATTTCATGGATAGTAAAGTTGTAACCTGAGGCTTTGCATTTTAGGTGGAGGGAAACTTCAGGGAATACAACACCCCCTCCAGTCTCCACCAACTGGACCTCTGAGTGTCAGCCTGAAAATCAAACATCAGGGAATCAGGAGGAAACCTGATGAGGAGTGTTTATACTTATGGTTATGAAACTACCTGAAAGATGGATAAGGAACAGGAGGAAGGTCCAAAAAGGAACGTCTACCATTCTGTTCTATTTTCTTGAAGCTACTTGGTGATTGGATCTGGAGAGGCAAGTTTGCAAGAACTGTTTTTAAGAAGATGAAGCAGTTGAATTCATTCGCGTCATCTCCATATTATAAGGCCCTTTTCCTTGGAGACAATAAAGTGATGCAAATATTTTCACATGATTGTGAATGAGGTTGTTCAGTTGAATTGTTGTTTATGGGGAAAGTAGGAGGATGAAGGTATGTTGGATTTGTTCAACAACTTGAGTTATTTGTCAAATTAATAATAAAGTTAGAAATATAAGTAAATAAATAAAAATAATTTTCAGCTTAAGGTCTACAGCGCTGCTTTCTGTTCATTCAGACTAAGCACTTTTAGATAAATATACTGAAGAAATCAGGTTTTGAAGAAATTACTTACACATGTCTAGTATTAAATTAATAGGTTTTGTCATTTTCATTAATATGCCACGATGTTTTCAACTTAAAAATTAAGTCAGGTACATATGGAAGAAACATTGTCTAATGAATAACAGAATATTAGAGTTGGAAGGAACCTTGGAGGTCCAGTTCAAACTCCTGATCAACAAGGTGTTTTGTCTAGTGAAAAGAAGGACTAGGGGTGACATGATAGCCATGTTTCAATATCTAAGGGGCTGCCACAAAGAAGAGGGGGTCAACCTATTCTCCAAAGCACCTGAGGGCAGGACAAGAAGCAAGGGATGGAAACTAACAAGGAGAATCACCTAAAGAGAAATTTCTTGACAGTGAGAACAATTAACCAGTGGAATGACTTGCCTTCAGAAGCTGTGGGTACTCTACCACTGGAAGTTTTTAAGAACAGATTGGATAACCATTTGTTTGAAATGGTATAGGATTTCTTGCCTAAGCAAGGGGTTGCACTAGCAGACCTGGAAGGTCCCTTCCAACTCTGTTAATCTGTTAATCTGAGGCTGTGAATGTTCCAACACTGAGAATTTTAAAGAAAAGATTGGATAACCATTTGCCTTGAAATGGTATAAAGTCTCCCGCTTGAACAGGTGATTGGACTAGAAGACCTCCAAGGTCCCTTCCAACACTGTTATTCTATGTTATGTTGTGTTATTCAGGAAACCCCATGGCATTTCCAACAAATGGTTGTCTGATCTCTAATTCTTGAAGATGAGCTGAAAATATAATCTAAATTCACAAATGGATAAGCAAACAATTAAGCAGCAGACTCGACTCATTTATAACAAAAACTATGCATAAACACTCTGGTTTTCAGGTTTATTATTTTAAAATAAACTGCTGATGGAGTTAGGGCCATTGAGATCACTTGGTATGTGCTCTTCCATTGGACAGGAGTTGTGACACGACTTTTAGGATCCAGGGCAGAATCTTGAAGTATGCCATGCCTGCACTGGCAGTGCTGGTGAAGATTAAGAGATAATAAGAGAGAATGAAGTCAGGTGTAACTGGTCCTGTGCCATGTAAGGCTTTATATAGGTGATAACCAGTATTTTGAAGTGAGAGTCAGTGCACCTCACAGTGTCATGCCCCCATCGGAGCCTGAATCTGAGAAGAAGGATGAGTTGGAGTTGGAGCCAATGGAAATCGAGGGGGTGGCTTCATTGGTTTTGGAGGAATGTGGGGAGGAGCAGGCAGCCAAGGGACCCTCAATATTGGGAAAGCTTGTTAGCAGGGAGGGACAGGATGACTGAGAGAGAGCATGCAGTGGACATGAGGAGCGATGGAGCTCAGGCAATGAGCAAGGACCACCCACTCCTGATCCCTGAGCATGGATAGTAGAGAAGGTTTTTTAGCCTGCTTTAATGTTGCTTGGTGAAATAAAAGTAGTTGTGCAGTAAAAGTAATAAGAGCAGTGTTTAAAAAGTTATTAGATAACTGTCTGCATGCAAAATTGTCCAAATGTGATTTTCACAAAACCAGTTTAGATTACTTGGGGTACTATATCTCGGCAGAAATCCCCTTAAGATCTATTCATCTTGCACAATAATACATCTGTGTCTTCAGCTTTTAGGTTGTTTATTTGCAGATAGAAGTTGGAACTGTCTTTGGAGGCAGTAAACCATCCTTGGATTGTTGGTGAATAATAGTTACTATTAGATGAATAATAGTAAACTAATAACAGTATATAGTCCTGTGGCATGTAGAGATGTATAGCTGGTAGCCAGCACTTAGAAATGGGAGTTTGCGCAACTCACAGATTAGAAGTTTTTTAATGGCCAAATTGCCTATCCCTCCACATTCTGAAGCAATGCAGATTAGGAATCATCTTCAAGAGCAGTCCCAGGCAGTGTACTTTACAATAATCAAATTGCAGAGGGCCAAGGAAATTGTCTTGAGTGACAATTTAAGTGTCAGAGAAAAGAAACCTGAGTGTGGCCACAACTGTAACCTGAGAAAACATCACAGACAACAACCTCCCTCATTCTCATAAATATTTTTTTAAAAGGATGGGGCAAATGCATTGAGACTTGAAAAGCTCTATTACTTCATCTTTCTAATAAAACTAGTATTTGTTCTACATGGCTTTGGTTTCCTAGTCTGGTCTAGCTTGCACGTCTAACAACAACTGAACCTGCAGGAAACCAGAGCGAATCACTTAGAAACCAATAAGTGAATGTTAAACCACAATATAATAATATATTTTATTTTGTGTTTTTCATTTTCATTTCTTCTCTGCCTGAGTGATATTGTTCCAGATGCTTAGACAACTCATTTTGTGGTTCTCGGGTGTCCCCTCTTGAGACATTTCAGTAGTAAAAGGAAAAGTTTTTGCATGAGATCTCTTAAGATCTATTTCACTGTGCTTCTTGCACAGTAGTAGACAGCCGTGTCTTCTCCTTTTAGGTTGTTCATCTGGAGATAGAAGTTGGAACTATCTTTAGAGGCAATAAACCGTCCTTGGATTGTCGGTGAATAAGAGTTGTCACTGGATGAGTAATAGTAAACAATCCATTCTAGTCCTTGGCCAGGTTTCTGTCTGACCCAATACATGCTATAGCTGTTAACATTGAATCCTGTGACAGCACAAGTCAGTTTATGGGATTCTCCTGGTTTCTTTAGCACTGGATCTGACTGGGTCAGAACTACCTGAGAGAGGCCACCTAATGAAAAAACACAAACCACAATTGGATAATGGTTATAAAGTAAGAGTCATAGTTAACATATGAAATTTCCTTGAATTCTAGAAAAAACTTAGTATGGAGCAAATTACAGACCTTTAGAGAAGGCAGCCAGCATGGTGATAATTAAGAAGTGGGGTGTCATTGTGAAGAAGTTTGGAGGGATGAATTTTGAGATGAGCCTAAAGAAGACAACTAAGAGTTTAAATAGGAAGTAAAAGTCCTGTTGACTTTGCATAAATTCTGCTGGGACCTGTATAAATATGTGATGAAATCCATGAGTGTACTAAAATTTAGTAGAGTATTTTTTAACAAAGATGATGGAGTGTAACTGGATGGAAGCAATCTTTGATTTATGACCACAACTGGCACTTTAATCTTGGTAGTAAGTAGTACCATTTGACTGGAAACAACTCTAAGAGCACTTGTCACACAAGAATGTTCAAAGCTGGGTTGTATCTGTTTATCTATGTATTTCTGAAACTACCTACAAACTTTTTAAAACAATGGGAAAGTTACTTTTAGTCTTTAAATAAAATCATGAAGCCTTTCCAAAATCAGCTCCTTTGGGTTTCATGATGTTAGACATGTTTACATCTATTATATCAGAAGGTGAACTCAATTCCTGATGACTCCATAGATACATCTATTTAATTATTTTGGCAAAAGTTGGGAAGTTAAAGCAGTCCTTTCAGTGGAATTCCAAGATACATTTTGATAGGGTGGGGAAATGGGGTGATTTTAAAGCTTCCTTACTTTTGTATGGTAAAATAATAAAAGTATTTAAGATATGTACTTTTGAAAAAGCCAATAATACTCCCTCCTCATTAAATCTCTTGGTTAGGGCAAAGTTGAACAAGGTCGTATCTTCCAGGAAATATCATGGACCAATATATGTTACAAAGACTTCCTAATCACTCTGGAATGAGGATCCTAGAGGCTTTGTCCAATTCCTAGTAATATCTGTTCAGTGTCCTCTCTGCTTTTTCAGAAGGTAGAGGAAGGAGGACAGTTTTCCAGGCTAAACCACTTCCTATTTCCCTTGCCTGCAAAACAAATATAAAATAAAAGTGCTAATGGTAATGGAGTTCAGTAACTCTTTCATATTTGGAGCAGCACTTATACTTGGAAATAAAATCAGATGTTTCTATCTTTACCAGACTTCTGCTTTCTCCCTATTAAAACTCTGTCAAAATTGATTTGATAAAATTTACCCCATTTTAAATTCAGTTACCTTTAGATTGTTTTGTGAGTGATCTTTTCAAGTAAATCTATACAATCCATCTCTCTCTCTTTTTCCTCTCTCTCTCTTTCTGTCTGCCTGTCTCTGTTTCTCTCTGTCTGTCTGTCTCTGTCTCTGTCTCTGTCTCTGCCTCTGTCTCTGTCTCTGTCTCTCTCTCTCTCTCTGTGGTGTGTCTCCCTCTGTCTGTGTTGCTCTCCCCCTCCCCTGTCCCATCTGCTTTTTGTACAGAGTCCAAATAAATGTTGTCTTGGTGTGTGTTGCCTGGCACAGATATATACAGATGAGTCTGCAGCTGTGACAGAATTCAGCCAGAGGGAGAACTCATTCCTGGAGTGATCTGCAGAAATGGTGGCACAGCCTTTTACTGAATTGGCTAACCATTTGCCTCCACTATTGGCATTTATGGCTGAAAGCCATTCGATGCCTTTCCCTGGTGGTTGCTTGATCCAATTCCAAGGAAAGATAAAGAATAGCAATGGAGAAACCTGTGATTTTACAAACTAGGCTGAGTTGATTTCCAGGCCTCGCCATTCCTGGCCCAGATTCTACAAGCTGAATGTCTGAGAAGACCCTTGGGGGGGGGAGAAAGGATTGCAATGAACAAACAGCATAACTGACCAAATATAGGTCTCTTAATTTTCCAATAAATTTTATTATATCTTGGGAAGGCTGCAAGATAAAATGCAAAGAACCATGATGCCATGACAGCCATTTAGGTTGTCCCAGTGAGGTCTTTGAAAGGAAATGATGATCTCATAGTGAATGGGCTTATTTTGAAGCAAAGCATCAGCATTGCATAAACTTTGCATGAATTCCTTCCTATATTGAGTGGTGAGAAATAAATTCAGTCTTAAAACCTAGCTTTGCTACAAGGTCTTTCTGTTCCTTTTGATAAACTCAGATAGAGAGAAATTGTAATCTCACTTCTGAATGAAGTCCCTGATGAAATTTTAGACATATCACTAGGAATCAGTGTTATATTTTACCTAATTTTGGGAAGAGAAAAAGTAGAAATAATATGGAGCAATAATACCAACTTAATCCTTTGGGGGTGTGATTTGAGGGTAGATTATAAGAAACATTCGCAAATAAGTGAAGTTAGTAATAGCAAAACTCAATATCCTCAATATTTGTGATGCATTCTTAAACAGATCACTTCTATTTGTATACCCAGTGTTAGCTTTTCACTAAAATAAATTAAGTAAATGTCCCACCCATCAGTGATTTGATTATTTCTTGTACAGATTGGTCCCATCATATACTCATATGAGCTATAGTAGTGCAGTGGTTAGAATGCAGTACTGCAGGCTCCTTCTGCTGACTGCCAGCTGTCTACAATTTGGTAATTCAAATCTCATCAGGTAAAATGAGGACCCAGATTCTTGGGGGCAATATGCTGACTCTGTAAACTGCTTAGAGAGAGTTGTAAAGCACTGTAAAGTTGTATATAAGTGGAAGTGCTATTGCTATTGCTATCCCATTCTGGAGCAGGCCTGTGTGGCCAGATTTAGCAGGCATTAAGAGACAGAAACAATGAAGTAAAATAAGTAAACTGGTCCTATGAAAGGCTGGGCTAGTATAGCTGATAACCAGTACTTTGAAATCGGAATCAGTGCAACTCACAGATCAGTAATTTGTGATCTGCCCATACCTCTATATTCTGGAGCAGTGCAGGTTAGAAATAGACTTAAAGGGCAGTCCCAGGCAGAGTACTTTATAGTAATCCAGCTGCAGAGGGTCAAGGAAATGGTCTGGAGGGACAGGAGAAAGAGCCACTATCAGGATAACAGTCAGATAAAAGAAACATGAATCTGGGTCTGAAGTGTCACTTGAGAAAATATCTCAGATGAAAACCTTCCTCATTCCCTCAAAGATAAAAGGAGAGTGGGGAAAATGCATTAAGACTTGTAAAATGCTATTCCTATATCTTTCTAATAAAACCAATATAGAATAGAATAGAATAGAATAGAATAGAATAGAATAGAATAGAATGGAATTCTTTATTGGCCAAGTGTGATTAGACACACAAGGAATTTGTCTTTGGTGCATATGCTCTCAGTGTACATAAGAAAAAATAAAATACATCCATCAAGAATATTTGCTCTACATGGCTTTTGTTTCCTAATCTGGCCTAGCTTGCATGCCTGACGACAACTGGCAACTGATGGTTACTGGTTACTTCAATGATGGTATGCTACCGGTTTGGCCCGGTTCAGTTGAACTGGTAGTAAAAATCACTTCCAGTTCCACAGAACCTAAAAAAAAAGCCTTCAATCAGCTGAGAGGAGGAAAACAAGCTTCTGACAATCAGCTGAGAGGATAAAAGACTGAAATGGGAGGGGGGAAGGTCGCTCTTAGCTTTTTGTTTCTTCATCCTCTCAGCTGATTGTCTTGTTATGTGTGTGCACAATAGGGGCATGTGCACACACACGATCAACCACAGAACTGGTAGCAACTAAGGTAAGATCCCACTACAGAATCACTTGTACCGACCCAGTACCATTTGCAAAGAAGAAGTAGTGTAAATATGAATGCAGAGGCGACTTTGACAGAATTACACAAAACCTGTTACCATGGGAAAGGGAACTGAAACATATTTCAAGGATCAGAATCTGTCATCAAATATTCAGAAACAATTCAGAAAAGTACCCCCCACCTATTCACCGGGGTGTAAGGAGGATGAGAAGTAAAGAAGGATCAGACTCTGGGGATTCTGCTATTTCAGTTTTTTTTTTACATTGAGGAAAGCGAGTTATAATTCACAGCTGTTGGCCTTTAGTTTATATTGGTTATGTCCAATGTATATTCATAAAATATACTTTGACTTGGGGAAACAGCAGGAGAAGAAATTCAATACAAATCAAAACATTTAATAAATGTTTTGGCTTCCTGTGGAAGAAATGCCAGGAATTTTTCTGAAATGAATCCTTGAAGAGGGAAAGGAAGACATTTTGAGATGCCTTCTGTCCCTGGAAGAAGAGGAACCTGCAAGAAACTGTTATGTATGCAGGTTTGAAATCATTGGTTTAGTTTGAATTGTTCTTGTAAAGTGATAGAAATGATTGGTTTAAAAAGTGCAGGAAAACCTGCACTCTGATTGGCTGTCAGCTGCAGCTGCCGGCTATAAGTAGCAGCCGCAGCAAAGCCAGTCAGGTCCATTCTGAGCTGAAGTCACTAATAAACTAAAGAGCTTGAAGCACTCCGCGTCTGTCTCTTCATGCAAACTTAACACTGGCGACGAGGATGGGATTCCCCTGAAGAGAAGGCAATGCGGAATGGAAGAAGAGTGAGATGGCTGCGCTGAACACCCCCCCAGCCCCGTTCGATCCGACGGCAGAAGACTGGGAATCATATGCAGATCGTTTCCAAATGTATTTGGAGGGAAACGATCTTGCCGACATTTCCGAGAAGTGGAAGAGGGCGGTCTTTCTTATGTACTGCGGTCCAGCAGTTTTCAAGATGGTGAAGGCATTAGCGGGAGCTGCAGACGTGAAGGTAATGGACTGGCCTGATTTGGAAAGGCTTTTAAGAGCCCATTACATGCCACAAGTATCGTGCCTCATTAAGAGACACGAGTTTTACCGTCGTGATCAGGGGGAAAAGGAAAGCATAAACGACTTCATAGCAAGTTTAAGAGATATTGGGAGTGCATGCAAATTCAACAGTTTAGAGGAGGCCATGCGCGATCATTTCGTTTTAGGCCTTAAAGACAAGCTGCTACAGAGCAAGTTATTAATGAAACCTAAGATCACGCTGAAGGAAGCAATAGAAGATGCCTCTTCAGCAGAGGCTACCAAGTCCTCAGAAGCAGCCATGAAGAAGATTAACAAGGCCACGAGCCATCCTGATGTGGAAAAGTCCACCACAAATCATTGTGAAGAATTAGATTCTGAGTCAGACTGTAGTGAGGTGGAGGAAGGAATTTACAGACTCAGAATGGAGCGGAAAAAGAAAGACCTGGGAAGAAAGAGGCAAGATTTCTACTGCAGAGGTTGTGGGGGAAGCCACCCCCGCACTGAATGCAAGTTTTTAGACACCATTTGCCTCCGTTGTGATAAAAGAGGACACCTAGCAAGAGTCTGCAAATCATCCAGAACTCCACCCAACAGAAGAAAGTTTGCTGCAAGCAAAGACAAAGAATTCAAGCCTAACGACCTCAGTGAGAAAATGGGGCGCAGCACAGAAGCAAAGGGGAAGAATGAAACTCATCAAACAGTAACTATTGGTCATTCATCACCTTTAAGAAGCAGAAAGGTGCATGTCAAGGTACTTATTGAAGGAAGGCCTTGCCAAATGGAAGTGGACTCAGGCTCATACCTATCTATGGTGTCATGGGACACTAATCACAGACTACTTCCCAACATCCAGAAGAATCACTTCAAGAAGCAAGCATTGACTCTTAAAGACTACCAAGGGAACAAGATTCCAGTAGTTGGAACAAGAGAATTAAACATGAAATTCAACGCCTACCACTGACCATCGTAGGCAAGGACCGCCCAAGTCTGCTGGGCCTTGAATGGTTCAACCCGCTGGGCATCGAGGTGACTGACATGAGCAAAACTGAGTGGGAAGAGGCCTTGAAGTCTGAGTTTCCAGAGGTCTTCAGTGATGGATTAGGCAAGTACTTGGGGACCCCTATCTCTTTTAACCTAGATCCCAAGGTACAACCAATCCGTTTAAAACCCAGAAGGGTCCCATTTGCCTTAAAGGAAAAAAATTGATGCACAATTAGATAAATTAATAGCCCAAGGGGTTTTAGAGCCCACTGATCACTCCAGGTGGGAGACACCCATAGTCACACCAGTCAAGGCTGATGGGTCTGTGAGAATCTGCGGAGACTACAAGGGGACATTGAACCATGCGCTACAACAGAGCGCATATCCAGTTCCAGTAGTGCATCATTTATTACACTCTCTTGGAGGGGGCACAGTTTTTGCCAAGTTGGACCTGGCACAGGCATATCAACAATTAACAATTGATGATGCCACTGCTGAAGCCCAAACCATTGTGACCCATAGGTGCTTTCAAATGCAAAAGGTTACAATTTGGAGTAAGCGTGGCACCAGGCATCTTCCAAAGCCTTATGGAAAGAATGTTACACGAGGGTCATCCGGGAATTGTCAGAATGAAGGGATTGGCCAGGAGTTATATATGGTGGCCAGGTATTGACAAAATGGTTGAAAACTGGGTTGCATCTTGTCCCAACTGTCAGGTAGTCAGGCCTGCCCCACCTCTCGCCCCCACACAGGAATGGGAATGTCCTAGGGGCCCATGGTCCAGGATTCACATTGATTTTGCTGGCCTACCAGAGGGCACACTTTCCTTATTATAGTAGATGCATATTCCAAATGGCTAGAGGTTATCCCTATGGCATCCACCACAACAAGCTGTCATCAAACAGCTTAAAAAGCTTTTGTAACTCATGGATACCTGATGTGCTTGTTTCTGACAATGGCCCTCAATTTACATCCAACCTTTTTGAATCATATCTAGCACAGCAGGGTATCGAAATGCCCTGACCCCTGGGCATCCTTGACTAGCCGGGCTGAACATATAATACGATTTACCAAGGAAAACTTCCAGCAATTGGGTCCAGGGGATATCACTGAGAGAGTTGAAAAACTTCTCAGTGTTCAGCATATCACTCCCAACCCCTCAACTAACTTAACCCCAGCTGAATTGTTGATGGGTAGTGTTAAGTTTGCATGAAGAGTCAGACGCGAAGAGCTTCAGTGAAGAGTTTATTTAGTGACTACAGCTCGAATGGACCCAACTTGGCTGGGCTACGGCTGCTTCTTATAGCCAGCAGCCATAGCTGCCAGCCAATCAGAGTGAGGGTTTTTCCTGCACTATATAAACCAATCCTATTTGACATTTTACAAGAACAATTCAAAATAAACCAATAACATTCAAACCTACATACATAACACCCCTCCCCACTAGGTTCAGTCCATACCAAACCCCAACCTATCTAATGTATTCTTTTAAATGGGGGCTCTTAATGCGTTGAGACCTTGTGGTTCAGAAGTTTTAACATTCTCACCCAGTGAGAGGAAATGTGTCTGCTGACATTTCCCCACTGGACTTCCTATGAAATAAGACCCTGTTTGACTGTTAGAATCTGGTCTCTCCTCCCAACCCATCTCCATCCAATGTCAGCCAAGTCAGGTAGCGTGTACAATCTTCCACTTCTAGGATGGATTTTGGCATTGTGACAGGTTTTGGGATGGTTCCTGTCATAATGGCTCGTTACACATGGGGTTGATTCTTCCTTGCTGATTTTCCTCCTGTTCCTCCCCTTCCCCTAGAATTGACATCAGGTGAAGGAACTAGAGAACAAGGGCGATGTTCCTGAGAGAACCTAGATCTAAGTTGATCAATGTGCCTGCTCCAGAGGAGTCCATCCTCTATTTGTACCCTGTAAGAACGAGGGCCTGTGATCTGAGTTATCTCAGCAGGAATCCACAAAGGTTCACCTATAAGGTTCTTAGCATAAACAGAATCACCCACACTGAATGTGAAAACTTTGGAAGTGGAATCTGGTGGTGCGTTGGGTGCATAAGTGGGATGAAGGCGGTCAAGGGAAGACCTAAGTTTCCTACCCATCAACAACTCTGCTGGGGATAAGTTATTAGATAGGTTAGGAGTGATGTGCTGAACACTAAGAAGTTTTTCAACTTTCTCAGTGATGTCCCCAGGACCCAGTTGCTGGAGCTTCTCTTTGGTAAAGCGTACCATGCGTTCAGCCCGGCCATTAGCCGAAGGATGCCCAGGGGCAGTAAGGGCATGTCTGATACCCTGTTGTGCTAGAAAGGATTCAAAAATGTTAGATGTGAATTGAGGGGCCATTGTCAGAGACAAGGACATCTGGTAACCCATGGGTTACAAACAATTTTCTGAGCTACTTGATGACAGCATCAGTTGTGGTGGATGTCATGGGAATTACCTCTAGCCATTTGGAATATGCATCTACTATAACCAGAAAAGTGTGCCCTCTAGTAGGGCCTGCGAAATCAATGTGGATCCTAGACCACGGGCCCCTAGGACATTCCCATTCCTGGGGGGGGGCAGGCCTGACTACCTGACAGTTGGGACAAGATGCAACTTAGTTTTCAACCATTTTGTCAATACCTGGCCACCATACATAACTCCTGGCCAATCCCTTCATCCTTACAATACCAGGATGACCCTCATGTAACATTTCCAAAACCTCTCTTTGCAGTTTTGCAGGAATAACCACCCTGTTACCCCACAAAATACATCCTCTTAATACAGATAATTCAGTTTGCCTGGACTTAAAAGGTTGGGCAAGGTGAGGTAGATCTTGAAGAGGCCAACCTTTCTTAATCGAGCCTATAACAGGAGCCAACACAGTGTCTTTGGCAGTCTCTCTGGCAATTTCAGCAGCATGAACTGGAAGCTTGGCAACAGTTTCTAGGAAAAAGGTGTGCGTTTCAGGTTCAAAGTCCTCCTTGTGATAAGGAAGTGGGCAATGACTCAGTGCATCAGCATGTCCAATGTCCTTGCCAGGCTTGTGGATAAATTTGTATGAATAAGCAGCAAGAAATTCAATCCACCTCAGCATTCTTGGTGACAGGATAATAGGTGTAGGCTTGTCTCCTGCCACAATGCCTAACAAAGGTTTGTGATCTGTAACAATGGTAAATGTTCTCCCATACAGATATTCATGAAATATCTTAACAGCTGCAACAACTGCCAATGCCTCCTTGTCCAATTGGCTGTAATTCCTCTCTGCTTTGGTCAAAGTGTGAGAGTAAAATGCATTAGGGGCTTCTCTCCCACTGGGAAGCCTGTGACTCAAACCCCCACTCCAAAGGGGATGCATCACAAGTCAGAACAACAGGTAAATTCTCAGAGAATTGTATCAACACAGCATCAGACGTGATTAGTCTCTTAATACTGTTAAATGCTGACTGTTCCTTCCGCCCCCAGATCCAAACAGCATTCTTATCAAGTAGGCGATGTAAGGGCTCAGCAATAGATGCTTTGTGAGGTAGAAACATGTGGTAAAAGTTAATAAGTCCAAGGAAGGCTTGCAAATCTGCCTTGCATCGAGGTTTAGGGGCTTCATTGATTGCTTTAACCTTGGCATCAGTAGGATGGATGCCCTGCTTGTCAATCATATACCCCAGGAACTCAATCCTATCTGTCTTAAGTGTGCATTTTTCTTCCTTGACTTTTAACCCCGCTTTTCTGAATCTGGTAAGGACTTCTCTGAGTCTTTCTTGAAGCTGAGTGTCATTTTCAGCAGAGATTAACACATCATCAAAGTAAGGCACTACCCCTGGCAGTCCTTGAAGCATTCTTTCCATAAGACTTTGAAAAATGCCTGGTGCCACGCTTACTCCAAATTGTAACCTTTTACATTTGAAGGCACCTCTATGAGTCACAATGGTTTGGGCCTCTGCAGTGGCATCATCAACTGTAAGTTGTTGATATGCCTGGGCCAAATCAATTTCATAAAGACTGTACCCCTGCCAAGTGAATGTAACAGATGATGCACCACTGGAACTGGATATGCGCTCTGCTGCAGCACATGGTTCAGTGTCCCCTTATAGTCTCCACAGATTCTTACTGACCCATCAGTCTTGACTGGTGTGACTATGGGTGTCTCCCACCTGGAGTGGTCAGTGGGCTCTAAAACCCCTTGAGCTATTAATTTGTCTAATTGTGCATCAATTTTTTCCTTTAAAGCAAATGGAACCTTTCTGGGCTTTAAGCCAATTGGGGGCACCTTGGGATCTAGGTTGAAAGTGATAGGGGTCCCCATATACTTGCCCAATCCTTCGCTGAAGACCTCTGGAAACTCAGACTTCGAGGCCTCCTCCCATTCAGAGTTGCTCACGTGATTGATGCCAGTCACCTCAATGCCTAGTGGCTTGAACCACTCAAGTCCCAGCAAGCTTGGGTGATCCTGTCCACGATGATCAGGGGCAAACGTTTGGTGTGGCCTTTAAACTTCACGTTGAATTCTCTTGTTCCAACTCCTTAAATCTTGTTCTCTTGGTAGTCTTTAAGAGTCAGTGCTTGCTTCTGGAACTGCTTCTTCTGAATGTTGGGAAGTAGCCTGTGAATAGTGTCCCATGACACCATAGATAAATTGGAGCCCGAGTCTGTCACAGCAAGGTCTGTAACACTACTCGTTGTCCTAGGTTCCCTGCTGATGTTGTCCTGGGTTCCGAGGAACAAGTCTCAGCCCTCGCTGAGACAATTTAGGGGTCCTCAAGGCGAAAGAAGCCAAATAAAGACACCACACAAGAAGTTTCTAAAGATGAGAAAGCACGAAGTGCCTGGGGTGATGTTGTATCCCCCGAACAGATCGCAACAGTCTCTTTTATTAAGCAGATTTAGCAGGGAGGGTAACTACAGCAAGGGGAGCAGTGTGTGGAAAGTTACCAAACAACGTGAGTCTGAGCATGCGTATCAACAAAACAACACCTGGGTTACAGGAAATCGTAAATTCCAACAGAATAGAAACCTAAGCTCAGGGAAAACAAAACTTAATTAGAGGAGGAAGGCAATTGGGTACTATAACTCAAGTCTGTTAGACACTAGGTATCTTGCAGCTCTGAAAGGAATGCAATGGGAGTCAGTTGTGCCAGGCACTTGTTATCTTGTAGCTCTTAACAAGGGTATGTCACATTCTTTAGCTGTGAGGCCTGGAAAAACATGAGGTACCATATAACACCATTTGGCTGTGAGGCCTAGGAAAACCTGAACATAAGATGAGGCCTAGGAGAACATGAACCAAGGATATATCCATATCTCCTCTGTTTTATTTTTTTAAGATGGTTAATAACCTTCTAAAGCTAAGACATCCCCAGGGAATCCCCCCGGAGATCCCTTGGGGAGCCAATCGCTTTCCAAAGGAAAAGTTTCTGATTCAGAGTCTTCATCAGACTCAGAGGCTAATTCTAAAAGAGGTAGTTTGAATTCATTTTCAACAGTGTGCTTTAGCAAGAGGACATCACTAATACCATTTAGTCGGTGTTTCAAGAAAGCTAGAACTCTCCCCATGACACATGGGCCAATTGTACATGCAAGGAGCAACAAAATCAGAGGACGGCTAGGGCGAGAGGAGAGTCAACCAGGGAGAGAATTGAACATTTCCTGATACCAAGTGTGGGATTGGGAGCGCTCTCTTTCTCTATCTTTTAATCGGAATTTAATTCAGCCATAGAGTCAAGCACAATGCCCGAACTGTCGGTGTAAAAACAACATTCCTCTTTCAAGGCAACACACAGACCGCCTGTGTAAGGAATAGAAGTCCAAACCCCTTCTATTTTGCAGGACTACTTGGAAAGAGAGGTGAGGGATTTTTGGAGGCAACCATAGATTGCTCAATGCGTTCGAGGTCATCATCTATTTCAGCACTGAGCTTGCGGATGTTTTGGTCAGCCACAATCATTCCTGCAATCCCTGTTGCCGCACCAGCGGCTCCTAGGCCCAGGAGAAGGGCCAGGGTCATGGTAGTAACCATTTCCCGTTTGGTTCGTGGAAAGTACTGGAGTGTTTCCATGCGAGAAAGGAATACATTGTTGGAAAAAACAGACATTTTAGGGAGAAGATAAACCTGAATGCAAAAAGCTCTTTGTGTGTGTAAAATGTCTCCACTGACACATGCAGTAGCACCTGTAGAGCAGGCCCAAATAGAGCCATTGGAAGGAATAAAAACTGACCGTGTAAACGTTTGAAAAGGTTTGCAGTTGATAGAGTAGTGTACATAACAGCCCACCCTTCAGCGTTAAACCCTAGCCTTTCTTTTGGTAAATAGATAGTGCAGAAAATATAGGCATCTGAGGTGGCATTGATGCAAAAGTGAGAAAGGTTAGAGGGTACATACCCAAGGCAACAACCTTGACCTTCAATTGAGGATACCGTTATAGAAGAGTCAGACCACCTGCAAGCAGCATCTGAGGTACTATTGGCAAAAGGTAAGGCAGAACCTATGGCCTCATAAAAGGGGTTGAGAAGACAAACATAGCCAACACTTACTATTATTGTTAGGAAAAGCATGGGCTGCCACAAGGGCATCATGCGCAGAGGAGACCAAGGACACCAATGGTTGTTTCTTTTAGTCAAGGGCTTTAAAAAGGCGAGTTGACTTGTTTGTTTGGGCTCACAGGTGGGGATGTTTCTAAGGACATGGATAGACGGATTATGAATATATTACCTGGATGACTGGTTGTGGACTTATCGTTCATCCTTCCCCATTTTTACCATTAAACCATTCAGTAATTGGAAGATTTCTTCCGTGAGATGTAAAAGTAACAGTCATAGGGTTAAAGACATGCAGCAGGCCCAATGGAGCAGGAATGCCAAGGCAAATTGTTATCAGGGCCTAGTACAGCTTTGATATAGTCAGTAGTATAGGGAGCAGTCCACCAAATCTTTCCAGTTGACACACATTGCCAGGACTTGCAGTACCAGTCAGAGATGGTTCCACATTTGTCTAGGTGGGAGAGATCAGTAAGATGTCCTGGGCAAATATACAAGCCTGGACCAATGCTCCAGACATCCTGAGGGGAAGGTTCACATTTTGTTTTATGTTTAAATCCATGGGCGCCGACCAGCATTTCAGCAAAGTCAAAGGAAAGTGCAGGAAACCAAGGCCACAGAGTTTGATTAGAGATGGAATAAAGGATGCTTCCTTGGAAATCCAAAATAGTCCAAGTATAATTAGTGGGACGATGCAGGTTCTGCTGTGTGCTGGAATAGGGCGCCATAGCCGAGAGCTGCAGGGGTAGAAACATGGGAGAAAATGCAAGGAGAGAAGGGAAACTTTCATATCAAAAGATCTTTCTTGCTTTGGGAAAAACAGGGAGCATGCATAAGAGCCGTAGTCTTCAGATGAAATGTTAAGAATTAACAGAGAAGTGGAACAGGGAGAGGATATAATGTAAGTATTGTTAGAGGGATGGATAGGATATCCATTCTTTAGCCAATCCACTGAACTGGATGCAGGAAGGGATGGCGTTGTCTGCAAACAAGTTCCACACGACCCCAAGAGGGGTTTGCACTCTACAATGAGGAACTCTAATATAAGCATAGGCGTTCAAGGAAAGTACATTTAGGAAGAGGAAGAGTATTAGGACAGAAGAGGCAGAGAGATCAGGGATAGGATCAGAAGGATCTTCATCTTTCTTTTTGTTGATCGAAGACAGGGGACACAGCGAGCTGGAACCCACAAAACTCGATCAGGCAATTGAACTGCGTAGCCTCTTCCCCAAGTGATCAGTTGAGCTGGACCTTTCCAAGCTGGATGGAAGATGCCTGTAATAAACCAGAGGGCGAGAGGGGAGGGAGGAGTGGAGAAATGTCTCGAGCAGCAGTGGAGGCAGGAGATCCAGTGAGGTTAAGAAAATTCAGTGAATACAAGCTAACATTTAATACATTTTGCAGCGTCGAGTGTCAGGGGCTGATGCCTTTTGACCCCAAGTGTCTGTCAAAGGCCGTTTAAGAGTCAAATGTGCCCTCTCTATAATGGCCTGGCCTTGGCTAATGAAAGAATGCCGAATTTATGGATTAATGACCAGCGATGGCAAAATTGTGCAAAGGCAGAGCTCGTATAAGCTGGTCCATTGTCAGTTTTAGAGTTTTTGGACATCCCAATTACGAAAGTCGAATACAATGATTAATAACTTGTTTTTGGTTTCACCCTTTGCAAGGTTGCCATGATGAAACCTGAATACGTATCAATGGAAACATGAATGAATTTCAAGGGGCAAAGGATGGATATTGAGTTACATCCATTTGCCATGTCTCACAAGCACTAGTACCCCTGGGGTTGACCCCTTGTGGGATAGCAGATGCCTGTGACTGCATGTTGGACATTGCTGAATTATGGCAGAGCTCTTGATGGAGTAATACCAAATTGCTTGACAAGAGCCTTTTTGTTCTGATGAAAATAGTCATGGCTTTCTCCTGCTGTTAAGGTATACAGACAGGAGGGCGGGTTGAGTTTATGCCTCATCTGCCATATGATTTCCTTCTGATAAAATCCAGGAAGATGTTGATGACTTCTAATATGTGCTACAAACAGTGGATGAGCACGGAGATGTAAAAATCCTGGAGCTGTAAAAAAGTCTCATTAAAGGGACAGGGGTTGAGGGAGAAATGTAAGCATCAGTATATACAAGAGACCAGATGTGAAACATACAAACTATCTGTAATAATGTTAAGGGGCTGATTGAGAAACATTGAAGAGCAAGATTGAAGGCAGACAATTCTGCTTGTCTTGAGTAACTGGAATATGGCAAGAAACTTGAGCCAGGCCTTTAGCAGTTTGATGAAAAAGTGATCGAAAAAAAAATCAAACAAAGCAATAGCCTTAAAAGAGAGGCCCAGAAAGGGTCAAGTGACTACCTATGTAAAAATATCTTCGGTCTTGTAGTAGCTGTTGCAAAATTAAAAATAAGATCATGATTAGGATAAATCCTGGGCATAATATAAGCACCTGGAAGATTAAAAATAATTTGACACACATAATGAGAGTCAGAGATTAAGTTGAAGGCTGTTGAGAAAAAGTTTTGAAAGTTAAAATAGCAGGACACTTTCCAGGTATGATCATGAGAATCCTTGTAAAGGAAGAAGTCATTAAGTAAAAGCAAGCCAAAGTTCTTTAGGCAAACAATACAGCTCAGATAGTCAGTCAGTAGGAGTTGAAGGGAGATAAGTTATTGTGAAGCAAAATTGAAAATCAGAACTTTACATAACTCCACCATTTATACCTTACTGTACTTATCAAAATTAGAAGAAAAAGTTATTTGCCAAAGCCCATTGTA
>SOZL01001004.1:0-17038 GCA_009733165.1 Naja naja | reverse complement strand
AAAGAAAGAAGAGCAACTTCCTACTGTTTTCAGTACAGATATAAATATATAATACAGCAACCTCTTGCTCTAGACTTAAGCAACCAATTCTAAAATACCTAATTCTTACAATGTGCAACTTATATTTATGTGACTGTGTTTCCACCCACAAAGTGGGTAGAAACACAGTCACATAACACTTTTCATATATCCACTATCCTTCTGTCAGCATTTGTGCTTCTTAAAATCTCATCTATCCATTTTAATGAAAAGAAGGACTCAGGGGTGGGATTCAAATTTTTTTAACAACCAGTTCTGTGGGCGTGGCTAGGTGGGAGTGGCCATGTGACTGGGTGAGTGAGACTTTTTTTTTTGCAGCCACCCCCCTCCCATTTTTTTGCCTCCTGGGCCTCAGGAAAGCCACTTGGGGGGCGTTTTTGCTCCCAGGAAACTTTCCTGGGGTAAGACAATGAGGGGGATCCCGGCACAGCTGATCAACAGAACAACTGATCATCCGGGAGGAAAGAAAAAAGGAGTGACTGGGCGGGGAGAATGCAGTCCGTGATGTGGGGCATGCACACAATATCGAGCATGTGTGATAAGGATTGACTGGGCAGGGAGGGGAGGGGCAGGCAGAGAGGGGAGGGGCCAGCCAGGGGCATGATTTACCGGTTCTCCGAACTGTGCAGAATCATAACAACCGGTTCTATAGAACTGGTCTGAACTGGTAGAATCCTACCCCTGGGAGGACTGGGGTGACATGACAGCAGTGTTCCAATATTTGAGGGGTTGCTACAAAGAAGGAGAGGGGTCAGGCTATTCTCCAAGGCACCTAGAGAAGCAATGGATGGAAACTAATCAAGAAGAGAACCTACCTAAAACTAAGGGAAAATTTTGTGACAGAATAATTAATCCGTAGAACAACTTGCCCCCAGAAGTTGTGGGTATTCCAACACTGGAAGGTTAGATAACCATTTGTCTGAAATGGTATAGGATTTCCTTCCTGAGCAGGAACTCTTCCAACTCTTTTATTCTGTTATTTGCCCTTCTTAAGTAAGGTTCACAAATGCATCTGCCTGCTTTAGTTTTTCACCATTTCTGTATAAATTGATCAATCCATTTTCCCTATTAAACAAAATTATCTGGGTTTTGATACATTAATTAAAAGTCCAAGAGCACAGTGAAAACAATTGGTCTAAAGTTAACTATAAAGATGATTACCTAATGATAACAGACAGTATAACCAGTTTTAGGATTGACAATCAAGATATCAAAGTGATGGATAGATTCGGCCTTTTAGGATCAATCACCAACAGTAAAGGAACATGCAGTCAAGAAATACTCTGCAGAAAGCACTTGATTAAAGCAGTTATGAAGGCCTTGGAGAAGATATTCAAATGTGATCTGTCCAAACCTACAAAGATCAGAATTCTGCAAGCCATGGACTGAAGGGTCTCGGTGCTCTCTGAGCTTAGTTGTTTTCTTACAACTAAGAAGTATTTCATTACCTGAACTAGGTAACATCAACACCAGGGGTGGGATTCTACCAGTTCTCACCTATTTGCTAGAACCGGTTATTAACATTCTAAGCAGTTCGGAGAACCGGTTGTTAGAAGAAATTACTGGCCTAATCCTGTAAGGAAGGCAGGAAGGAAACATTCTGGTGTTGCTTACAGAAACTGCCTCTCCATTAACCCTTATTACATTCTTGGCAGGACTAGACTTCCTGTCTCAGGAACGTCTCTGGAGTTTTTTCCCTTCCTTTGCTGGTACTTTGCTTGTGTGGAGTGACCATTCAAAGTTATAATGGCACTGTAAAAAGTGATCATTTTTCACACATATGACTGTTGCAGCATCCCCACAGTCATGAGAGGCCAGGTGAGGAGATGCGTGCCTTGATGTGAGTGATGTTGAGTTGGCCACGCCCAGCCAATAACATGAAGACCAAGCCATGTCCACCCAGTCACATGACCACCAAGCCACACCCACCACCTAAGCCACGCCCACAGAACCGGTTGCTAAATTTTTTTGAATCCCACCCCTGATCAACACTGTTCAGGTAATAACACATCTGCAAGAAAACAACCAAGCTCAGAGAGCATCAAGGACCCCCTCATTTCAAATCTGAGCTACAAATATTTTCCTCTATCAGCAAGCCATGGTGACACTCCATGGAAAAGAAATCTGGAATTTAAAGAAGCAGGACAGGAAATGTATTGAGGCTTTGATCTTTGGCTGGAAGAAGACTCCTGGGAATGGGAAAGGTGGAAGGAAGGAAAAGAAAAGGATGCCCAGCAGCATGGTAGATGGACTCAGTTACAGTGGGGATGACTGCACCATTAGAATAATTGAAAGAACAGATTAGATAAAGATACACCATCCATCAGAAATGCCAGAGAAGGTAGTTCCTGCACATCAGTTCATTCCATGACAGCATTGGACACCTCTCACTTTTAGAACTTGTTAGGACTAACCAACATTTCCTTTGTAGTCATTTAAATAAATTGTTTCTTGTCCTTTCTTCTGGAAAAGCTTTGAAAATTCTTTGAACAATTAATCAGTGGAACAACTTGCCTCCAGTAGTTGTGAGTGCTTCAACACTGGAAGTTTTAAAGAAGAGATTGGACAACCATTTGTCTGAAATGGCATATTGGTTTCCTGCCTGAGCAGGGGGTTGGACTAGATGACCTCCAAGGTCCCTTCCAATTCTGTTAATTGCCTAAATATTTCATGGAGAAAATCTATCTATGTAGTCACTAAGAGTTGTAAATGACTTGATGGTACATAATCAATTAATATATTTTGAGATTCATGTTCATGACATACCATTTCCCAGCTAACAACCTAGTATCATCTAAGTACAAAAATACATACTAGATACATTCATATTCTCAAACAACATACCTCTAATGTCACCACAAACATTCCTTATACATTTATCCATAAACACATCAAGTATCTTTGTATTACTTCCTGCTCAATGCTGAACCATTCACTTAGCATTCATTTTACCCATATCCATTCCTTACTTCCATCATATATAAACATTTGGTATCCATATTAAATTTAACACTCATGTAAAACATCCCATAATTTAAAGAATGACAAGTAAGAGACACAAAGCAGGGTCTGAATTGGGGCATTCCTTTCCAGATTACCCTGTGAGTCTTTGCATTTATGACTGCCAATAAAGCTACCATGTTGAAACACTGGCTCAGCAGTGTCCTACTTTTATTACTCTAGAACTGTTTCTCAACCTTGGCAACTTTAAGATATATGGCAATGCTTCAAAGCTGCACAGTTTTGCTAAATCAAGGGTCCCCAACCCCCTGACCCACAGCCCATTACCGGTCTGTGGTCTGTTCAGAACTGGACCACAGAAATGGTGGGTGAGAGCAAAAGGGTGCACAGCTTCATTTGTGCAAGCGGTGTGTATGTGTCTAACAATCAGAAGGGTTATAGAAGCAGTTGGAAAAGCTACTAAATAAAGCTAGTTGTGCTGAGGAAAAGTAAAAGGGTTTGAACTAAACAAACTTCAAACTAACCAAACAAGGCGACCAACTGTTTAAAAGGCTTGGTCTCTTGAATATATCACTTGCAGCACACTATTAAACTATGCTTTAAATTGCCATCTTTCTGGAGGTTTTGGAGCTGGTGGTACACACAACAGTCATTTTGAAGTGACATCCATCACCTTCTCTCAGAATTTTAAATGTGCCCCTGAGCTGAAAAGGGCTGGGAGTAAGGGAGTGCATTAGCCAGCGTTTGCATCTCTGCATCTTTTGCTAATTGTTGATATGCCAGGCCATAATTGATTGATTGGCTGTGGGTCATCAAATCTGTGTCAACTCTTAGTAATCACATAGATCAATTTTCTCCATGGCAACCTAACTTGTTTTTTCAGGTGCTTTCTTCTAATGGTGCTCTCACTATAGAAATTAGTCTGTCCACCTTGCTGCTGGTTATCTTCTTTTTCTCCTTCCTTCCATCTTTCCGCATTAGAACCTTTTCCAGAGAGTGTGTGTGTCCAAGTAGGATAATTTGAACCTGGACATTTGTGCCTCAAGTGAGAATTGTGGGCTGATTTGTTCAATGATCCATTTGTTTGTTTTTCTTGGCTGGGCTTCTCCACCTCCAAGTTCAAAAGTGCCAGTGCTCTTCCTATCTTGCTTCTTCAAAATCGAACTTTGAAAGTTGGACTTTGCATGAAGAGTTTTCAACATGCACGAAGAGTTTTCAAACTAATAGGGGTTTTGTGGAGAAAAAGTTCCCTTGGATGAAGTCAGGGACATGCACAGAACATGCAAACATACACATATACATTTCCAGAGCCTGAAAATGTTTGAAACCCTCTGCTCTACACTGTTCCAAGCAATTCTGGATGAATCTGGAAAGCATTGAAAATATTTGGCTGGAAAAGGGTAGTTCTGTAGACATAAACAATAAAGTTCAAAGGCGAGTCAGTTGGCGGCTTATCTTCTAAATGGCAACGTAGCTCAAGCAAGAAAAAACCTGTGAAGAACCATTTCCGATTATAAGAGACTCCACCTTAATGAGTTCACAATAAATGAAGATTAGATATTCCTCGTGCAGTTTCCAAGATTTTGTATCTACCCTTTCCCATGACTAGTGTTAAAAATAACTGAATTCTGTGTAGTTTTTGCTTGCTTGATCTTGCCCTGTTGAGCTTGGCTTGACACTCTCTTACACAGCATGCTATGGCTTGTCAAGTAGAAGTCTCCCTTTCCCAACATCCTTTAAGGAAGAACATAGTCTCTTAACTCTTATTTGGCATTCATTTCCTTTGGCTACCTTGAAGTAAAGGGAGATGATTGTCCTAAACAAGGTCACACCTTCAGTGATTGCTTTGAATCGTGTTTGGTCAAGTTAGCCTTACGCCCTAGAAAATTTTCTGGAATGTCACCAACTTTCTTAAGGCAACAATCATGTCCTGGACAGCCCTATCAGATTGAATCTGTCCCAAATGAAACAACAAGGAAAACTAACTCCTGCCTGGAAGGAGGGGAAAAGATTTCAACCGGTCATGGTTCAATCTAGTTGTGCTTAGATAAATTCTCTTCCCATACAAGATATCGTGAACTACTGGTGACCCTACACATTGGATGAACTTTAAAGGTTTGGGGCTAAATTACACTTTCTTGCCTGACACTGCCTGCTTACCCAGCCTGTGAATAAATGGTTTGTTTTAACTGTAGTCTATTGAACAAGCCATAAATTATTGGGCTTGAGGCTGGGTTGGGCTTCATGGCTTGGATCTGAGTTACCTGACAGATCGCCTCCTTCCAGCTGTTTCTACTCACCCAGTCTGGTCCAGTAAGATGAGTATGATTGGTGTTCTTCTTTTCTGCATGTAAGCTCCCTATTTAATATTTTTATGAAAAGATTTTTAAAAGTCATGAGGGACAATAAGCTTGGTGGGCAGCAATGGAATATCTAATGACACTGTGCCCACTATCAACACAGTCTCTAGATTTCTTTGATAGCTTCTGTACTAAAAGAGCTTTGGCAACAATTAGAAGTATCTCCTTTTTCTGCAAACATCGAGCACAGCTTCTCATGTAGGTGAAAGTAGCACTTAACATTCAGGGTTCATGCCCAATCCAAGTCTTTCTCAGAATTCACCACAAGATGCAGCTTAGAGTCTATCCCAAGCACAATCACTCTGAAATAAGAGCAAACATGTCAAAATTCAAGTCTTGTGCACCAGCCAATGCTGACAGCTCTTGTTAGTTACTTTATTTGGTCTCACCTTGGCCAATGCTTTATGTGGAATGACATTTATCAAACCCGAGAAAGCAACCATATAGGGCTGGTCATTGGCTGCCTTTGCTCTTGAGATCACAAGTTGGACGAGCTGGATCTGGAAAGAGCTGCAGTTATTAGCTTTCAGAAGGAAATTATTTTTGTATCAGAGGTAATCCTCAATTTATGACCACAATTGGCTTCAGAATTTCCATTGCTAATCAAGGTGATTGTTAAGTAAGTCAGGCCCAGTTTGCATCCTGTTTTTTTGCCATGTTTGTTCAGCAAATCACTGCAGTTTTGTGAATTATCGGTATAAAGTCATTAAGCAAATCCAGCTTCCCTCATTGACTCTGCCTGTTGGAGGTCAGCTGGGAAGTTTGCAAATTGCAATCTCCTTGACTGCAGGACGTGCAACCAATATAAATACATGTTGGTTGTCAATCATCCAAATATTGATCACATGACCAGGGGGATGGTCCGACAGCAGTTAAGTACGAGGGCTGGTCATACGTCACTTTTTTCAACACCATTGTAATGATGAACAGTCACTAAGAGCCAAGAGCCTTGGTGGTGCAGGCTGTTAAATGCCTAGCACTTAGTTCCAGCTGCCTGCAATTAATGCAGGCTCGAATCCCACCAGGCTCAAGGTTGACTCAGCCTTCCATCCTCCCAGGGTAGGTAAATTGAGGAAGATTGTTGGGGGCAATAAGCTGACTTTGTAAAAATGCCGCTTAGTAATAAGCAGGCATATACAATGGAATGAAGGCTATTGCTGAGCACACTGGGTTGTATCCCAAAAATTGTAAGCCGCCCTGAGTCTCCGGAGAAGGGCAGCATATAAATATGAGTTTAAAAAAAACTAAACCAATGGCTGTAAGTCAAGGACTACCTTTATTTGAACTTGAGTTTGAGTTTCATACAATTTGTGAATTCACCTGCTCTGGTTCTACATCATTGGTGCAATACAGCCTCTATTTAAACACCCCCAGAGAAGGTAGTTCCTGCACATCAGTTCATTCCATGACAGCATTGGACATGTCTCCCTTTTAGACTAAAAAAAATGTTAGGACTAACCAACATTTCCTTCCTAGTCATTTAAATAAATCGTTTCTTGTCTTTTCTTCTGGAACAGCTTTGAAAATTCTTTGAACAATTAATCAGTGGAACAACTTGCCTCCAGTAGTTGTAAATGCTCCAACACTGGAAGTTTTTAAGAGATTGGACAACCATTTGTCTGAAATGGCATATTGGTTTCCTGCCTGAGCAGGGGTTGGACTAGATGACCTCAAGTCCCTTCAATTCTGTTATTCTGTCCTGTCTTTCAGAATCTGAGAAGCCATTACATCTCCCACAGCTTCTCTTCTCTAGGCTAAATCTTCCCATCGCCTCTCGTCTATTCTCATATATTTTTCTTTAGCATCCTGCTCTTCTGGACAGGCTCAATGTGTCAACATCCTTCCTACTGTGCTCAGTATTCTAAGTAAGTCTAACAAATGCAGAATGAAGAGGAATGATAATGCCTGTGACACTATAATTCTGTTGATGCAACCTAGAATTGTATCTGGTTTTGTTACAAATTGTTGGCTTGTGTTCAGCTTATGAGTACAATTCCTTTTGCATGATTACTGCTTAGTTTAATCCCCCTCCTATACTTGTGGCTTTGATTTTTCCAAAAAAATATGAGGTAGAAATTCAAATTTCTAGTCTTCAAGCTTCTTAGGCTCTTTCTGAATCTACCCACAGCTATGTTTCTAGTAGGGTTTCCTGCCTAGGCAGTGGGTTGGATTAACAGGGGTCTCCAACCTTGGCCACTTAAAGACTTGTGAACTTCAACTCCCAGAGTTCCTCAGCCAGCAAACCTATTCTATCCTTTTTTTAATGTCCCAATAATATTTATTTATTTATTTTTATTTATTTGATTTGTCAATCGCTTACAAGATAATAGGTATAAGTATAAGCATGAGTAAGAATACAGGAAATAGGTACGAATAAATGGGGACAATAGGACAGGGATGGTAGGCACAATGGTGCACTTATGCATGCCCCTTACAGACCTCTTAGGAATGGGGTAAGGTCAGTAGTGGATAGTTTGAGGTTAAAGGAGTGGGGGTTTGAAGATGTAACTACAGAGTCAGGTAGTGCATTCCAGGCATTGACCACTCTTGTTACTGAAGTCATACTCTCTGCAATTGAGTTTGGAGCGGTTTACATTGAGTTTCTATCTGTTGTGTGCTCTTGTATTGTTGTGGTTGAAGCTGAAGTATTCATTGACTGGTAGGACATTGTAGCAGATAATTTTGTGTGCTACACTTAAGTCTAACCATAGGTGGCATAGTTCAAGGTTGTCCAAGCCCAAAATCTCAAGCCTGGTGATATAGGGTATTCTGTTGCTAGCAGAGGAGTATAGTACTCTTCTCGTGAAATACTTATGGACTCGCTCGATTGTATTAATATCCAATATGTAGTGTGGATTCCAGACTGATGAGCTGTATTTGAGTATTGGTCTGGCAAATGTTTTGTATGCTCTAGTTAGCAATTCGATATTTCCGGAGGAGAAGCTTCATAAGGTTAGATTTACAACTCTGAATGCCTTATCTAATTAATTAATTAATTGATTGATTGATTGATTGACTGATTGATTAATTAATTAATTTATTTCTTAATACCAACCTTGTATTTTGCTGTAATATACCAATAGAATTTGATGATTCTATTTCCTAATCTGTCCTCCAATTCATTTATACATATTTTTGAATGGCAGGACCTAGGCAAAGCAATTATTTCAAAACTTTCCTTCACCTTCACATGGAAACATTGGCCCTTATATGGGCAGTCCTTGATTTACGACCAATCACTTAATGACCATTGAAAGTTACGACCGATCTCCCCAGAGCGACTTAGGATCCGTTTCGGAGTTACAATGGCCTCACATGTACCTGCAATCACGTAATTGCATATTGCGTGCTTGGCAACCGGCTCAAATTTATGGCCATTTGCAGCAGATTCTGTTCTTTACTTCTGGTTTCTGGCAAAAAGAATGTTCAAACCATTTACTACTCAGGACATGAAAAACACAGAAAGATCAATGTTGCTTTCACAGATAGAAAGAATACAGTGCAATCAATGACTTGATTATTTCAATTAGATTGTGTGGGATAATTGGTTTGTGTTTTTGTTTTGCTTTTTAAATTATTAATATAAGAAAAACAATACCCACACATAATTACAGCTGTTTATATATCAATAAATTGAGGCCATGTGATTCATTACCATCAACATTAATTGATCTATGTTACTCAGTTCCACAAACAGTAGCTTCAAGTGTTGGTTCTCCTAGTACTTGAGGGGTCGTCACAGAGAAGTTGGTGTTGTTGACTTATTCTCCAAAGCACCTGAGGGCAGGTCAATAAGCAATGGGTGGAAGCTCATTAAAGAGAGAACCAATCTGGAACTAAGGAGAAATTTCCTGATATCAAGAACACTTAACCAGTGGAACAGTTTGACTCCTGGAATGGTGGGTGCTCCATCACTGGAGGCCTTCATGAAAAGATAGAATATCACTTTCTCCAGTATGCAATTAAAGTCTCCTGCCTTGAGCAGGGAGTTGGACTAAAAGACTTTCTAGTCCAGGGGTCCTCAAACTTGGCAACTTTAAGATTTGTGGACTTCAACTCCCATAACTGGCTGAGGAATTCTGGAAGTTGAAGTCTGTGGTGGGATTCAAAAAATGTTACTACTGGTTCTGTGGGCATGGCTTGGTGGGCGTGGCATGCTTGGTGGGTGTGGCAAGGGAAGGATACTGTAAAATCCCATTCCTCCCACCCCACTAACCTGCTTTCCAGCTCCGTTCTCCTGTGCAGGGCAACGAAAGAAGACCCAGCCGATCAGCTGGGACTTGGGAGGCAGAGAATAGATGGGGGTGGGGCCAGTCAGAGGTGGGATTTGCTGGTTCTCTGAACTACTCAAAATTTCCACTACCGGTTCTCCAGAACTGGTCAGAACCTGCTGAATGCCACCTCCGGTTGAAGTCCACAAGTCTTAATGTTGCCAAGTTTGGAGACCTCTGTTCTAGTCCGACCTTGGGGTTGGTCTAAAAGACCTTATGACTCTATGAACTTTTGCAAATGCTCTCAAACTGACTTCTTCAAAATTTGTCCCAGAAAATTTCATGTGGTAGAAGGAGGTATTTGTTAAATTTAAAAAATGACATTAAGAATTTAATTTTAATTAATTAAACAAAATGGAAATGAACTGAAATCAAATATTTCTCTTGGTATTGCCCGTTAGTTTTTGGAGTGAGCCCCATGGTATACCCCTCAAAGCCTCCAAAGTGGTCTTCAAGCTATAAACTTTATATGCTCCTTAATTATATGCTGCCTTCATATGCTGCCTTGGTGGTGCAGGCTGTTAAACGCCTAGCACTAAGTTCCAGCTGCCTACAATTACTGTAGGCTCGAATCCCACCAGGCTCAAGGTTGACTCAGCCTTCCATCCTCTCGGGGTAGGTAAATTGAGGACCCAAGATTGTTGGGGGCAATTAGCTGACTTTGTAAAAATGCCGCTTAGTAATAAGCAGGCATATACAATGGAATGAAGGCTATTGCTGAGCGCATTGGGTTGTATCCCAAAAATTGTAAGCCCTGAGTCTTTGGAGAGGGCATATAAATGTAATTAAAAAAAAAATGTGGATGAGGTAGCACTATACATTAAAAAAAATTAGTCTTGACTTGGAATAGACTGTTTTCCAAGAAGAAGAAATAATTGCATGGTTTCCATGAAAAACTGCTCAGAGAAATGTGTATCCCCCATTCCTTAGGGTAGATGTTACACATTCATTAAAAGGATGGGGGAGGGGAGGAAGATGGTTTCCTCCTCCCTTTCTTCCTCTTTCCCGTTGCCCTAGATCAACATCGGTCTCCAACTCTGTGCCAATATATAGACACTGAATCATTCCTGGAAATCCCCCTAATGCATCGGAAAAACCATAATGCAAGCTGCACTGAATCCACAGAAGTGGGAGAATCTGAAGCGACCACCATTGGAGTCTAGACTGGTGTTTCTCAGCTATAACAAACTTTAAGCAACCCAACTGGGGAATTCTGAGAGTTGATACCTTATGGTGCCAGGCTTGAAATTGTGGACCTGGACAACCTAGAACTACGCTGCCTATGGTCTGATCTAAGCTTAGTACACAAAATTGTCTGCTGCAATGCCCTACCTGTCAGTGACTACTTCAGCTTCAACTGCAATAATACACAGGAAAACAACAGATGCAAATTCAGAGTAAACTGCACCAAACTCGATTGCAGAAAATACGACTTCAGCAACAGAGTGGTCAGTGCCTGCTGTAGGCTCGAATCCCACCAGGCTCAAGGTTGACTCAGCCTTCCATCCTCTCGGGGTAGGTAAATTGAGGACCCAAGATTGTTGGGGGCAATTAGCTGACCTTGTAAAAATGCCGCTTAGTAATAAGCAGGCATATACAATGGAATGAAGGCTATTGCTGAGCACACTGGGTTGTATCCCAAAAATTGTAAGCCGCCCTGAGTCTCCGGAGAAGTGTGGCATATAAATGTAATTTAAAAAAATTATCCATTTATTTGTACTCATTTATTATGTATATAGGTATACCTGTTTATACTTATATGTTTATATGTTATGTTCATACATACTTATTTTCTCATTCATGCTTGACAAGCAAACAAAATAAATAAATAAAGTATGAAGTTGCTACGGTTGAACACTGGTAGTTCAGAATCTTAGCCCTGGACTGAGAAAGGGACACAGGGAAGACAATTTCAAGAAGATTCCTCTTCTGCTGTTTTGGAAACAGAGCCTGTATTATTTATCCATGCTTTGCATTACTGATTTGGGATTTTAGGATCTCAGGAGACAGCAGTTCCTGGCTGACCTAGTTCAGATTCAAGGGCTAAGCCAGTTTGGACCTGGTGAGTCTTGGACGGCAGATCACAGCCAGCAGCTAGATTCGGAAGTGCAACAGTCGTGAGTGTGAAAAATGGTCATAAGTCACTTTTTTCCAGTGCCGTAACTTCGAACAGTCACTAAACTGTTGTTAAGTCAAGGACTATCTGTAATTTGATATTAAAGAGGGCTCATCACTTCAAAGCAAGGATTCAGGAATCTGTTTTCATTCTAGGTTAAAAAAAAAAACCAACGCTTTACCCAATGGTGGGATTCAAATTTTTTTACTACCGGTTCTGTGGGCGTGGCTTGATGGGCGTGGCATGGCTTGGTGGGCATGGCAGGGGAAGGATACTGTAAAATCTCCATTCCCACCCCATTCCTGGGGGAAAGTTAATACAAAATCCCATTCCCTCCCCGCTCCTGGGGGAAGGTTACTGCAAAACCCCATTCCCTTTTCACCCCACTAACCTGCTTTCCAGCTCCCTTCTCCTGTGCAGGGCAACAAAACAAGACCCAGCCGATCAGCTGGGACTCGGGAGGCAGAGAATAGATGGGGGCAGGGCCAGTCAGAGGTGGGATTTGCCGGTTCTCCATACTACTCAAAATTTCCATTCCCAGTTCTCCAGAACTGGTCAGAACCTGCTGACTACCACCTCTGGCTTTACCTGTCACCATAACTGGGTTCAGGCAACATCAAGGAAACCACTTTATGGCTTAATTTAATATGTGAAACGTATTGATTGAGTTACAAGATAGGGTGGATGCATTTACTCCAGGCTTAAATGAGCAGAGAAGCTGTTTAAGCGCTTGTGTGTGAACCAGGTCTCTACAAGTTACGATATACCACTGTCTCCTGGGTTTCTTTTTCCCCCAAAGGCTTTCGGTGAGTTCTCTCCTACATGGAGGCTTGGTTTCCACTTTGAGCGACCTTCTATTCGTGACAACATGTTGGTTCCATTAACAGGAAACAAATGGAGTCGAGAAGAAGGACTTGCAAAAACTACCTTCTGTGAACTCGAGTGTATTAGGGGCTATGAATTACATTCCATTCCCTTTCAGCTAAATACCTTATGATATACAATGTTCTCTCTGAGATGTATAGTACTTCCAAAGTCCAGATTCCATCTGGAAGCGTCAATCCAAGCTTTTGTTGGCCGGGAAAGAGTAATTTCTGGAGGTGAAAATGTCTGAGGCCTTCCCCTCCGGCTTCGCTTGGCAAAGGAAAACTCATCTGAAAACAGATTTTCTGCATGTAACTCTTCATAGAAAAACTGGGCTGTTTTTGCTTTGTTTTTTTTATTGAAGGCCCCCCCCAATGAGCCAGACAAGCCATGCAAACTGCTTGTTTGTGGAAGGCCTTTTAATTAAGAGTTCCACTAATTAGGCCTTCATGACTGCAGATCTCTCCTTCCAATATGGCTCTGTGGTTCAGTACCTGGGAAAAGTCGGGTTGAATTGTTATGCACACTCTCCCGCCTTCCCTTTGAAAGGATAACTTGATTAGCTTAACTTAGAAGAGTATTGATTTCAGGTGCTGTAGATTTCATTTCTTTCATAATGCGGGATGTTGGCTTTTTGTTATCGCGAGGTTTAATGCAGCCATCTCTGCTATGCAACCTGAAGTTCAAAGGCAACATACGCTTGCTGTAACTGGGATTTTGGGCTATGTTATTAGCAAATCAAGATGTAGAGAGATTTGTTTTCTTCCCTGGAAGTAGTCCAAGTAACTGAGAAATAGTATAGTGTACACTTCCAAAGGACACATATGGCTCCCTTTGTCTCTATTTGTGCATTATAGACTAGACCAGTGATGGCTGAACCTATGGCATGTGTGCCGTGTACCGGCACGTGAGACACACTTCTGTCGCACAAGAGGTTGCCCAGAAGAGCCCCACTGTGCATGTGCGCAGTGCCCCACCAGCCAGCTGATTGTCGGTATCTGCCGCGACATGCTGGGAGACGTGTGGGAAATGTGTGTGCATGTGCAGAGGCATGTGTGGGGGTGGCGCGGCACATGCACCGAGACATGCAGTACAAGGGGGTTATGCGAACATGCACAGAGAAGCGGCGGTGTGCGCACAGGAGGTCGGCGGCGCGACATTATCAGGGGGCAGGGGAGTCTCACGCAGCATTGCATCATGGGTGCAGGCACGAACATGGAAAAGGTTAGCCATCACTGGCTGGCAGACTGCAAAAAGGGCTCTCATGGCTGATAAAAAGAGAATATCTGTAGCTCAGGGATGAATTGCTAAAGCTGATGATGTTACATAGTTTGGTAATGAAATGTCTACAAGAAAACAACCAAGCTCAGAAAGAATCAAAGACTGTATAGACTTCTTATTAACGTTACTTTATGAAGAAGTTAGCAGAATACAAGTAGTCCTCGACTTACAACAGTTCATTTAGTGACCATTCAAAGCTGCAATGGCACTGAAAAATGGTACTTGACCATTTTTCATAGTTACGACCTCTGCAGCATCCCCATGATCATGTGATCTAAATTCAGATGCTGCGCAACTGGTCCATATTTATGTATGTTTCTGTGTCCCAAGACAACCAAACTCAACGGGGAAGCCAGATTCACTGAACAACCAGGTTACTAACGTATCAACTGCAGTGATTCACTTAACAACGGTGACACGAAAAGTTGTAAAATGGGGCAAAACTCACTTAAGAAATGTCTCACTTAATAAAAGAAATGTTGGGCTCAATTGTGATCATAAGGTGAGGACTACCTGTGCTAATAAACTAGCTGCTGTAGTTTATTTAGTAAACTCTGGTTAAGCAAACCACAACTTGGTGCAATATGTAAGCCCTGAATCTTATTGCAGCATGCATAACATCAGACTTGCCATTTATGAATCATAGTTTGCTGTACAAGCTACAGTTGTTGGGTTTGTCCACGAACCATGTCATGCTGAGGAATACCATCTGATCTGCCACCCAATGGCTCATCGCTGTATGCAAACCAAATTATTGTCTTATCAAAGTCACTAAAATCGAGTGACAGTGAGATGTCAGCATATAAGTCTAATAAATAATTATAATAATAGTATTCACCCATTTTGACAAATGGTGGGTGAATACTGCTCCTCATCTCTGTCTTGATGGATGACATATTTGTGGGGTCAAATTTTTTCTGGCGACTTGGATGCATTTTTGCCATTTCAAAGTTTTTTCTTAATCTTGTTTGCTCTGTTCTTGCATACTATTTGAACTGGATTATCTCCATGGTGATAGCCCAAACCATCTGGAACCCCTTTTCTTATTTTCACGATTAATATAGAATTTGAAGAGACATTCTAAATAAGATTTGAGCAAAGGTACCTTAAATAGACTTCAGTATTGGATTATTTTTCCTGCTTGTTTTTCTTTTTTTTCTCCTTACTGAAGGAAAAACTGTAAAGAAAAATGGGAGAAAGAGAGAAAAATAAACATACCCAAGAATAAAAGATAACTGGAAATTGCATGTCTTTCATTAGGGAAACAGTTTGACATCACTTCAATTCCCTTTTTGTCATGTAACCCTTTTCATAGTGTTTACAAAATTAAGTATGATTTTCACCTATGACTTAAAACCAAGCAGATGCGGCATGAGATGAGCCTCTATCCTGGGCACTAAATGATTCTGCATCCAGCTGTTGCCATAGATAGAGTTTCTGATGTATTATTGGCAGTAGAAAAGCAGAAAAATAACTAAGAGCAGTCCATGTCAGCCCAGAAATCTTTTGTTTCAGTGTACAGGGAGTTCCCGATTTACAACCATAATTGAACCTGCAATTACAATTTTAAGTTCTGCCAGACGTTAAGCAGGTCACCATACGCTTAATTTTATTATCCTTTTTTGTGGTGCTTGTTAAGTGAAACACCATGGTCATTAAGCAAATGCAATGGTTGTTAAATGAATCCATTGTCCATAATGGGGGTTTGTTTTATTTTTGCCAGAAACCAAAAGTAAACGCTGGTTCCTGCCCAAGAAAAAGTTGTAAATCGCAGTCACGATGACTGTGGGATGCTAGCTGTAAATTTGGTGGGTTGAAGTTGCCAAACACCCAAAATGTGATTGTGTGATCTGGAGGAGGGAGGACAGCTGTCAGAATTTCGAATCCAGGTTATAAATAGCCCTGGGGAGGTCCATCGTAACTTCCAACAGCTACCTTAACAGACATACATCAGAGATTACTTATAACTTCTGGATCCCAATGAAAAGGAATCAGCTGTGAGTTCTGTATACCATCATGGTGGAATGTTTAATTCAATACATAAAGGGTCCTTAAACCAGTTTGGTGTAATGGTTAAGGTACCAGGCTAAAACACAAGATACAATGAGTTCCAGTCCCACCTTAGGCACAAAGCCTGCTGAGAGGCTTTGGGCCAATCATACTCTCTCCGCCCTAAAATGCAGGCAATGGAAAACCACTTCTGAAACCTTGCCAAGAAAATTGCAGAGGCTAGTCTAGCAGTCATCAGGACTCTATGCTCAGTCAAATGCACAAACAAACAAACAAAGCAAGCTTATTAGGCTCTCAGTGGGATTAGAGTGAAAAATGTAAAATGACAGAGACAACCATGCAATAGAAGCCCTACCCTTTTTACATGCATTGCCCGTATGACACATTTAAAAATGAGGTTATTGTATGATTACGGCTGCCATCTTGATTTTTATTTTTAACACCACATCCCTTGCAAACACTACCATGATGCTAGAAATTTACCACCATAGTGAATACAGAAGTAATGTGTAATTTAAATTTTTTTTTTTGAGGAAGTGGAAGGGTTGCATGTCCAAGAATACATGCATGGGGGCATATGATTAAGGTGGTGACTGATTGGCCAACAGCCCTGTAGGCTCAATTATTAGCCCTGATTGGATGGTGTTTTTATGTAACCTCTCCATCACTGTTTCTCAACCTTGGTAATTGAGGTGTGGACTTCACCCCACAATTCCCAAACCACCATGGTGGCTGTATTCTGGGAGTTGAAGTCCAACAGCTTCTAGCTGCTCAAGTTGAGTCACAGAGTCTCCAGACTAAACAGCATGTGACCATATCTGCTGCAACTTGAGAGAAATCCAAAAAGAAGAGTTGAAACATGAATAAAAAAGGACCCAGGGAAAATCTGATTGTCCGGAAGTTCTCTAAAACTTCCACCTTTACCCTTCATCTTGTTCCTTGGCATTTAAGATTCATTGCAAGACACTTATTAATTGCTTAATTACAAGTGGCTCCAGTCAAATGTGACTCTGACTGGCACACAATCCAGTAATCAGATTAAAGCAGTTAAGTCTAACAAAGCAAAAGAAACTGAAACAGAACCCAAACCACCCAAAATAATCATTAATCAAATGTCCTAATTACCAACATTCCTG
>SOZL01001003.1:0-49664 GCA_009733165.1 Naja naja | reverse complement strand
CCCCCGTTCGATCCGGCGGCAGGAGACTGGGACTCGTAGCAGATCGTTTCCAATGTATTTGGAGGGAAACGATCTCACCGAATTTCTGAGAGCGAAGAGGCCTCTCTTTCTCACCCACTGCGGTCGGCCGTTTTCAAGATGGTGAAGGCATTGGCGGGAGCTGCAGGCGTGAAGGTAATGGACTGGCCGATTTAGAAAAGTTATTAAGAGCCCATTCGCGCCACAAGTATCATGCCTCATTAAGAACACGAATTCTACCGTCGGGATCAAGGGGAAAGCAACGTTAATGACTTCGTGGCAAGTTTAAGGGACATTGGGGTGCATGTGAATTTATCAACTTTGAAGAGGCCATGCACGATCGATTTGTTCTAGGCCTAAAGACAAGGTTTTGCAGAGCAAATTATTAATGAAACCTAAGATCACGCTTAAGGAGGCCATAGAAGAAGCTTCTTCAGCGGAAGCTACCAAGTCCTCAGCAGCAGCCATGAAGAAAATTAACAAGGGCAAGCCATCCTGATGTGGAAAAATCCACAACAACCCATTGCGAGCAAATAGATTCTGATTCAGACTGTAGTGAGGTGGAGGAAGGAATTTATAGACTCAGAATGGAGAAGAAAAGGAAAGACATTGGAAGAAAAAGGCAAGACTTTTACTGCAGAGGTTGTGGGGGGGGCACCCCCGCACTGAATGCAAGGAACAATCAGCATTTAACAGTATTAAAAGACTAATCATGTCTGATGCTGTACTGATACAGTTCTCTGAGAATTTACCTGTTGTACTGACTTGTGATGCATCCCCTTTGGAGTGGGGGGTTGAGTCACAGGCTTCCCAGTGGGAGGGAAGCCCCTATTGCATTTTACTCTCGCACCTTGACCAAAGCAGAGAGGAATTACAGCCAATTGGACAAGGAAACATTGGCAATTGTTGCAGCTGTCAAGAAATTCCATGAATATCTTTATGGGAGAACATTTACCATTGTCACAGATCACAAACCTTTGTTAGGCATTGTGGCAGGAGAGAAACCTACACCTACTATGCTGTCACCAAGAATGCTGAGGTGGACTGAATTTCTTGCTGCTTATTCATACAAACTTATCCATAAGCCTGGCAAGGACATTGGACATGCTGATGCCTTGAGTCATTGCCCACTTCCTTGTCACAAGGAGGACTTTGAACCTGAGGCACACACCTTTTTCCTAGAAACTGTTGCCAAGCTTCCAGTACATGCTGCTGAAATTGCCAGAGAGACTGCCAAAGACACTTTATTGGCTCCTATTATAGGCTGGATTAAGAAAGGTTGGCCTCTTCAAGATCTACCTCACCTTGCTCAACCTTTTAAATCCAGGCAAACTGAATTATCTGTATTAAAAGGATGTATTTTGTGGGGTAACAGGGTGGTTATTCCTGCAAAACTGCAAAGGGAGGTTTTGGAAATGCTACATGAGGGTCATCCTGGTATTGTAAGGATGAAGGGATTGACCAGGAGTTATGTATGGTGGCCAGGTATTGACAAAATGGTTGAAAACTGGGTTGCATTTTGTCCCAACTGTCAGGTAGTCAGGCCTGCCCCACCCTCTCGCCCCAAACAGGAATGGGAATGTCCTAGGGTCCCATGGTCTAGGATTCACATTGATTTCGCTGGCCCTACCAGAGGCACACCTTCCTTATTATAGTAGATGCATATTCCAAATGGCTAGAGGTAATCCCTATGGCATCCACCACAACTGATGCTGTCATTAAGCAGCTCAAAACCCTTTTGTAACCCACGGGTTACCTGATGTTCTTGTCTCTGACAATGGCCCTCAATTTACATCCAACCTCTTTGAATCCTATTTAGCACAACAGGGTATCAGACATGCCCTCACTGCCCCTGGGAACCCTTCGTTAACGACCGGGCTGCACGCATGGTACGCTTTACCAAGGAAAAGCTTCAGCAATTGGGCCCTGGGGACATCACTGAGTAAGTTGAAAAACTTCTTAGTGTTCAGCACATCACTCCTAACCCATCTAATAACTTATCCCCAGCAGAGTTGTTGATGGGTAGGAAACTTAGGTCTTCCCTTGACCGCCTTCATCCCACTTACGCACCCAACGCACCACCAGATTCCACTAGCAAAGTTTGCACGTTCAGTGTGGGTGATTCTGTTTATGCTAAGAACCTTATGGGTGAACCTTCATGGATTCCTGCTGAAATAACTCAAATCACAGGCCCTCGTTCTTACAGGTTGCAAACAGAGGGTGGTGTCCTCTGGAGCAGGCACATTGACCAGCTTAGATCCAGGTTACCTCAGGAACATCGCAATTGTTCTCTCCAATTCCCTCACCTGATGTTTTTCTAGGGGAAGGGGAGGAGCAGGAGGATAATCAGCAAACAAGAATCAACCCCATGTGTAACGAGCCATTACGACAGGAACCATCCCAAAACCTGTCACAATGCCAAAATCCATCCTTACAAGTGGAAGATTGCACATCACTACCTGACTTGGGTGCTGACATTGGGCTGGAGATGGGTTGGGAGAGAGACCAGATTGTAACAATCAAACAGGGTCTTCTTTCACAGGAAGCCCAACTAGGGAAATGTCAACAGACACATTTCCTCTCTCACTGGGTGAGAACGTTAAAACTTCTGAACCACGAAGGTCTCAACGACACGCAAGAGCCCCACCTATCTAAAAAATACATTAGATAGGTTGGGGTTTGGTATGGACTGAACCTAGTGGGGAGGGGTGTTATGGTTTAGTTTGAATTGTTCTTGTAAAATGTCAGAAATGATTGGTTTAAAAAGTGCGGGAAAACCCTGCACTCTGATTGGCTGGCAACGCGCTGCTGGCTATAAGTAGCAGCCGCAGCCCAGCCAAATCGGGTCTGTTATGAGCTGTAGTCACTAATAAACTCTTCACTGAAGCACTCCGCGTCTGACTCTTCATGCAAACATAACACTTGTGTTGCTATTTTAATCTCCTTCTAACTACAATTTACTGGGCTGAAAGCAGAGAAATGTGTTCTTAAGACCAACTAGTTCCAGTTCAGGCTGCTAGCCAAAGGGTGTTAGCCAAAGTGGGTATGAGAAAATAGCATATGCTTCTTCCACAATGACTGCCCTGTTCCGTCCCTTTGCCAGACTGAAGCTGACAGCATTTTTTCTTCTGTTTGAGGTTATGATGACAGAGAAAATGTTTCTGTGTCATCATAACCTCAAACAGAAGAGAAAAATGTCTCTAATTTACAAGGTCTATAGGTTTAAAATTTTATAGTCTAAAATTAGACTTTTATGCAGTCAAAGGAAATAAAATGTGCAATGTGGCATAAATTCATGTATTGAACTGTAGTCTAGGAAGGACATTCAATTTGAAGGAAATTCTGTGGGGGGAGTTGACTTTTGAGATATGAGCTTCCAATGTTTGCATAAGAAAACATAATAACAATTTATCTCTGCAGAAATATAGTATTATTTATCCTTCTTGATGTTCCATTAAAATCTGAATTTAAGCCACTCCTCTGAGAGAAAGTGTGCCGATTTCAGTCATGCATTTAGGGCAGAGAAACTGATTGTAATAAGCCATTTTAAGCAGAATTCTGGGAAAGAAATGCAGCTTGCTGAAATCAATGGGACTTCATTTCCAAGTAATGTTTGCTTCTAACTGCCAGTTTAACACAGCAGCAGTTCCTACATTTCATTTAACTAAGCATAGCTTTGTCTTCACCATTCAGAGAGACACCTTCAGGTTTATTAACACCTAGGAAGTTTTGTTTCAGACGATGTGGACTCCACCCTTAAAATCAGGAGAAATCCATTCAAGTGATATTTCTACTTTCTTGGATTTGGAATTGAGAACCGACCCCAGCCAACCCCAAAACACTTCCCTCTTGCAGGAATAGAACAACCTTCTTTCCAATCTCGATGATACCCATATTTGAACTCATACTTCTTCAGGCCTTCTTTACCCATCACATCAGCATATGGCCTGCTGAATCTTTAACTGAAGATCTGTCTGATTAGGAGAATGAGCAGAACGACTGATTTTATAAAGGCCACCACAATTCAAGCTTGCATCCCCCGCAAGCATCTAACTCTAAGCAAGCATTGGAAGAACAACATCTTCATTTTCCCAGAGACTCTTATCTTCTTGACACCAGTTGGCTATCCTGCCAGCTCTTTAAACTTGGAGCCAGCCTTTCTCCCTGACTTCTCTCCGTGCAGAGATATAAACTGTCAAGTGATGGCTTGTAAAGCAAGATCCCTGGTTTGTATTCTCATTAGTGAATTACCGAATGAGAGATCCATCTTCTTCCCTTGAAGTGACAGACGCAAGTCACGGTATCACCAATCCTTAAGCACTCCCTGTCAAATTTGCAAGTCTTGGTGTCACAGAGAAAGAGATCATTTTCTCTGTCATCATAACCTCAAACAGAAGAGAAAAATGCTGTCAGCTTCAGTCTGGCAGAGGGACGGGAACAGGGCAATCATTGTGGAAGAAGCATATGCTATTTTCTCATACCCACTTTGGCTAGCAGCCTTTCTCCAGAGGAGTTTGCATACTCATTCCTGCACCTCATCAAACATTTGCTTGAAAAACAACACATTTCCTGCCCCTCCTTCCTAACAGCTTTTCTGTCCCTAAGTCTAAAATGGGAATTTCTTCAATGCTCCTCTAGTAATAAAGATAAACCAGCTGCATGGTTTTTGTGATAGGGTGCCTGGTTCCAATGAAGACTGATCACCTCCAGGCTAATAGGAGGGAGGGCGGCAGCTTTTGCAAAGAGCTGCCAAAGAGCCTTTCCTCCAGTTCTGATAGGCAGGCTAACAGATCTGGCTAGAGAGTCAGCTTACAAATGCCTAGTCAGTTGTCAGACCTCAGCTAGTTACCATCCTATTCTGAGGGTGTGCAGCAAGGGAATAAACAAAACAGCCATTTGTCAGGCTCCAAAACTAGCGTCTACATGATCCTCATGCTCTAAGGATCCAGAGCTTGGCTGTGTTTTAAAAATGAAAACATTACCTCTAGGGCAAAGGCAACATTGCTCTGAATGACTTGGATGGTGGAGGCACAGACTTCAACAAACTATGTGGTTCCTGTAATGTATCTGAAGTAGTTTGGGGAATCCTCTTAACATTACAGAACAATACCAGGCTAAATCCTATAGATGCTGCAAAGGTGACTGAAATATGAACCTTTGAGTTTCTTTGACTTAATCAATCAAATGAAGCCAATAAAAATGAGGCAACTGCAGTGCTGAGCAAAAGATGTATCCAGCAAGTATTGTCCCCACCTTCTGTACACAGAGAGAAAAGATCTGTTTTTGCTTCAGATTCAGAGTTTCACACTTTTTATGGGGGAAAAGACAAGCTGCATTTTTCTAGCGGCTTGCCATTTTTCTCACTGCATGTATAAATGCAGAGTTATAAATGGGTCCTTACATAAGAACTAGAGAGAGTTTCACTGGAAGCCAACATTTGGAAGTCAAGCTCATGTGGGAAGCATGATAGCACAGCTGGTAAGCACATTCCAGACAGAAGAACAATTAACCTTTTGAGGATAAGCCTGATCATCGGAAAAGACAACTGAGAGGAGAGGTAATAACTCACTGGTGCTGCCTCTTCCTTATTCAATTAGTTCAGTTAGAGGGTGCCTGGAAAAGCACTTTGAGCAGGAATGAAACTGACCAGAGAAATCAGGAAAAGGAAGCCTGGTTAATACAAGCTTTCAAAAACACTAGGCAGCTTTGGACTTGATTTTTAATACTTTGCTTTTCTTCTTGGGAATAAAGTCTTTCCTCCAATTTAACTCCAGAGTGCACCCCATATTTCAAAGTTAAGAGAGAAAGAGAAAGAGGGTGGGAAGGAAAGAACTCACCGTCACCCCAAAGATCAAAAATCTCTACTGATGCCCAGCAGGCTCCCTTCCTCCCTCGATTTTCTTATTATTTTGAGATTCTTTTAATTAAAAAGAAAATGGAGCAATTGTTAACTGCAAGAAAAATACAAGCCTCTAGCATTATCTTTACTGAAAAGAATATCCATGGACTTACTGTAAAAATGGCATGAGCAGCGTTTTGTAAAGGCACCCTTCACTGGCTTGGGCTCGTGTGATATGTAAGATTTTCTGATAGCCATTTTAGGTCCATAAATTGGGTCAATAACATGTTAAACAGTAGAATGCACTGTTAGTTAGGATGTTCTGCAATTCAGAATCAAATTATTCCCATCAAGAGAGGCTTTTTGCTGATTGAAAACCTTACACATTAAGACACAGAATATCAACAATCAACAGTAATCTAAAATTATTGTGTACAGAATCCTACATGTTTACATCACATTCAGGGATTAAGAACACGGCAATATAGGTATGTATTTTCAAAGGATCCTAAAATCCCCCCTCAAAGTGTAGACATAATCCTGTATGAATATCTTGTTTATATTGTGTGATCACAAAAATGTTTTTCCTTCTCCTTGTTAATAAAAATACATACATACATATATACATACATACATGTAAAAATACAGATTTTTGCACAATACATAGCCGCCCAGAGTCACTTTGTGGCAAGATGGGTAGATAGATAGATAGATAGATAGATAGATAGATAGATAGATAGATAGATGTCACCTGATAGAATACCTCAAATAGATCAGTTTTTAATTTGTCCATATGAGATTTGGTATATATATATATATATAACATATGTATGTATCTAGATTTTGAACAGGGTAAAGGTAATGTAGTCTTGGTGTATTGGTCTTTGTCCCCTGTAGGTTAGAATACCTTGGACGTTTCACTAAATCTCATCCGTCATCTTCAGCTGGTGTCCTTCAGCTTGTTCTCCTGGGAGAATGAGTGAATTGTGCTGTTTTCTTCTCCCTTTAAAGACAGATTGGATTTGTTTCATCACAGCTTCCACCCCAGGATACTACATCACAGAACTCAGAATTCACAAACACAAAAATCAGGGATTTTGGAAGAAAGACAAAGAGCCAGGGATTAAAGCACCAACAAACCCCCAGGACATCACAACAATAGAAACTCAGAAGGTACACACAGCCCATTACCCGGTGTTACACACAACTGTGAGAGACAGACGACCATCAGCATAATTCAGCCACAAGGTCCTCAGGAAAAAGTCTCCAATCTGCATACATCAACTCCACAAAACAATCAAAAGTACACCCATAACTTAGAGTTTGAAATGAAAAACAGCCACATCACAGACAATCTCCATGAGAAAGAAGCTGAAGAACCAGCCTGAGATACATCAATTTGTTAAATTTTGTCAGGTATTCTCCATCCTTACAGGATCAAGACCCCTCCACCAATATACATATATATGTTTTCGTAGATTTTCAAGAGTAAAGGTATGTAGGTCTTGTATATTCAGGTCTTTTCTCCGTGTTAATTGAGATACCTTCAACTTGACAAATCTCATACATTTCATGTTTTCAGGCTTGTCTTCAGTTCATTCCCTGAGAAGAAGCTGAAGACACCAGATGAAGATGATGGATAGATTTTGTCAACAGCTGAGAATATTCTACCTTACACCTGATAAGACCCGAATACAGCATACCTACATAGATATATATAGTATAATATATATATAATATATATATATATATATTTAGAAAAACAGCATGATGGAAGTTTAATGTGTATTATATACAATACATTTCAGCACTTTGTGCTGAAGGAATCTTGAATCTTTGAAAGATTTAAAGGATCCTTTTCCCTTCAAAACACAGTTCAGTGGGTGGCTAATTCATTAATCCTCCTTTATTCTTATTCTTTGGTGTTGCTATTATACTTCCTGTACCACCTCTAGTAATTACACAGGAACCTGAACTAACTGTGCAACATTCCTGTTGATAATTTAGAGACACAATGTGCAGAGCCTTGCATCCAATCGTACATATCCTGTGCAATTTGGTCAAATAAAATATTTCCACATTGGAGTATAAACTTCCTATGTCTTTTCTTTTCAAATGTTTTTCTTTTTTTCCTGCAGAATATGATTGAGCGGGTCCAGAGGTATTTCACGAGAAGAGTACTCCACTCCTCTACTCACAATAGAATCCCTTATGCCACCAGGCTTGAAATTCTGGGCTTGGACAATCTGGAACTGTCCGTCTGCAGTCCAATCTAAGCATAGTACACAAAATAGTCTGCTACAACATCTTATCTGTCATTGACTTCTTCAGCCTCAATCACAATAATACACAGGCAAACAATCGATACAAACTCAAGGTAAACTGCTTCAAACTCGATTGCAGAAAATATGACTTCAGCAACGGAGTGGTCAACGCCTGGAATGCTCTATCCAACTCCGTTGTTACAGCTTCAATCTCAAACTGTCTACCATGGACCTCAACTCATTCCTAAAAGGTCCATAAAGGGGGCGTGCATAAGTGCACCAGCGTGCCTACCATCCCTGTCTTACTGTCCTCATTTATCTGTATTTATTTCTTTTGTTCATGTTTATGTTTATACTTATACCTGCTATCTTGTACATCTTTGATAGATAAATAAATAAATAAATAAATAAATAAATAAATAAATAAATGTGATTTGGTAGAAAAATGAAATTGCTTTCTTTTGGATGGGGGTCAGGGGAGAATGTTTAAGTGATAAATTATAGTTAGTGAAATTTTGTAAGCCACTTGCTTCTACAAGATTGAGTAGATAGAGATAGCATTGGATACACATCTTAAATTTGAGGATGGTGAAGAGGCATGTAAATATATACTGAAAGATCTAGTTATTCCTTGCCTTGATTTTGATAATGAAATTTCTATAGTTCCAAGGCCAATTAAACTGCCATCATTCATTCTTGATCATATTAACATGGAACCAAATCACATTTATCAGTATTGTAACTTTATCAATTAAGCATTGGCTAGTATCTGTCAACAGGAAGACAATATAGTCTGTTTTTCCAAGTATAGCTCAAAATGTAATATAAAAGAATTAATTAATTTTAAAGGATCAACGGAATCAAACTTTGCAGCAGGTGGGAGAACCAGTATTTTTGATATTATTTGCAGATAGTTTCGTTATCCAAAAGGGGTGTGTGTGGGGGGAACCTAGGAATCAGCTAAACAAAACAATGCTTACTAACAGAGAAAAATGATTGAAAAATGAACGTTGTAGAAAGTTTTGGAGGATATGGCCATGTTATTCCTATAATTCAGCATATTGCAAGTAAGGAGAAGTGAAGTTAGTCAGGACAGAACTTAAACTATTTGCAATTGAACTCTTTTGAGATCAGGAGAGAGGGAGGGAGGGAGATAGAGAAAATGAGCCAGGCTTTCAAAATTGATGTCAGACCATTTAAGTAACCTAGATAAAGAAACAGACTCCCCATAAATGACTGGAACCTGGCAGCCATTAAGTGAACCCATTGTTCATCATAGGACATTTTTGGAAATTATGGCAAATTTCAGCAAAATATTTTAAATCATAGTCATGTAACCCTAGAATGCTGCAAATGTGGGCTCAACATGCAGTCATGTGACCACAGAGGGAAACCTAGCTGTTGGAACTGGATAATAAATACCATGGGGAGTCCAACATAACTTTGAACAGTCACTAAGTGACTGGTCGTAAATCAAGGATAGTCTACACTACATTAATGTCTTGTCCTTTTATTGTTGCCAATCTATCCATGGTATATGTGTCAATGAACAGACCAAAGTTGTTTTTTTAAAGTGGGGAATACCTCAATATCTGCAATCTGACTATAGGCCCTCCAATATGAGTCAATTTAACAAGTTAATAATGTACATGACATTAATTATACTACTTATCATCATCAAATCAATATTGAAGCATCAAACATCCAGTTTGGTTTCACTTCAAGTCTTTTTAGAAAGGAAAAAGACATAGATTCCTCATTTCCATGTGTGCCTGTGGTATTGTCAGATGCCATGTGGGTCACTCTTCATTTTAATTCAGTTACACCGTTTAACTTCATTTACAAAACTAAAGCTTAATTCAGTGGATGGGAAAGATGTCAGTTAAGCTAAAATTATCTGCCTAATTTAACAGAAAGATTCCTTCCCTCCCTCCTCCTCCCTCCTCCCTCCTTCCTCCTCCTCCTCCTTCCTTCCTTCCTTCCTTCCTTCCTTCCTTCCTTCCTTCCTTCCTTGCAACACAGGTTGCTTCAGGCAGTCATTTGCTCCCACCTCCCTCTTGCCAGTTATTTCTCCTGGAATATCAGCACCCCATCAAAGTGTGCAACTTGCAAGCAAGCAGCAAGATGCTGAAGTGACCAGGAAAGCTTAAGGCAAGATTAGTAATACATGTGCCTGTTTAGCAGGGAGGGATTTAAACCTCACAGTAACAGCTTCTCCTTGGTAGAACTAACTTGAGCATCAGACTTCATATTCTATGATTGTTGTACAGAATCCAGTTATTTGTGACCCTAGTTTTTAACTAATATTTTTCTCTCTCTCCTTGGTCTTAGCATTGTAAATATTTGGTTTGAGTTTGGAGTGCTTGACTTGGGATTTAGAATAATACAACCTGCCTTTTTCTAGCTAAATTCTCATCTACTAAGAACTTCTGTCTTTCTGCTGTTGTCTTTTTCTCCACTATCTTCTACTCCAAGAGTCTTCAAACTTGACAACTTTAAGACTTGTGGACTTCAATTCCCAGAATTAGTTATCTGGAATGAAGGTCAGTTCATAAAAATGACAGAATCACAGAGTTGGAAGGGTCCTTTGAGGTCTTCTGATCCAATCTTATCCTCAAGCAGAGACTCTCTACCGTTTCAAACAAATGGTTGTCCAATCTCTTCTTAAAACCTACCGTGTTGCAGCACCCACAACTTCTGCAGGCAAGTTGTTCCTTTTAGTACAGCAGATACTAAGCCAGCTCTACAGTAACTATGTGTTGAACCCAACAATTTTGTAAACTAGATTAAGTGTTGTAATGCTCAGGACCATTACGGCTACTGCTGCAAGATGTAAAATTTGCCTTTCAAATGCTTTGACATCAGAAAGTATTCAAAATAATAAGATATTGGATCATTGTTTAGGATAGGCCTAGAAATGGAGGATTTGGACAACCATTCCCAACAATTCCAAGTAGTAATCCAAACTTGAACATGTAGAGAATACCAGGTTCTCAAATCTCATTTAAATAATCATTTAAACAGAGACAAATATTAAATGACACCTAATATGACAAGAAGGTTTGCCTTGCCAGGTGCTCACTACCACCGTCATTTTGCAGTCCTGGCTAATGGATGATCACAGAAAGATAATAAATCTCCAAGTGGCAGAAAGGCTGTGGGTGGACAACCAATTATATGTGGTAAATCTAAAAGGGAAGCATATTTAAAGTAGAGCTCCAGAATAGCACACCCACTCCACCTCTGTTGCAGTCTGTTGCTGCTCTGTGGGAATGTCCTGAATCCATTTTGGGCAGACAGTCCTCCATCTGGCCCATTTAGTGTAGTCATTGAGGCATCAGGCTAGAAACTGGGAGTGTGTGAATGCTAGTCCTACCTTCAGCACAAAGCCAGCTGGGGCTTTGGGCTAGTCACTTCTTCTCAGTCCTAGGAAGGAGGCAATGGTAAACCACTTCTGAAAAACCTCGTCAAAAAAACTGCAAGGTCTTGTTCAGGTAGTTTCCAAAAATCGGACATAACTGAACTGAACCAATAAAAAATTGCTTGGTTATTTGAAAGAAATGAAGGGTTAAGTCCATCCAAATGGGGGAAAACATCAAGATTTTATCAGAATAAGTCTATCCACCAGTGAATTGAGAACAGCCTGGATAATGGCTCCTTCTGTAATTGGGGGATCCTCTAGAGAAGATTTGCTGAGCGTGGAGGAAGTAAGCCCAGAGAAGCTTTGTTCTGTGAGCAGATGCCTCAATGTCCCTTTGGGAGAACTTTATTTCAGTATCTTTAGAAAGCATGTCGTGCATCCTTAAAGAGCATGAATCATGACAAAATAGCCAAACTGTTGATGTGACAGCCACAGATACTGCAATGGAACAGCATTGCAAATTGCTCCTATTACAGATCCTGTCATTCATCTGAAGTGGGGATCTAGAGTTCTAATGCCCCATAGCCCAACATAGCGAAATATACTCTGTAAGCCTTTCTAATTGGTTGGAAACAAAAATCTGGATTAGAAGATTCAGGTGTGTTTTATGCCCTATATTAATTGTGAATCAGCCTACAGTTGGGATAGCTCAATGAACAGCTTGTAACAATTGATTTGACCCATTAATTCAGGTCTACCCAGAGAAATAATTTTCAAGAATGCATTTATTTGCAGTTGGTTTTACCACCTCATGGCTGGTTAGGAAAAGTGTTATGAAATACTTGCTGTCAAATGGTCATTTATTATTCACTGTCTGCTGTTTGAGCTTCCTGATGGATCACTTTAGCCATATGTTGAGTCGTTTTCATTGCCTTTCCTTCTCACAAGAGAAAACCTCTCCATTCTATTGTAGTCTGTGATAGAAGGGAGGGCAATGAATACTTGCTCTACCTCTCATGCCCCTTGACAGATGTAATGCAAGGAAAAATCAACATAAACAAACAGTCAAATGCCAACTCCCATAGAAGGCAGACAACTATAAACATATATTGGTGAGTGAAAAATTCATCTTTATTAGGTAGGGCCTGTTGTAAAATGAAATAAAAAGAGGCAGCAAATGTTAAAGCAAATTATATAGGTCGGGACTGTGAAATTGAGTCACACCTTCCAGTTGTTTTAGCTATTATGGCTAATATGAAGGATGCTGGGAGTTCAGCAACATGTATAGGATCACAAATTTGTTGCCCTGAGTGACAAGAATCTTGTTCAGATAGGATCTGTTCTGATGTATCAAAAGTGAGGTGTTTGCTTGGAAGATTTTTGTTACCCTGATTTTGCTCTAGGATGCAATTTTATTAACAGAAGATTCCATGGCTGATTGAGAACTTAGTCACATTAGCTTTCCTGTAGGTGTGTCCTGGATTTGAATCTTTTCATCTGGAATCCATTTTTACTTTACTTTTTTCCATTACAGAATATGGTATAGAAAAGAATAGGAGCCAGGACAGGTATGTGTAACTGAATTAGTAGTTGGAATTATTCAGGAGGGCAGTCATGTGAGCAACTGGAAGCATGTTACAGAAGCAAAGTAGAGGAGATCATGATGGGAGCAAGTAAATAAGAGGTCATGAGCATTGGGAATAGTAGGAAGTGGCCCCAGTAGGCAAATGTACAGGGAAGGTTCCTGTCTGGCCAGAAGAGACAGCAGGAACAGCAGCAATAGAAGAAACAGCATTATGAGCTAGCAAAGGGTGACCTGAGGTGTCTCTGTATTTTCTGGAGAGCAAAGGCACATCAAAATAGTAGCAGCCAAAAGCAAATGGATGAAGAAGGCCAAGAATGAGAAAAACACTCATGCAGGGGCTAATGAAGAAGAAAGCCAGAGAAACAGCAAGTGGGCCAAGTGAAAACTTCCATGTTTTCCTCTGAATGTCTTCATCAATAGAACGGAATGGAATTCTTTATTGGCCAAGTGTGATTGGGCACACTAGGAATTTGTCTTGGTGCATATGCTCTCAGTGTACATAAAAGAAAAAACATTTGTCAAGAGTCAAGAATCATAAGGTACAACACTTAATATAATCATAGGGTACAAATAGGCAATCAAATCATACTAGGAAACAATCAATAAAGTGTACCCAGCAGTGGTGAGATTCAAATTTTTTACTACCGGTTCTGTGGGCGTGGCTTGGTGGGCATGACAGGGGAAGGATACTGTAAAATCTCCAGTCAGAGGTGGTATTTGCTGGTTCTCTGAACTACTCAAAATTTCCACTACCAGTTCTCCAGAACTGGTCAGAACCTGCTGAATATCACCTCTGGAACCCAGTATTCCAACGGAGGATTTAAGATTTTAGTGGAAATTCTCTCACATATGTAAGAGGTTCTGGAAAGATTTTCACAGGAATATATTAATGTTGAAGATGCCATAATTTCCAAAAATGTCCTATGATGAACAATGGGTTCACTTAATGGCTGCCAGGTTCCAGTCATTTATGGGGAGTCTGTTTCTTTATCTAGGTTACTTAAATGGTCTGACATCAATTTTGAAAGCCTGGCTCATTTTCTCTATCTCCCTCCCTCCCTCTCTCCTGATCGCAAAAGAGTTCAATTGCAAATAGTTTAAGTTCTGTCCTGACTAACTTCACTTCTCCTTACTTGCAATATGCTGAATTATAGGAATAACATGGCCATATCCTCCAAAACTTTCTACAACGTTCATTCTTCAATCATTTTTCTCTGTTAGTAAGCATTGTTTTGTTTAGCTGATTCCTAGGTTCCCCCACACACACCCCTTTTGGATAACGAAACTATCTGCAAATAATATCAAAAACGTACTGGTTCTCCCACCTGCTGCAAAGTTTGATTCCCAGTTGATCCTTTAAAATTAATTAATTCTTTTATATTACATTTTGAGCTATACTTGGAAAAACAGACTATATTGTCTTCCTGTTGACAGATACTAGCCAATGCTTAATAGGTAAAGTTACAATACTGATAAATGTGATTTGGTTCCATGTTAATATGATCAAGAATGAATGATGGCAGTTTAATTGGCCTTGGAACTATAGAAATTTCATTATCAAAATCAAGGCAAGGAATAACTAGAGGCACCTCCATGCCAAGATCTTTCAGTATATATTTACATGCCTCTTCACCATCCTCAAATTTAAGATGTGTATCCAATGCTATCTCTATCTACTCAATCTTGTAGAAGCAAGTGGCTTACAAAATTTCACTAACTATAATTTATCACTTAAACATTCTCCCCTGACCCCCATCCAAAAGAAAGCAATTTCATTTTTTCTACCAAATCACATTTATTTATTTATTTATTTATTTATTTATCTATCAAAGATGTACAAGATAGCAGGTATAAGTATAAACATAAACATGAACAAAAGAAATAAATACAGATAAATGAGGACAGTAAGACAGGGATGGTAGGCACGCTGGTGCACTTATGCGCCCTTTATGGACCTTTTAGGAATGAGTTGAGGTCCATGGTAGACAGTTTGAGATTGAAGCTGTAACAACGGAGTTGGATAGAGCATTCCAGGCGTTGACCACTCCGTTGCTGAAGTCATATTTTCTGCAATCGAGTTTGAAGCAGTTTACCTTGAGTTTGTATCGATTGTTTGCCTGTGTATTATTGTGATTGAGGCTGAAGAAGTCAATGACAGATAAGATGTTGTAGCAGACTATTTTGTGTACTATGCTTAGATTGGACTGCAGACAGGACAGTTCCAGATTGTCCAAGCCCAGAATTTCAAGCCTGGTGGCATAAGGGATTCTATTGTGAGTAGAGGAGTGGAGTACTCTTCTCGTGAAATACCTCTGGACCCGCTCAATCATATTCTGCAGGAAAAAAGAAAAACATTTGAAAAAGAAAAGACATAGGAAGTTTATACTCCAATGTGGAAATATTTATTTGACCAAATTGCACAGGATATGTACGATTGGATGCAAGGCTCTGCACATTGTGTCTCTAAATTATCAACAGGAATGTTGCACAGTTAGTTCAGGTTCCTGTGTAATTACTAGAGGTGGTACAGGAAGTATAATAGCAACACCAAAGAATAAGAATAAAGGAGGATTAATGAATTAGCCACCCACTGAACTGTGTTTTGAAGGGAAAAGGATCCTTTAAATCTTTCAAAGATTCAAGATTCCTTCAGCACAAAGTGCTGAAATGTATTGTATATAATACACATTAAACTTCCATCATGCTGTTTTTCTAAATATATATATATATATATTACCAAATCTCATCATGACAAATAAAAATTGCTCTATTTGAGGTATCTTATCAGGTGACATCTATCTATCTATCTATCTATCTATCTATCTATCTATCTATCTATCTATCTACCCATCTTGCCACAAAGTGACTCTGGGCGGCTATGTATTTGTGCAAAAATCTGTATTTTTACATGTATGTATGTATATATGTATGTATGTATTTTTATTAACAAGGAGAAGGAAAAACATTTTTTGTGATCACACAATATAAACAAGATATTCATACAGGATTATGTCTACACTTTGAGGGAGGGATTTTTAGGATCCTTTGAAAAATACATACCTATATTGCCGTGTTCTTAATCCCTGAATGTGATGTAAACATGTAGGATTCTGTACACAATAATTTTAGATTACTGTTGATTGTTGATATTCTGTGTCTTAATGTGTAAGGTTTTCAATCAGCAAAAAGCCTCTCTTGATGGGAATAATTTGATTCTGAATTGCAGAACATCCTAACTAACAGTGCATTCTACTGTTTAACATGTTATTGACCCAATTTATGGACCTAAAATGGCTATCAGAAAATCTTACATATCACACGAGCCCAAGCCAGTGAAGGGTGCCTTTACAAAAATGCTGCTCATGCCATTTTTTACAGTAAGTCCATGGATATTCTTTTCAGTAAAGATAATGCTAGAGGCTTGTATTTTTCTTGCAGTTAACAATTGCTCCATTTTCTTTTTAATTAAAAAATCTCAAAATAATAAGAAAATCGAGGGAGGAAGGAGCCTGCTGGGCATCAGTAGAGATGTCTATAGATATATGGGTACCACATTAGACTTGGATGGTGTATTAAAGATCGGGGAATCAGCATTTTGAATGAGGCCTGAGGAGAAACAAATGGCAGATGTTTCATAACAGATGTGTTGGGTCCTCAGATTTATCAATTCAAATAGCAACATTTTGAACCAGCTGAGGTTACTTGTGTTGGCATTGCTCTCTGCAGATGGCATATATTCTGTATAGGAGGGGCAGAGGAAATTCTTGCTATAAGGCTGTGCATCCTCAGCAGGAATTACTTAGTATATGAGAATTGGCTCTCAAACTGATAAGAAGCTGAGTCACCATTTTCTACATTGTCAACTTTCTCTCCTTTGCAGGAGATAACTTGCTGCTCCATCACATATATAAAGTGGCCAAGAAGATAAACAATATTCTCATCTTAATTTCCCTATATACACATTCTTCATTTATCAGTAGGCTACTCTGCAGAATCCTTGTTGTTATGTATGCAGGTTTGAATGTTATTGGTTTAGTTTGAATTGTTCTTGTAAAATGTCAAATATGATTGGTTTAAAAGTGTGGGAAAACCCTGCACTCTGATTGGCTGGCAACTGCGGCTGCTGGCTATAAGTAGCAGCCGCAGCCCAGCCAAATCGGGTCTGTTATGAGCTGTAGTCACTAATAAACTCTTCACTGAAGCACTCCGCGTCTGACTCTTCATGCAAACTTAACACTGGCGGCGAAGGTGGGATCCTTCCTGAAGAGAAGACGACGCGGAAAACAAGCTGAGAGAGATGGCTGTGCTGAACACCCCCAGCCCGTTTGATCCGACGGCAGAAGACTGGGACTGTACGCAGATCGTTCCAAATGTATTTGGAGGGAAACGATCTCGCCGACATTTCTGAGAAGCGGAAGAGGCGGTCTTTCTCACCCACTGCGGTCCGCCGTTTTCAAGATGGTGAAGGCATTGGCGGAGCTGCAGACGTGAAGGTAATGGACTGGCCCGACTTAGAAAAGTTATTAAGAGCCCATTACGTGCCACAAGTATCGTGCCTCATTAAGAGACACGAATTCTACCGTCGGGATCAAGGGGAAAGCGAAACGTTAATGACTTCGTGGCAAGTTTAAGGGACATTGGGGTGCATGTGAATTTACCAACTTTGAAGAGGCCATGCGCGATCGATTTGTTCTAGGCCTAAAGACAAGGTTTTGCAGAGCAAATTATTAATGAAACCTAAGATCACGTTTAAGGAGGCCATAGAAGAAGCTTCTTCAGCGGAAGCTACCAAGTCCTCAGCAGCAGCCATGAAGAAAATTAACAAGGCAAGCCATCCTGATGTGGAAAAATCCACAACAACCCATTGCGAGCAAATAGATTCTGATTCAGACTGTAGTGAGGTGGAGGAAGGAATTTATAGACTCAGAATGGAGAAGAAAAGGAAAGACCTTGGAAGAAAAAGGCAAGACTTTTACTGCAGAGGTTGTGGGGGCACCCCGCACTGAATGCAAGTTTTTGATACCATCTGCCTCCTGTGAAAAAAGAGGTCACCTAGCAAGAGTCTGCAAATCATCCAGAACTCCACCAAGCAGAAAGAAGTTTCCTGATAAAGAATTCAAGCATAACAACTTCAGTGAGAAAATGGGGCGCAACACAGAAGCAAATGGGAAGAATGAAACTCATCAAATAGTCACTATTGGTCATTCTTCACCCTTAAGAAGCAGAAAAGTACATGTGAAGGTACTTATTGAAGGAAGGCCTTGCCAAATGGAAGTGGACTCAGGCTCCTATTTATCTATGGTGTCATGGGACACTATTCACAGGCTACTTCCCAACATTCAGAAGAAACATTTCCAGAAGCAAGCACTGACTCTTAAAGACTACCAAGGGAACAAGATTCCAGTAGTTGGAACAAGAGAATTCAACGTGAAGTTCAAAGGCCACACCAAACGTTTGCCCCTGACCATCGTGGACAAGGATCACCCAAGCTTGCTGGGACTTGAGTGGTTCAATCCACTAGGCATGGAGGTGACTGGCATCAATCACGTGAGCAACACTGAATGGGAGGAGGCCTTGAAGTCTGAGTTTCCAGAGGTCTTCAGCGAAGGATTGGGCAAGTACTTGGGGACCCCTATCACTTTCAACCTAGATCCCAAGGTGCCCCCAATTCGTTTAAAGCCCAGAAGGGTCCCATTTGCTTTAAAGGAAAAAAATTGATGCACAATTAGATAAACTAATAGATCAAGGAGTTTTAGAGCCCACTGACCACAAGTCATCCCTATGGCATCCACCACAACTGATGCTGTCATCAAGCAGCTTAAAACCCTTTTTGTAACCCACGAGTTACCTGATGTTCTTGTCTCTGACAATGGCCCTCAATTTACATCCAACCTTTTTGAATCCTATGTAGCACAACAGGGTATCAGACATGCCCTGACTGCCCCTGGGCACCCTTCAGCTAACGGCCGGACTGCACGCAGTGCTTTGCCTAGGAAAGCTTCAGCAATTTTGTCCTGGGGACATCATTGGAAAGTTGAAAACTTCTTAGTGTTCAGCACATCACTCCTAACTCATCAACTAACTTATCCCCAGCAGAGTTGTTGATGGTAGGAAACTTAGTCTCCCTTGACTCTTCATCCCACTTACGCACCCAACCACCACCAGATTCCACTAGCAAAGTTTGCACGCTCAGTGTGGGTGATTCTGTTTATGCTAAGAACCTTATGGGTGAACCTTCATGGATTCCTGCTGAAATAACTCAAATCACAGGCCTCGCCTTACAGGTTGCAAACAGAGGGAAAGTCCTCTGGAGCAGGCACATTGACCAGCTTAGATCCAGTTACCTCAGGAACATGGCAATTGTTCTCCACCCTCACCTGATGCTTTTTCAGGGGAAGGGGAGGAGCAGGAGGATAATCAGCAAACAAGAATCAACCCCATGTAACGAGTTATTACAGGAACCACCCCAAAACCTGTCACAATGCCAAAATCCATCCTTACAAGTGGAAGATTGCACATCACTACCTGACTTGGGTGCTGACATTGGGCAGAGATGGGTTGGGAGGAGAGACCAGATTGTAACAATCAAACAGGGTCTTTCACTAAGCTCCCAACTAGGGTCTGTCACCACATTCCTCTCACTGGGTGAGAACGTTAAACTTCTGAACCACGAAGGTCTCAACGCACATTTGAGCCCCACCTATCTAAAAAAATACATTAGATAGGTTGGGGTTTGGTATGGACTGAACCTAGTGGGGAGGGGGTGTTATGGTTTAGTTTGAATTGTTCTTGTAAAATGTCAGAAATGATTGTTTTAAAAGTGCGGGAAAACCCTGCACTCTGATTGGCTGGGCAACCGCGCTGCTGCTATAAGTAGCAGCCGCAGCCCAGCCAAATCGGGTCTGTTATGAGCCAGCTACAATAAACTCTTCACTGAAGCACCTGCCTGACTCTTCATGCAAACATAACACTTTGTTGCTATTTAATCTCTTTCTAACTACAATTTACTGGGCTGAAAGCAGAGAAATGTGTTCTTAAGACCAACTAGTTCCAGTTCAGGCTGCTAGCCAAAGGGTGTTAGCCAAAGTGGGTATGAGAAATAGCATATGCTTCTTCCACAATGATTGCCCTGTCCCACCGCCCTCTGCCAGACTGAAGCTGACAGCATTTTTCTCTTCTGTTTGAGGTTATGATGACAGAGAAAATGATCTCTTTCTCTGTGACACCAAGACTTGCAAATTTGACAGGGAGTGCTTAAGGATTGGTGATACCGTGACTTCGTCTGTCACTTCAAGGGAAGAAGATGGATCTCTCATTCGGTAATTCACTAATGAGAATACAAACCAGGGATCTTGCTTTACAAGCCATCACTTGACAGTTTATATCTCTGCACGGAGAGAAGTCAGGGAGAAAGGCTGGCTCCAAGTTTAAAGAGCTGGCAGGATAGCCAACTGGTGTCAAGAAGATAAGAGTCTCTGGGAAAATGAAGATGTTGTTCTTCCAATGCTTGCTTAGAGTTAGATGCTTGGGATGCAAGCTTGAATTGTGGTGGCCTTTATAAAATCAGTCGTTCTGCTCATTCTCCTAATCAGACAGATCTTCAGTTAAAGATTCAGCAGGCCATATGCTGATGTGATGGGTAAAGAAGGCCTGAAGAAGTATGAGTTCAAATATGGGTATCATCGAGATTGGAAAGAAGGTTGTTCTATTCCTGCAAGAGGGAAGTGTTTTGGGGTTGGCTGGGGTCGGTTCTCAATTCCAAATCCAAGAAAGTAGAAATATCACTTGAATGGATTTCTCCTGATTTTAAGGGTGGAGTCCACATCGTCTGAAACAAAACTTCCTAGGTGTTAATAAACCTGAAGGTGTCTCTCTGGAATGGTGAAGACAAAGCTATGCTTAGTTAAATGAAATGTAGGAACTGCTGCTGTGTTAAACTGGCAGTTAGAAGCAAACATTACTTGGAAATGAAGTCCCATTGATTTCAGCAAGCTGCATTTCCCCATGGCTTCTTAAAATATACAATGTTTTCTCTAAAGATGTGGCTTTCTTTGAGGATGGTTCAGAATTTTAATTTCAAGAGATAAAACACTATGTTTTCTTAGCAAACATTATTCATATCTCAAAAGTCTTCTCCCCCAAATTCCTTCAAATTGAATGTCCTTCCACTACAGTTCAATACATGAATTTTGCCACATTGACATTTTATTTCCTTTGACTGCATAAACAGTCTAATTTTGACTATATTTCCTAAACCTATAGACCTTGTAAATTAGAGAATTTTTCTCTTCTGTTTGAGGTTATGATGCTACAGAACATCCTCTGTTTTACCCTGTAAGAACCTCAAACAGAAGGAAAAATGCTTCAGCTTCAGTTCTGGCAAAGGACGGGAACAGGGCACATTGTGGAAGAAGAATGCTTGCTGGTGGTGCTTGGGTGCGTAAGTGGGATGAAGGCGGTCAAGGGAAGACCTGTTTCCTACCCATCAACAACTCTGCTGGGGATAAGTTATTAGATGGGTTAGGAGTGATGTGCTGAACACTAAGAAGTTTTTCAACTTTCTCAGTGATGTCCCCAGGGCCCAATTGCTGAAGCTTTTCCTTGGTAAAACGTACCATGCGTCAGCCCGGTCGTTAACCGAAGGGTTCCCAGGGGCAGTGAGGGCATGTCTGATACCCTGTTGTGCTAAATAGGATTCAAAGAGGTTGGATGTAAATTGAGGGCCATTGTCAGAGACAAGAACATCAGGTAACCCGTGGGTTACAAAAAGGTTTTGAGCTGCTTAATGACAGCATCAGTTGTGGTGGATGCCATAGGGATTACCTCTAGCCATTTGGAATATGCATCTACTATAATAAGGAAGGTGTGCCCTCTGGTAGGGCCAGAAATCAATGTGAATCCTAGACCATGGGCCCCTAGGACATTCCCATTCCTGTTTGGGGCGAGAGGTGGGGCAGGCCTGACTACCTGACAGTTGGGACAAGATGCAACCCAGTTTTCAACCATTTTGTCAATACCTGGCCACCATACATAACTCCTGGTCAATCCCTTCATCCTTACAATACCAGGATGACCTCATGTAACATTTCCAAAACCTCCCTTTGCAGTTTTGCAGGAATAACCACCCTGTTACCCCACAAAATACATCCTCTTAATACAGATAATTCAGTTTGCCTGGACTTAAAGTTGGGCAAGGTGAGGTAGATCTTGAAAAGGCCAACCTTTCTTAATCCAGCCTATAATAGGAGCCAAAAAGTGTCTTTGGCAGTCTCTCTGGCAATTTCAGCAGCGTGTACTGGAAGCTTGGCAACAGTTTCTAGGAAAAAGGTGTGTGCCTCAAGTTCAAAGTCCTCCAGTGTGACAAGGAAGTGGGCATCGACTCAAGGCATCAGCATGGCCAATGTCTTTGCCAGGCTTGTGGATGAGTTTGTATGAATAAGCAGCAAGAAATTCAGTCCACCTCAGCATTCTTGGTGACAGGATAGTGGGTGCAGGTTTGTCTCCTGCCACAATGCCTAACAAAGGTTTGTGATCTGTGACAATGGTAAATGTTCTCCCATATAGATACTCATGGAATTTCTTCATAGCTGCAACAATTGCCAATGTTTCCTTGTCCAATTGGCTGTAATTCCTCTCTGCTTTGGTCAAGTGTGAGAGTAAAATGCAATAGGGGCTTCCTCCGCTGGGAAGCCTGTGGCTCAAACCCCCACTCCAAAAGGGGATGCATCACAAGTCAGTACAACTGGCAAATTCTCAGAGAACTGTATGAGTACAGCATCAGACGTGATTAGTCTTTTAATACTGTTAAATGCTGATTGTTCCTTCCTGCCCCAGACCCAAACAGATTTTTGTCAGTAATCTGTGTAATGGTTCTGCAATGGTTGCCTTCTGAGGTAGGAACATGTGATAAAAGTTAATGAGTCCAAGGAAGGCTTGCAAATCTGTTTTGCATTTTGGTCTAGGGGCTTCTTTGATTGCTTGGACCTTGGCATCTGTAGGGTGGATGCCATGCTTGTCAATCATATAGCCCAAGAACTCAACCTTGTCAGTTTTAAGAGTGCATTTTTCTTCCTTGACTTTTAACCCCGCTTTCTTGAATCTGGTAAGGACTTCTCTGAGTCTCTCTTGTAATTGAGTGTCATTTTCAGCAGAGATTAACACATCATCGAAGTAAGGCACTACCCCTGGCAGTCCTTGGAGCATCCTTTCCATAAGACTTTCAAAGATGCCTGGTGCCACGCTTACTCCAAACTGTAACCTTTTACATTTGAAGGCACCTCTATAAGTCACAATGCTTTGGGCCTTTGCAGTGGCATCATCAACTGTTAGTTGTTGATATGCCTGGGCCAGATCCAATTTGGCAAAGACTGTACCCCTGCCAAGTGAATGTAATAAATGATGTACCACTGGAACTGGATATGCGCTCTGCTGCAGCGCATGGTTCAATGTCCCCTTATAGTCTCCACAGATACTTACTGACCCATCAGTCTTGACTGGTGTGACTATGGGTGTCTCCCATCTGGAGTGGTCAGTGGGCTCTAAAACTCCTTGAGCTATTAGTTTATCTAATTGTGCATCAATTTTTTCCTTTAAAGCAAATGGGACCCTTCTGGGCTTTAAACGAATTGGGGGCACCTTGGGATCTAGGTTGAAAGTGATAGGGGTCCCCAATACTTGCCCAATCCTTCGCTGAAGACCTCTGGAAACTCAGACTTCAAGGCCTCCTCCCATTCAGTGTTGCTCACGTGATTGATGCCAGTCACCTCCATGCCTAGTGGATTGAACCACTCAAGTCCCAGCAAGCTTGGGTGATCCTTGTCCACGATGGTCAGGGGCAAACGTTTGGTGTGGCCTTTGAACTTCACGTTGAATTCTCTTGTTCCAACTACTGGAATCTTGTTCCCTTGGTAGTCTTTAAGAGTCAGTGCTTGCTTCTGGAAATGTTTCTTCTGAATGTTGGGAAGTAGCCTGTGAATAGTGTCCCATGACACCATAGATAAATAGGAGCCTGAGTCCACTTCCATTTGGCAAGGCCTTCCTTCAATAAGTACCTTCACATGTACTTTTCTGCTTCTTAAGGGTGAAGAATGACCAATAGTGACTATTTGATGAGTTTCATTCTTCCCATTTGCTTCTGTGTTGCCCCATTTTCTCACTGAAGTTGTTATGCTTGAATTCTTTATCAGGAAACTTCTTTCTGCTTGGTGGAGTTCTGGATGATTTGCAGACTCTTGCTAGGTGACCTCTTTTTTCACAACGGAGGCAGATGGTATCAAAAACTTGCATTCAGTGCGGGTGCCCCCACAACCTCTGCAGTAAAAGTCTTGCCTTTTTCTTCCAAGGTCTTTCCTTTTCTTCTCCATTCTGAGTCTATAAATTCCTTCCTCCACCTCACTACAGTCTGAATCAGAATCTATTTGCTCGCAATGGGTTGTTGTGGATTTTTCCACATCAGGATGGCTTGCGGCCTTGTTAATTTTCTTCATGGCTGCTGCTGAGGACTTGGTAGCTTCCGCTGAAGAAGCTTCTTCTATGGCCTCCTTAAACGTGATCTTAGGTTTCATTAATAATTTGCTCTGCAAAACCTTGTCTTTTAGGCCTAGAACAAATCGATCGCGCATGGCCTCTTCAAAGTTGGTAAATTCACATGCACCCCCAATGTCCCTTAAACTTGCCACGAAGTCATTAACGTTTTCGCTTTCCCTTGATCCCGACGGTAGAATTCGTGTCTCTTAATGAGGCACGATACTTGTGGCACGTAATGGGCTCTTAATAACTTTTCTAAGTCGGGCCAGTCCATTACCTTCACGTCTGCAGCTCCCGCCAATGCCTTCACCATCTTGAAAACGGCCGGACCGCAGTGGGTGAGAAAGACCGCCTCTTCCGCTTCTCAGAAATGTCGGCGAGATCGTTTCCCTCCAAATACATTTGGAAACGATCTGCGTACGAGTCCCAGTCTTCTGCCGTCGGATCAAACGGGGCTGGGGGGTGTTCAGCGCAGCCATCTCTCTCAGCTTGTTTTCCGCGTCGTCTTCTCTTCAGGAAGGATCCCACCTTCGTCGCCAGTGTTAAGTTTGCATGAAGAGTCAGACGCGGAGTGCTTCAGTGAAGAGTTTATTAGTGACTACAGCTCATAACAGACCCGATTTGGCTGGGCTGCGGCTGCTACTTATAGCCAGCAGCCGCAGTTGCCAGCCAATCAGAGTGCAGGGTTTTCCGCACTTTTAAACCAATCATATTTGACATTTTACAAGAACAATTCAAACTAAACCAATAACATTCAAACCTGCATACATAACAACAAGGATTCTGCAGAGTAGCCTACTGATAAATGAAGAATGTGTATATAGGGAAATTAAGATGAGAATATTGTTTATCTTCTTGGCCACTTTATATATGTGATGGAGCAGCAAGTTATCTCCTGCAAAGGAGAGAAAGTTGACAATGTAGAAAATGGTGACTCAGCTTCTTATCAGTTTGAGAGCCAATTCTCATATACTAAGTAATTCCTGCTGAGGATGCACAGCCTTATAGCAAGAATTTCCTCTGCCCCTCCTATACAGAATATATGCCATCTGCGCAGAGCAATGCCAACACAAGTAACCTCAGCTGGTTCAAAATGTTGCTATTTGAATTGATAAATCTGAGGACCCAACACATCTGTTATGAAACATCTGCCATTTGTTTCTCCTCAGGCCTCATTCAAAATGCTGATTCCCCCGATCTTTAATACACCATCCAAGTCTAATGTGGTACCCATATATCTATAGACATCTCTACTGATGCCCAGCAGGCTCCCTTCCTCCCTCGATTTTCTTATTATTTTGAGATTCTTTTAATTAAAAAGAAAATGGAGCAATTGTTAACTGCAAGAAAAATACAAGCCTCTAGCATTATCTTTACTGAAAAGAATATCCATGGACTTACTGTAAAAATGGCATGAGCAGCGTTTTTGTAAAAGGCACCCTTCACTGGCTTGGGCTCGTGTGATATGTAAGATTTTCTGATAGCCATTTTAGGTCCATAAATTGGGTCAATAACATGTTAAACAGTAGAATGCACTGTTAGTTAGGATGTTCTGCAATTCAGAATCAAATTATTCCCATCAAGAGAGGCTTTTTTGCTGATTGAAAACCTTACACATTAAGACACAGAATATCAACAATCAACAGTAATCTAAAATTATTGTGTACAGAATCCTACATGTTTACATCACATTCAGGGATTAAGAACACGGCAATATAGGTATGTATTTTTCAAAGGATCCTAAAAATCCCTCCCTCAAAGTGTAGACATAATCCTGTATGAATATCTTGTTTATATTGTGTGATCACAAAAAATGTTTTTCCTTCTCCTTGTTAATAAAAATACATACATACATATATACATACATACATGTAAAAATACAGATTTTTGCACAAACACATAGCCCAGAGTCACTTTGTGGCAAGATGGGTAGATAGATAGATAGATAGATAGATAGATAGATAGATAGATAGATAGATAGAAAGAATGGGGGCATGAATGCATGTGTGAGTCAGTGTGAGAGCAAAAAAATACATTACAAATACATCAGTATGTAAAGGAAAAACCCCATTTCTAAACATCTTTTGAACATTAAATGGGCAAATAGCAACAATGTATTATCTAAGATTAGATGGGGAGGGTAAAATGTAAATGTAGCTATAACTTTTGTCTAGAACAGGAGAGTCAAACTCATGGCATCACGGCAGCGCCACGTGATGTATTGGGACTTTTTCCCGTTCACTGAACTGGGCGTGGCCAGCATAAGACGCATCCGCCCATGGCCAGGAATTTGACAGCCCTGGTCTAAAAGAATGGAAGTTGCTTCTTTAGAATGTTTACTTCCTTTTTCCTTTCTATTTCTTTCTTTATATTTTTTTCCAATTTCTTACTGATTTTCTTTATTCTTTCATTCAAATTGTGTACTGTTTTTAATTCTGTTGTGAATTTCTTCAATAACAATTATTTTGAGAAAAAAAAGATTGTGAAAGAGGTCTGAGCAAAGGAGACTTGGATAAAGCTGACGTTGTGCTATGGGACATCCTACCCAAAGAGATAGCATAATGAACCATGTGAAGCAGTAGTATGGTTGGGAAGCAACTGTGATTCAGAGTACATATGAGTATGGACGATTATGGGCATAATTCCTGTCAGAACTTTTTGAAATCAGAAGTCTCTTCTCTTGGGATGACTTCACCCCTGAGGAACAAAAGGGCCGCTTACTGTAAGGAGGTTTTGACACATGCTCAAAGAGCTCCACAGGCCAATCATCTAATGCTGTCAAGAAGTCTGGCTGGTTCCTCCAATGTATACACAATTGTTTCAATTAATTTTTTGTCTGTGGTTGACACCAGCTTTGGAGATTCAAGGCCCCTTGCTTTATTTCATGATCCTGATCTCCCATCGTTCTTAAGAGAAAGAGGGGACCAGGCCTTTTCAATCACAGGTGTAATCTAGTAACAATCTGATGAATTTATTAGAGGGAAACAAGGTGAGCCACCAAAACCTGCAGAGAGACCACAATTCATTTTGCTTTCAGAACTTCTTAAGTGCCATGACTTAGAGGCAACACATAAAAACAAATGGTTTCTGGATTGTATTTTGTGATCAACAGCTGAGAATCTTTTATTCTTTCCATTATAAGCCTATAATTTCATGTCACCTGATAAGATACCTCAAATAGAGCAATTTTTATTTGTCATGGTGAGATTTGGTATATATATATATATATTTAGAAAAACAGCATGATGGAAGTTTAATGTGTATTATATACAATACATTTCAGCACTTTGTGCTGAAGGAATCTTGAATCTTTGAAAGATTTAAAGGATCCTTTTCCCTTCAAAACACAGTTCAGTGGGTGGCTAATTCATTAATCCTCCTTTATTCTTATTCTTTGGTGTTGCTATTATACTTCCTGTACCACCTCTAGTAATTACACAGGAACCTGAACTAACTGTGCAACATTCCTGTTGATAATTTAGAGACACAATGTGCAGAGCCTTGCATCCAATCGTACATATCCTGTGCAATTTGGTCAAATAAAATATTTCCACATTGGAGTATAAACTTCCTATGTCTTTTCTTTTTCAAATGTTTTTCTTTTTTTCCTGCAGAATATGATTGAGCGGGTCCAGAGGTATTTCACGAGAAGAGTACTCCACTCCTCTACTCACAATAGAATCCCTTATGCCACCAGGCTTGAAATTCTGGGCTTGGACAATCTGGAACTGTGCCGTCTGCAGTCCAATCTAAGCATAGTACACAAAATAGTCTGCTACAACATCTTATCTGTCATTGACTTCTTCAGCCTCAATCACAATAATACACAGGCAAACAATCGATACAAACTCAAGGTAAACTGCTTCAAACTCGATTGCAGAAAATATGACTTCAGCAACGGAGTGGTCAACGCCTGGAATGCTCTATCCAACTCCGTTGTTACAGCTTCAATCTCAAACTGTCTACCATGGACCTCAACTCATTCCTAAAAGGTCCATAAAGGGGGCGTGCATAAGTGCACCAGCGTGCCTACCATCCCTGTCTTACTGTCCTCATTTATCTGTATTTATTTCTTTTGTTCATGTTTATGTTTATACTTATACCTGCTATCTTGTACATCTTTGATAGATAAATAAATAAATAAATAAATAAATAAATAAATAAATAAATGTGATTTGGTAGAAAAATGAAATTGCTTTCTTTTGGATGGGGGTCAGGGGAGAATGTTTAAGTGATAAATTATAGTTAGTGAAATTTTGTAAGCCACTTGCTTCTACAAGATTGAGTAGATAGAGATAGCATTGGATACACATCTTAAATTTGAGGATGGTGAAGAGGCATGTAAATATATACTGAAAGATCTTGGCATGGAGGTGCCTCTAGTTATTCCTTGCCTTGATTTTGATAATGAAATTTCTATAGTTCCAAGGCCAATTAAACTGCCATCATTCATTCTTGATCATATTAACATGGAACCAAATCACATTTATCAGTATTGTAACTTTATCAATTAAGCATTGGCTAGTATCTGTCAACAGGAAGACAATATAGTCTGTTTTTCCAAGTATAGCTCAAAATGTAATATAAAAGAATTAATTAATTTTTAAAGGATCAACGGGAATCAAACTTTGCAGCAGGTGGGAGAACCAGTACGTTTTGATATTATTTGCAGATAGTTTCGTTATCCAAAAGGGGTGTGTGTGGGGGGAACCTAGGAATCAGCTAAACAAAACAATGCTTACTAACAGAGAAAAATGATTGAAAAATGAACGTTGTAGAAAGTTTTGGAGGATATGGCCATGTTATTCCTATAATTCAGCATATTGCAAGTAAGGAGAAGTGAAGTTAGTCAGGACAGAACTTAAACTATTTGCAATTGAACTCTTTGAGATCAGGAGAGAGGGAGGGAGGGAGATAGAGAAAATGAGCCAGGCTTTCAAAATTGATGTCAGACCATTTAAGTAACCTAGATAAAGAAACAGACTCCCCATAAATGACTGGAACCTGGCAGCCATTAAGTGAACCCATTGTTCATCATAGGACATTTTGGAAATTATGGCAAATTTCAGCAAAATATTTTAAATCATAGTCATGTAACCCTAGAATGCTGCAAATGTGGGCTCAACATGCAGTCATGTGACCACAGAGGGGAAACCTAGCTGTTGGAACTGGATAATAAATACCATGGGGAGTCCAACATAACTTTGAACAGTCACTAAGTGACTGGTCGTAAATCAAGGATAGTCTACACTACATTAATGTCTTGTCCTTTTATTGTTGCCAATCTATCCATGGTATATGTGTCAATGAACAGACCAAAGTTGTTTTTTTAAAGTGGGGAATACCTCAATATCTGCAATCTGACTATAGGCCCTCCAATATGAGTCAATTTAACAAGTTAATAATGTACATGACATTAATTATACTACTTATCATCATCAAATCAATATTGAAGCATCAAACATCCAGTTTGGTTTCACTTCAAGTCTTTTTTTAGAAAGGAAAAAGACATAGATTCCTCATTTCCATGTGTGCCTGTGGTATTGTCAGATGCCATGTGGGTCACTCTTCATTTTAATTCAGTTACACCGTTTAACTTCATTTACAAAACTAAAGCTTAATTCAGTGGATGGGAAAGATGTCAGTTAAGCTAAAATTATCTGCCTAATTTAACAGAAAGATTCCTTCCCTCCCTCCCTCCCTCCCTCCTTCCTTCCTTCCTTCCTTCCTTCCTTCCTTCCTTCCTTCCTTTGCAACACAGGTTGCTTCAGGCAGTCATTTGCTCCCACCTCCCTCTTGCCAGTTATTTCTCCTGGAATATCAGCACCCCATCAAAGTGTGCAACTTGCAAGCAAGCAGCAAGATGCTGAAGTGACCAGGAAAGCTTAAGGCAAGATTAGTAATACATGTGCCTGTTTAGCAGGGAGGGGATTTAAACCTCACAGTAACAGCTTCTCCTTGGTAGAACTAACTTGAGCATCAGACTTCATATTCTATGATTGTTGTACAGAATCCAGTTATTTGTGACCCTAGTTTTTAACTAATATTTTTCTCTCTCTCCTTGGTCTTAGCATTGTAAATATTTGGTTTGAGTTTGGAGTGCTTGACTTGGGATTTAGAATAATACAACCTGCCTTTTTCTAGCTAAATTCTCATCTACTAAGAACTTCTGTCTTTCTGCTGTTGTCTTTTTCTCCACTATCTTCTACTCCAAGAGTCTTCAAACTTGACAACTTTAAGACTTGTGGACTTCAATTCCCAGAATTAGTTATCTGGAATGAAGGTCAGTTCATAAAAATGACAGAATCACAGAGTTGGAAGGGTCCTTTGAGGTCTTCTGATCCAATCTTATCCTCAAGCAGAGACTCTCTACCGTTTCAAACAAATGGTTGTCCAATCTCTTCTTAAAACCTACCGTGTTGCAGCACCCACAACTTCTGCAGGCAAGTTGTTCCTTTTAGTACAGCAGATACTAAGCCAGCTCTACAGTAACTATGTGTTGAACCCAACAATTTTGTAAACTAGATTAAGTGTTGTAATGCTCAGGACCATTACGGCTACTGCTGCAAGATGTAAAATTTGCCTTTCAAATGCTTTGACATCAGAAAGTATTCAAAATAATAAGATATTGGATCATTGTTTAGGATAGGCCTAGAAATGGAGGATTTGGACAACCATTCCCAACAATTCCAAGTAGTAATCCAAACTTGAACATGTAGAGAATACCAGGTTCTCAAATCTCATTTAAATAATCATTTAAACAGAGACAAATATTAAATGACACCTAATATGACAAGAAGGTTTGCCTTGCCAGGTGCTCACTACCACCGTCATTTTGCAGTCCTGGCTAATGGATGATCACAGAAAGATAATAAATCTCCAAGTGGCAGAAAGGCTGTGGGTGGACAACCAATTATATGTGGTAAATCTAAAAGGGAAGCATATTTAAAGTAGAGCTCCAGAATAGCACACCCACTCCACCTCTGTTGCAGTCTGTTGCTGCTCTGGGGAATGTCCTGAATCCATTTTGGGCAGACAGTCCTCCATCTGGCCCATTTAGTGTAGTCATTGAGGCATCAGGCTAGAAACTGGGAGTGTGTGAATGCTAGTCCTACCTTCAGCACAAAGCCAGCTGGGGCTTTGGGCTAGTCACTTCTTCTCAGTCCTAGGAAGGAGGCAATGGTAAACCACTTCTGAAAAACCTCGTCAAAAAACTGCAAGGTCTTGTTCAGGTAGTTTCCAAAAATCGGACATAACTGAACTGAACCAATAAAAAATTGCTTGGTTATTTGAAAGAAATGAAGGGTTAAGTCCATCCAAATGGGGAAAACATCAAGATTTTATCAGAATAAGTCTATCCACCAGTGAATTGAGAACAGCCTGGATAATGGCTCCTTCTGTAATTGGGGATCCTCTAGAGAAGATTTGCTGAGCGTGGAGGAAGTAAGCCCAGAGAAGCTTTGTTCTGTGAGCAGATGCCTCAATGTCCCTTTGGGAGAACTTTATTTCAGTATCTTTAGAAAGCATGTCGTGCATCCTTAAAGAGCATGAATCATGACAAAATAGCCAAACTGTTGATGTGACAGCCACAGATACTGCAATGGAACAGCATTGCAAATTGCTCCTATTACAGATCCTGTCATTCATCTGAAGTGGGGATCTAGAGTTCTAATGCCCCATAGCCCAACATAGCGAAACATACTCTGTAAGCCTTTCTAATTGGTTGGAAACAAAAAATCTGGATTAGAAGATTCAGGTGTGTTTTATGCCCTATATTAATTGTGAATCAGCCTACAGTTGGGATAGCTCAATGAACAGCTTGTAACAATTGATTTGACCCATTAATTCAGGTCTACCCAGAGAAAATATTTTTTTTTTTAAATTACATTTATATGCTGCCCTTCTCCGAAGACTCAGGGCGGCTTACAATTTTTGGAGCACAACCCAATGCGCTCAGCAATAGCCTTCATTCCATTGTATATGCCTGCTTATTACTAAGCGGCATTTTTACAAGGTCAGCTAATTGCCCCCAACAATCTTGGGTCCTCAATTTACCTACCCCGAGAGGATGGAAGGCTGAGTCAACCTTGAGCCTGGTGGGATTCGAGCCTACAGTAATTGTACACAGCTGGATCTTAAGAGCAGGCATTTAACAGCCTGAGCCACCAAAGCTCATTTAAGAATGCATTTAAGACAGCTCATTTTCAAGAATGCATTTATTTGCAGTTGGTTTTACCTCATGGCTGGTTAGGAAAAGTGTTATGAAATACTTGCTGTCAAATGGTCATTTATTATTCACTGTCTGCTGTTTGAGCTTCCTGATGGATCACTTTAGCCATATGTTGAGTCGTTTTCATTGCCTTTCCTTCTCACAAGAGAAAACCTCTCCATTCTATTGTAGTCTGTGATAGAAGGGAGGGCAATGAATACTTGCTCTACCTCTCATGCCCCTTGACAGATGTAATGCAAGGAAAAATCAACATAAACAAACAGTCAAATGCCAACTCCCATAGAAGGCAGACAACTATAAACATATATTGGTGAGTGAAAAATTCATCTTTATTAGGTAGGGCCTGTTGTAAAATGAAATAAAAAGAGGCAGCAAATGTTAAAGCAAATTATATAGGTCGGGACTGTGAAATTGAGTCACACCTTCCAGTTGTTTTAGCTATTATGGCTAATATGAAGGATGCTGGGAGTTCAGCAACATGTATAGGATCACAAATTTGTTGCCCTGAGTGACAAGAATCTTGTTCAGATAGGATCTGTTCTGATGTATCAAAAGTGAGGTGTTTGCTTGGAAGATTTTTGTTACCCTGATTTTGCTCTAGGATGCAAGTGGGAGGGATAATTCAGTGTGCACTGAATTATCCCTCCCAATTTTATTAACAGAAGATTCCATGGCTGATTGAGAACTTAGTCACATTAGCTTTCCTGTAGGTGTGTCCTGGATTCGAATCTTTTCATCTGGAATCCATTTTTACTTTACTTTTTTTTCCATTACAGAATATGGTATAGAAAAAGAATAGGAGCCAGGACAGGTATGTGTAACTGAATTAGTAGTTGGAATTATTCAGGAGGGCAGTCATGTGAGCAACTGGAAGCATGTTACAGAAGCAAAGTAGAGGAGATCATGATGGGAGCAAGTAAATAAGAGGTCATGAGCATTGGGAATAGTAGGAAGTGGCCCCAGTAGGCAAATGTACAGGGAAGGTTCCTGTCTGGCCAGAAGAGACAGCAGGAACAGCAGCAATAGAAGAAACAGCATTATGAGCTAGCAAAGGGTGACCTGAGGTGTCTCTGTATTTTCTGGAGAGCAAAGGCACATCAAAATAGTAGCAGCCAAAAGCAAATGGATGAAGAAGGCCAAGAATGAGAAAAACACTCATGCAGGGGCTAATGAAGAAGAAAGCCAGAGAAACAGCAAGTGGGCCAAGTGAAAACTTCCATGTTTTCCTCTGAATGTCTTCATCGATAGAACGGAATGGAATTCTTTATTGGCCAAGTGTGATTGGGCACACTAGGAATTTGTCTTGGTGCATATGCTCTCAGTGTACATAAAAGAAAAGATACATTTGTCAAGAGTCAAGAATCATAAGGTACAACACTTAATATAATCATAGGGTACAAATAGGCAATCAAATCATACTAGGAAACAATCAATAAAGTGTACCCAGCAGTGGTGAGATTCAAATTTTTTACTACCGGTTCTGTGGGCGTGGCTTGGTGGGCATGACAGGGAAGGATCCTGTAAAATCTCCAGTCAGAGGTGGTATTTGCTGGTTCTCTGAACTACTCAAAATTTCCACTACCGGTTCTCCAGAACTGGTCAGAACCTGCTGAATATCACCTCTGGAACCCAGTATTCCTACGGAGGATTTAAGATTTTAGTGGAAATTCTCTCACATATGTAAGAGGTTCTGGAAAGATTTTCACAGGAATATATTAATGTTGAAGATACAGTTGTCTGTTCCACTCTCCTAGATACCATTCCATGCCTTTGGCTAGAAAAGTACAGAGGTTCTTTTGTTTTGTTTTGTTTTAGTTTCTTTTGGGAATCTGAATGAATAAACATGAAGGAATCCACTAGGAATAAATATTAATGCAATACTTGCTTTATGAGAGGTTGGCTAAATGTCAGCCAAAATGAAGGTGACAGAAAGTGGAAAGAAATCTTTTGGAATCTTAGCCAGATCTCTTTAAGTTCAGTAGCATCCTCATATAAACAGATAAACAAAGCTCTGAGAATGTTTTACAGTGGGTTTACCAAAACACATGTGTACATCAGAGCGAGCAAGTACAGTATTTGCACACAAATCTCTCCTATCAGTGCCAACTTGCCCAGCATCTCTGTTCAATGTTGGGGGTGGTGGTGGACCAAAACATAATAATTCCTAGCAGGAGGAAAACTTTCACAATAAAATCAATTTCCCAGAGAAGTGAGAGGTTCCCATTCACTGGTTATATTTAAGCAGAGAATAGAGAGCTATTTCTTAGGGAGACTTTTATTTGGATTGCAGCACTGAGAAGGAAGTTGGACTTGATAATGTAAATAGTCCCTGTTAGGATATATGCAGAGTAACCCTTGTGTAACAAGGATATGCACATGGAAACGGATATGAGAACAGTTATGAATAAATACACAGCCACACAGAGACACACCAAATTGTGTTAATGTTTACTCCAAGAAATAGCACAGTCCAAATAAACAATCCAGGTCATACACGTTTTAACAGTCCAGCAGTATCCAGTTATAAAGTCTTCTTACCCTTTTCATGTCTTTTACAGCAGACAAATATCATACCATAATACAACAGATAATCTTTGATATCAACAGAATATCAAAGTAAACAGAGTTAGTCAGTATCAGTCTGTATTCAGTCAGAGAAAGTCAGTATCAGCATCAGAGAGATCTTCAGTGGGAGAGAGCTTCAGTGGGAGAAAGAATCAAACCATGATCTATAGCTCCCTCTTATGGCACCTTGCAGCATACTCAACCAATCAGTACACAGCAAAATACATTACAGTATTTTTCCTTAAAGCTACAGACATATATATTTGAGCTTTATATATTGTCAACCCAACTATGTTATGTACATATACTTAACAGTCCCTAAGACCACCCCCACCCACACAGACAGGCAAGTCACCAGAATATAAACTAACAGAAAACAGCACTCCTTACTAGCACTGATGATGTTGCCTAGTTAGCATAATGAAACATCTTCAAGAAAACAAGCTCTAGGGATTCAAAAGCAAGAGATAGATGTTGTGGCGGAGAAAATATTTAGATTAAATAAACATGATAAAAGGAGTTACAAGATACCAGAGGAGAAGCATGAAAAATTCACCAAAAAGTTAGTAAGAGTTGAAATTCTAAAAGAACAAGATTTGATGGATAGATATAGAATATTTTTAATATGCTGATTATTTTAGTAAGTGTTAGAAAAAGAAGTAGATATTGGAAAAACAGTATTATGTATGCTGAAATATAATAGAACATATTATAATTATTATGTGTACACAAATGTTAGAAGTTGAAAGATTATGATTATGTCTATTTAAATGGTAATATCATTATCAGAATTGTATGACTCAGACAATACACTGTTCTCCAAGCACTTTTGGATGCTAAAGAAAAATCATAAATAAACTTACAGAAAGAGAGAAAGAAAGAAAGAAGGAAGGAAGAAAGGAAGGAAGGAAGGAAGGAAGGAAGGAAGGAAGGAAGGAAGGAAGAAAGAAAGAGAAAACAAGCAAGCTCAGAAAGCAACAAGGATGCCTCATTTCAACCCTGAGCTACAAATAAACCTTTAATGGTAAATAGCCTCTTCCTGGTAAGAAATATACATATGGTTAACTTGTAATGCTTGGATGTATCATTAATGTTCTTCGGGTTACCTTACTAGGTCTGAATGTAAAGTAAAATGCCATACATGGATAATCATTCAGTTTTGAACTGGGCCTTCTGAAAAATGGAGCTATGCAAACATTTAGATTTTTCCAAGGTTTTATTTTTTATTTTTAGAGGTACAGAGGACGTAAATGCCAAAATTATGTTGAATCGAGTCAAAAGAAGCTTGCTTTAAAACTGGCTCCTCTGCTTATCTTTTGGAATCACTGTAAAACAACGAAAGAAAGGAAGCTTCTAGGTGGCTATCTCATTTTAAGGAATACAGAGTTATAAACATAAAAGAAATACAAATCCATCTTCTCCATGTTAATCTTCAATATGTCCAGAAATATTTGGACACTTTTTTCAATTAAATTGCAGTTGGAACTCAGATCAGAATAAATACTTATGCTTCAGGAGGTTTTGTCTCTTAAGTTAGTAGACAGCATCATCAGTTTTGACATGAGATTAGATTTCTAGTGATCAAACAACATCATGATCAAGACTTGCAAGAGTGTAAAATCTCAATGTGGCACTGTTATTCCTGAGGACAGAAAACATCCATTTTTAAGGCAGTTAACTCTCTCGGAAACTGATAGGTTATAGGGAAAAAACAAGCAACTTGCTGAAGTGAAGGATTTTTTTCCTCAAGTGTACTTGGAAGACATTAGATGATTTCAGCTATTCTGTTGGTAATTAATTCTGGTCAATTTCCTCTTTCTTATTTTGCCCAGGTTGCTAGGCATGCAAGAAGAGTTGCAATGAAGGGGAGAGTCAGCATAGATCCACAGGCAACCAAAACAGCTCAGGTCAATCTCAGATATACTTATACAGGAAACAGAAGGGTTGGAAGATGGGAAAGCTGGTCATCCATAGATGTATTTCTGCTGCTGCACTTCAATCACTGAATATTTTACAGTTGTTGTTGTTTTTTTACAAACCCTGCCTTGCAACATTTTTAGAAGTGGATCGCCATTTCCTTTTCCCTAGAGAGTGACTGACTGGCCCAAGGCTCAGCTGTCTTCCTGCCAATGATGGGACTACAATTCACAGTGTCCTATTTTCTAGTCTGGTGTTTTACCTTTTACACCAGACTAACTCATATTCATAAAGAAGGTAAAATGAAGATAATAGTGAAATAGAGAAGCAATTAAGCATTCTCTTTACTACTACTGTACATGGTATTTGAGAGGCTCAGAGTTTGGCACTATAGGGAGGATGTGAATGATATATGGATGTATGGCAGAAGACCATAGGAAAGTGTGTGCCTACAGTGCAAATGTTCCACATCTCAACATAACAAATTGAAAGAAAAAGAATTCCCCAACAGCATATTTTCCCCTTAAATGCTCACCGAAAGCTCTTACATTTACTGAGTCTATTCCAAAATGAGCCCAAATACATTCACCTGTCACTAATCTTTTCCTAACTTCAGGAATTTCTAGTTAGTAAAGCAAAATATTTCCTCAACTGCAGAGTGAGGGTCCCGTTGCCCAGACGTTGTTCTCTTGGCAATTTAATTAGCCATTGAGTAGAAAACTCACAATGACAAATATATTACAAATGAGCATTGTGCGACATTTTTATCACTGCTTATATAAAGCATTTTATCATAATATGCTCCAGGGATTATATAAATTAAATATGCATTTCTTTCATATGCATTTTGTGTATTTGTAATTGCCCCAGCTCTGCATATTTAAAAGGTAAGCTTTACCTCATAAATACAAAGCAACTATGATTTTTTCAAAGACAGGTATTGTAGTTTTGAACAGTAATAAGCTTATTGCAGGGTCCTTCATCTTCTATCTCATCATCCCTCCAATTCTGATAGAATGCACTTTACCCTTTATTTTTTCCCCTCTGTCAACTTAAAAATATGCAGATGTAAAATAAAAATTTTCGGCAGTAGTATAATAGTAGTAGGGATGGCCAGACAGGAACCTTCCCTGTACATTTGCCTACTGGGGGCCACTTCCTACTATTCCCAATGCTCATGACCTCTTATTTACTTGCTCCCATCATGATCTCCTCTACTTTGCTTCTGTAACATGCTTCCAGTTGCTCACATGACTGCCCTCCTGAATAATTCCAACTACTAATTCAGTTACACATACCTGTCCTGGCTCCTATTCTTTTTCTATACCATATTCTGTAATGGAAAAAAAAGTAAAGTAAAAATGGATTCCAGATGAAAAGATTCGAATCCAGGACACACCTACAGGAAAGCTAATGTGACTAAGTTCTCAATCAGCCATGGAATCTTCTGTTAATAAAATTGGGAGGGATAATTCAGTGCACACTGAATTATCCCTCCCACTTGCATCCTAGAGCAAAATCAGGGTAACAAAAATCTTCCAAGCAAACACCTCACTTTTGATACATCAGAACAGATCCTATCTGAACAAGATTCTTGTCACTCAGGGCAACAAATTTGTGATCCTATACATGTTGCTGAACTCCCAGCATCCTTCATATTAGCCATAATAGCTAAAACAACTGGAAGGTGTGACTCAATTTCACAGTCCCGACCTATATAATTTGCTTTAACATTTGCTGCCTCTTTTATTTCATTTTACAACAGGCCCTACCTAATAAAGATGAATTTTTCACTCACCAATATATGTTTATAGTTGTCTGCCTTCTATGGGAGTTGGCATTTGACTGTTTGTTTATGTTGATTTTTCCTTGCATTACATCTGTCAAGGGGCATGAGAGGTAGAGCAAGTATTCATTGCCCTCCCTTCTATCACAGACTACAATAGAATGGAGAGGTTTTCTCTTGTGAGAAGGAAAGGCAATGAAAACGACTCAACATATGGCTAAAGTGATCCATCAGGAAGCTCAAACAGCAGACAGTGAATAATAAATGACCATTTGACAGCAAGTATTTCATAACACTTTTCCTAACCAGCCATGAGGTAAAACCAACTGCAAATAAATGCATTCTTGAAAATGAGCTGTCTTAAATGCATTCTTAAATGAGCTTTGGTGGCTCAGGCTGTTAAATGCCTGCTCTTAAGATCCAGCTGTGTACAATTACTGTAGGCTCGAATCCCACCAGGCTCAAGGTTGACTCAGCCTTCCATCCTCTCGGGGTAGGTAAATTGAGGACCCAAGATTGTTGGGGGCAATTAGCTGACCTTGTAAAAATGCCGCTTAGTAATAAGCAGGCATATACAATGGAATGAAGGCTATTGCTGAGCGCATTGGGTTGTGCTCCAAAATTGTAAGCGCCCTGAGTCTTCGGAGAAGGGCAGCATATAAATGTAATTTAAAAAAAAAAATATTTTCTCTGGGTAGACCTGAATTAATGGGTCAAATCAATTGTTACAAGCTGTTCATTGAGCTATCCCAACTGTAGGCTGATTCACAATTAATATAGGGCATAAAACACACCTGAATCTTCTAATCCAGATTTTTGTTTCCAACCAATTAGAAAGGCTTACAGAGTATGTTTCGCTATGTTGGGCTATGGGGCATTAGAACTCTAGATCCCCACTTCAGATGAATGACAGGATCTGTAATAGGAGCAATTTGCAATGCTGTTCCATTGCAGTATCTGTGGCTGTCACATCAACAGTTTGGCTATTTTGTCATGATTCATGCTCTTTAAGGATGCACGACATGCTTTCTAAAGATACTGAAATAAAGTTCTCCCAAAGGGACATTGAGGCATCTGCTCACAGAACAAAGCTTCTCTGGGCTTACTTCCTCCACGCTCAGCAAATCTTCTCTAGAGGATCCCCCAATCTCAATTCACTGGTGGATAGACTTATTCTGATAAAATCTTGATGTTTTCCCCCATTTGGATGGACTTAACCCTTCATTTCTTTCAAATAACCAAGCAATTTTTTTATTGGTTCAGTTCAGTTATGTCCGATTTTTGGAAACTACCTGAACAAGACCTTGCAGTTTTTTTGACGAGGTTTTTCAGAAGTGGTTTACCATTGCCTCCTTCCTAGGACTGAGAAGAAGTGACTAGCCCAAAGCCCCAGCTGGCTTTGTGCTGAAGGTAGGACTAGCATTCACACACTCCCAGTTTCTAGCCTGATGCCTCAATGACTACACTAAATGGGCCAGATGGAGGACTGTCTGCCCAAAATGGATTCAGGACATTCCCCAGAGCAGCAACAGACTGTGAGGTGGAGTCGGTGTGCTATTCTGGAGCTCTACTTTAAATATGCTTCCCTTTTAGATTTACCACATATAATTGGTTGTCTACCCACAGCCTTTCTGCCACTTGGAGATTTATTATCTTTCTGTGATCATCCATTAGCCAGGACTGCAAAAACGACGGTGGTAGTGAGCACCTGGCAAGTCAAACCTTCTTGTCATATTAGGTGTCATTTAATATTTGTCTGTTTAAATGATTATTTAAATGAGATTTGAGAACCTGGTATTCTCTACATGTTCAAGTTTGGATTACTACTTGGAATTGTTGGGAATGGTTGTCCAAATCCTCCATTTCTAGGCCTATCCTAAACAATGATCCAATATCTTATTATTTTGAATACTTTCTGATGTCAAAGCATTTGAAAGGAAAATTTTACATCTTGCAGCAGTAGCTGTAATGGTCCTGAGCATTACAACACTTAATCTAGTTTACAAAATTGTTGGGTTCAACACATAGTTACTGTAGAGCTGGCTTAGTATCTGCTGTACTAAAAGGAACAACTTGCCTGCAGAAGTTGTGGGTGCTGCAACACGGTAGGTTTTAAGAAGAGATTGGACAACCATTTGTTTGAAATGGTAGAGAGTCTCTGCTTGAGGATAAGATTGGATCAGAAGACCTCAAAGGACCCTTCCAACTCTGTGATTCTGTCATTTTTATGAACTGACCTTCATTCCAGATAACTAATTCTGGGAATTGAAGTCCACAAGTCTTAAAGTTGTCAAGTTTGAAGACTCTTGGAGTAGAAGATAGTGGAGAAAAAGACAACAGCAGAAAGACAGAAGTTCTTAGTAGATGAGAATTTAGCTAGACAAAGGCAGGTTGTATTATTCTAAATCCCAAGTCAAGCACTCCAAACTCAAACCAAATATTTACAATGCTAAGACCAAGAGAGAGAGAGAAAAATATTATTAAAAACTAGGGTCACAAATAACTGGATTCTGTACAACAATCATAGAATATGAAGTCTGATGCTCAAGTTAGTTCTACCAAGGAGAAGCTGTTACTGTGAGGTTTAAATCCCTCCCTGCTAAACAGGCACATGTATTACTAATCTTGCCTTAAGCTTTCCTGGTCACTTCAGCATCTTGCTGCTTGCTTGCAAGTTGCACACTTTGATGGGGTGCTGATATTCCAGGAGAAATAACTGGCAAGAGGGAGGTGGGAGCAAATGACTGCCTGAAGCAACCTGTGTTGCAAAGGAAGGAAGGAAGGAAGGAAGGAAGGAAGGAAGGAAGGAAGGAAGGAAGGAAGGAAGGAGGGAGGGAGGGAGGGAGGGAAGGAATCTTTCTGTTAAATTAGGCAGATAATTTTAGCTTAACTGACATCTTTCCCATCCACTGAATTAAGCTTTATTTTTGTAAATGAAGTTGAATGGTGTAACTGAATTAAAATGAAGAGTGACCCACATGGCATCTGACAATACCACAGGCACACATGGAAATGAGGAATCTATGTCTTTCCTTTCTAAAAAAAGACTTGAAGTGAAACCAAACTGGATGTTTGATGCTTCAATATTGATTTGATGATAAGTAGTATAATTAATGTCATGTACATTATTAACTTGTTAAATTGACTCATATTGGAGGGCCTATAGTCAGATTGCAGATATTGAGGTATTCCCCACTTTAAAAAAACAACTTTGGTCTGTTCATTGACACATATACCATGGATAGATTGGCAACAATAAAAGGACAAGACATTAATGTAGTGTAGACTATCCTTGATTTACGACCAGTCACTTAGTGACTGTTCAAAGTTATGTTGGACTCCCCATGGTATTTATTATCCAGTTCCAACAGCTAGGTTTCCCTCTGTGGTCACATGACTGCATGTTGAGCCCACATTTGCAGCATTCTAGGGTTACATGACTATGATTTAAAATATTTTGCTGAAATTTGCCATAATTTCCAAAAATGTCCTATGATGAACAATGGGTTCACTTAATGGCTGCCAGGTTCCAGTCATTTATGGGGAGTCTGTTTCTTTATCTAGGTTACTTAAATGGTCTGACATCAATTTTGAAAGCCTGGCTCATTTTCTCTATCTCCCTCCCTCCCTCTCTCCTGATCTCAAAAGAGTTCAATTGCAAATAGTTTAAGTTCTGTCCTGACTAACTTCACTTCTCCTTACTTGCAATATGCTGAATTATAGGAATAACATGGCCATATCCTCCAAAACTTTCTACAACGTTCATTTTTCAATCATTTTCTCTGTTAGTAAGCATTGTTTTGTTTAGCTTATTCCTAGGTTCCCCCACCCTCACACCCCTTTTGGATAACGAAACTATCTGCAAATAATATCAAAACGTACTGGTTCTCCCACCTGCTGCAAAGTTTGATTCCGTTGATCCTTTAAAAATTAATTAATTCTTTTATATTACATTTTGAGCTATACTTGGAAAAACAGACTATATTGTCTTCCTGTTGACAGATACTAGCCAATGCTTAATTGATAAAGTTACAATACTGATAAATGTGATTTGGTTCCATGTTAATATGATCAAGAATGAATGATGGCAGTTTAATTGGCCTTGGAACTATAGAAATTTCATTATCAAAATCAAGGCAAGGAATAACTAGAGGCACCTCCATGCCAAGATCTTTCAGTATATATTTACATGCCTCTTCACCATCCTCAAATTTAAGATGTGTATCCAATGCTATCTCTATCTACTCAATCTTGTAGAAGCAAGTGGCTTACAAAATTTCACTAACTATAATTTATCACTTAAACATTCTCCCCTGACCCCCATCCAAAAGAAAGCAATTTCATTTTTCTACCAAATCACATTTATTTATTTATTTATTTATTTATTTATTTATTTATCTATCAAAGATGTACAAGATAGCAGGTATAAGTATAAACATAAACATGAACAAAAGAAATAAATACAGATAAATGAGGACAGTAAGACAGGGATGGTAGGCACGCTGGTGCACTTATGCGCCCTTTATGGACCTTTTAGGAATGAGTTGAGGTCCATGGTAGACAGTTTGAGATTGAAGCTGTAACAACGGAGTTGGATAGAGCATTCCAGGCGTTGACCACTCCGTTGCTGAAGTCATATTTTCTGCAATCGAGTTTGAAGCAGTTTACCTTGAGTTTGTATCGATTGTTTGCCTGTGTATTATTGTGATTGAGGCTGAAGAAGTCAATGACAGATAAGATGTTGTAGCAGACTATTTTGTGTACTATGCTTAGATTGGACTGCAGACGGCACAGTTCCAGATTGTCCAAGCCCAGAATTTCAAGCCTGGTGGCATAAGGGATTCTATTGTGAGTAGAGGAGTGGAGTACTCTTCTCGTGAAATACCTCTGGACCCGCTCAATCATATTCTGCAGGAAAAAAGAAAAACATTTGAAAAGAAAAGACATAGGAAGTTTATACTCCAATGTGGAAATATTTTATTTGACCAAATTGCACAGGATATGTACGATTGGATGCAAGGCGCTCTGCACATTGTGTCTCTAAATTATCAACAGGAATGTTGCACAGTTAGTTCAGGTTCCTGTGTAATTACTAGAGGTGGTACAGGAAGTATAATAGCAACACCAAAGAATAAGAATAAAGGAGGATTAATGAATTAGCCACCCACTGAACTGTGTTTTGAAGGAAAAGGATCCTTTAAATCTTTCAAAGATTCAAGATTCCTTCAGCACAAAGTGCTGAAATGTATTGTATATAATACACATTAAACTTCCATCATGCTGTTTTTCTAAATATATATATATATTACCAAATCTCACCATGACAAATAAAAATTGCTCTATTTGAGGTATCTTATCAGGTGACATGAAATTATAGGCTTATAATGGAAAGAATAAAAGATTCTCAGCTGTTGATCACAAAATACAATCCAGAAACCATTTGTTTTATGTGTTGCCTCTAAGTCATGGCACTTAAGAAGTTCTGAAAGCAAAATGAATTGTGGTCTCTCTGCAGGTTTTGGTGGCTCACCTTGTTTCCCTCTAATAAATTCATCAGATTGTTACTAGATTACACCTGTGATTGAAAAGGCCTGGTCCCTCTTTCTCTTAAGAACGATGGGAGATCAGGATCATGAAATAAAGCAAGGGGCCTTGAATCTCCAAAGCTGGTGTCAACCACAAAAAAATTAATTGAAACAATTGTGTATACATTGGAGGAACCAGCCAGACTTCTTGACAGCATTAGATGATTGGCCTGTGGAGCTCTTTGAGCATGTGTCAAAACCTCCTTACAGTAAGCTGCCCTTTTGTTCCTCAGGGGTGAAGTCATCCCAAGAAAAGAGACTTCTGATTTCAAAAAGTTCTGACAGGAATTATGCCCATAATCGTCCATACTCATATGTACTCTGAATCACAGTTGCTTCCCAACCATACTACTGCTTCACATGGTTCATTATGCTATCTCTTTGGGTAGGATGTCCCATAGCACAACGTCAGCTTTATCCAAGTCTCCTTTGCTCAGACCTCTTTCACAATCTTTTTTTCTCAAAATAATTGTTATTGAAGAAATTCACAACAGAATTAAAAACAGTACACAATTTGAATGAAAGAATAAAGAAAATCAGTAAGAAATTGGAAAAAAATATAAAGAAAGAAATAGAAAGGAAAAAGGAAGTAAAGATTCTAAAGAAGCAACTTCCATTCTTTTAGACCAGGGCTGTCAAATTCCTGGCCATGGGCGGATCGTCTTATGCTGGCCACGCCCAGTTCAGTGAATGGGAAAAAGTCCCAATACATCAACGCTGCCGTGATGCCATGAGTTTGACTCTCCTGTTCTAGACAAAAGTTATAGCTACATTTACATTTTACCCTCCCATCTAATCTTAGATAATACATTGTTGCTATTTGCCCATTTAATGTTCAAAAGATGTTTAGAAATGGGGTTTTTCCTTTACATACTGATGTATTTGTAATGTATTTTTTTGCTCTCACACTGACTCACACATGCATTCATGCCCCCATTCTTTCTATCTATCTATCTATCTATCTATCTATCTATCTATCTATCTATCTACCCATCTTGCCACAAAGTGACTCTGGGCGGCTATGTGTTTGTGCAAAAATCTGTATTTTTACATGTATGTATGTATATATGTATGTATGTATTTTTATTAACAAGGAGAAGGAAAAACATTTTTGTGATCACACAATATAAACAAGATATTCATACAGGATTATGTCTACACTTTGAGGGAGGGGATTTTTAGGATCCTTTGAAAAATACATACCTATATTGCCGTGTTCTTAATCCCTGAATGTGATGTAAACATGTAGGATTCTGTACACAATAATTTTAGATTACTGTTGATTGTTGATATTCTGTGTCTTAATGTGTAAGGTTTTCAATCAGCAAAAAGCCTCTCTTGATGGGAATAATTTGATTCTGAATTGCAGAACATCCTAACTAACAGTGCATTCTACTGTTTAACATGTTATTGACCCAATTTATGGACCTAAAATGGCTATCAGAAAATCTTACATATCACACGAGCCCAAGCCAGTGAAGGGTGCCTTTACAAAAACGCTGCTCATGCCATTTTTTACAGTAAGTCCATGGATATTCTTTTCAGTAAAGATAATGCTAGAGGCTTGTATTTTTCTTGCAGTTAACAATTGCTCCATTTTCTTTTTAATTAAAAGAATCTCAAAATAATAAGAAAATCGAGGGAGGAAGGGAGCCTGCTGGGCATCAGTAGAGATGTCTATAGATATATGGGTACCACATTAGACTTGGATGGTGTATTAAAGATCGGGGAATCAGCATTTTGAATGAGGCCTGAGGAGAAACAAATGGCAGATGTTTCATAACAGATGTGTTGGGTCCTCAGATTTATCAATTCAAATAGCAACATTTTGAACCAGCTGAGGTTACTTGTGTTGGCATTGCTCTGCAGATGGCATATATTCTGTATAGGAGGGGCAGAGGAAATTCTTGCTATAAGGCTGTGCATCCTCAGCAGGAATTACTTAGTATATGAGAATTGGCTCTCAAACTGATAAGAAGCTGAGTCACCATTTTCTACATTGTCAACTTTCTCCTTTGCAGGAGATAACTTGCTGCTCCATCACATATATAAAGTGGCCAAGAAGATAAACAATATTCTCATCTTAATTTCCCTATACACATTCTTCATTTATCAGTAGGCTACTCTGCAGAATCCTTGTTGTTATGTATGCAGGTTTGAATGTTATTGGTTTAGTTTGAATTGTTCTTGTAAAATGTCAAATATGATTGGTTTAAAAGTGCAGGAAAACCCTGCACTCTGATTGGCTGGCAACGCGCTGCTGGCTATAAGTAGCAGCCGCAGCCCAGCCAAATCGGGTCTGTTATGAGCTGTAGTCACTAATAAACTCTTCACTGAAGCACTCCGCCTGACTCTTCATGCAAACTTAACACTGGCGACAAGGTGGGATCCTTCCTGAAGAGAAGACGACGCGAAAACAAGCTGAGAGAGATGGCTGCGCTGAACACACCCCCAGCCCCGCTTGATCCGACGGCAGAAGACTGGGACTCGTGACGCAGATCGTTTCCAAATGTATTTGGGGAAACGATCTGCCGACATTCTGAGAAGAAGAGGCGGTCTTTCTCACCCACTGCGGTCCGGCCGTTTTCAAGATGGTGAAGGCATTGGAGCTGCAGACATGAAGGTAATGGACTGGCCCGACTTAGAAAAGTTATTAAGAGCCCATTACGTGCCACAAGTATCGTGCCTCATTAAGAGACACGAATTCTACCGTCGGGATCAAGGGGAAAGCAAAACGTTAATGACTTCGGCAAGTTTAAGGGACATTGGGGTGCATGTGAATTTACCAACTTTGAAGAGGCCATGCGCGACGATTTGTTCTAGGCCTAAAAGACAAGGTTTTGCAGAGCAAATTATTAATGAAACCTAAGATCACGCTTAAGGAGGCCATAGAAGAAGCTTCTTCAGCGGAAGCTACCAAGTCCTCAGCAGCAGCCATGAAGAAAATTAACAAGGCTAGCCATCCTGATGTGGAAAAATCCACAACAACCCATTTGAAAGCAAATAGATTCTGATTCAGACTGTAGTGAGGTGGAGGAAGGAATTTATAGACTCAGAATGGAGAAGAAAAGGAAAGACCTTGGAAGAAAAAGGCAAGACTTTTACTGCAGAGGTTGGGGGGCACCCCGACTGAATGCAAGTTTTTGATACCATCTGCCTCCGTTGGAAAAAAGAGGTCACCTAGCAAGAGTCTGCAAATCATCCAGAACTCCACCAAGCAGAAAGAAGTTTCCTGATAAAGAATTCAAGCATAACAACTTCAGTGAGAAAATGGGGCGCAACACAGAAGCAAATGGGAAGAATGAAACTCATCAAATAGTCACTTTTATTCTTCACCCTTAAGAAGCAGAAAAGAAAGTACATGTGAAGGTACTTATTGAAGGAAGGCCTTGCCAAATGGAAGTGGACTCAGGCTTATTTATCTATGGTGTCATGGGACACTATTCACAGGCTATTCAGAAGAAACATTTCCAGAAGCAAGCACTGACTCTTAAAGACTACCAAGGGAACAAGATTCCAGTAGTTGGAACAAGAGAATTCAACGTGAAGTTCAAAGGCCACACCAAACGTTTGCCCTGACCATCGTGGACAAAAGATCACCCAAGCTTGCTGGGACTTGAGTGGTTCAATCCACTAGGCATGGAGGTGACTGGCATCAATCGTGAGCAACACTGAATGGGAGGAGGCCTTGAAGTCTGAGTTTCCAGAGGTCTTCATTGGGCAAGTATATGGGGACCCCTATCACTTTCAACCTAGATCCCAAGGTGCCCCCAATTCTTAAAGCCCAGAAGGGTCCCATTTGCCTTTAAAGGAAAAAATTGATGCACAATTAGATAAACTAATAGCTCAAGGAGTTTTAGAGCCCACTGACCACTCCAGGTGGGAGACACCCATAGTCACACCAGTCAAGACTGATGGGTCAGTAAGAATCTGTGGAGACTATAAGGGGACACTGAACCATGCGCTGCAGCAGAGCATACCCAGTTTCCAGTGGTGCATCACATTACATTCACTTGGCAGGGGTGTCTTTGCCAAATTGGATCTGGCCCAGGCATATCAACAACTAACAGTTGATGATGCCACTGCAGAGCCCAAACCTGATTGTGCCTTCAAAGGTTACAGTTTGAGTATGGCACCAGGCATTTTCCAAAGCCTTATGGAAAGGATGCTCCAAGGACTGCCAGGGTAGTGCCTTACTTTGATGATGTAATCTTCCTGAAAATGACGCTCAAGTTACAAGAGAGACTCAGAGAAGTCCTTACCAGATTCAAGAAAGCAGGGTTAAAAGTCAAGGAAAAAATGCACTTTAAACTGACAAGGTTGAGTTCTTGGGCTATATGATTGACAAGCATGGCATCCACCCTACAGATGCCAAGGTTCAAGCAATCAGAAGCCCCTAGACCAAAATGCAAAACAGATTTGCAAGCCTTCCTTGGACTCATTAACTTTATCACATGTTCCTACCTCAGAAGCCAACCATTGCAGAACCATTACACAGATTACTTGACAAAAAGTCTGTTTGGGTCTGGGGCAGGAAGGAACAATTAGCATTTAACAGTATTAAAAGACTAATCACGTCTGATGCTGTACTGATACAGTTCTCTGAGAATTTACCAGTTGTACTGACTTGTGATGCATCCCCTTTTGAGTGGGGGTTTGAGCCACAGGCTTCCCAGCGGGAGGAAGCCCCTATTGCATTTTACTGACTTTGACCAAAGCAGGAATTACAGCCAATTGGACAAGGAAACATTGGCAATTGTTGCAGCTATGAAGAAATTTGAGTATCTATATGGGAGAACATTTACCATTGTCACAGATCACAAACCTTTGTTAGGCATTGTGGCAGGAGAGAAACCTACACCCACTATCCTGTCACCAAGAATGCTGAGGTGGACTGAATTTCTTGCTGCTTATTCATACAAACTTATCCACAAGCCTGGCAAGACATTGGACATGCTGATGCCTTGAGTCGCGTTGCCCACTTCCTT
>SOZL01001002.1:0-41116 GCA_009733165.1 Naja naja | reverse complement strand
TAAGTAACACAGCACATAATTTTGTATGTTAAACGAACCATAAAGTGGAAGAGGGAAAATATTTGTGAGAAATATTTACTGTGTTTTTGCTTGTCAAACATAAAAGGCCATTGGACACTCCATAAAGGTTGTGACAGAAACAGAAGTAATGGAAGCAGCAGCTAGGGCAAACTGCTGAATAGTCTGAATTAGCTTTGTGTTATGTATGTAGGTTTGAATGTTATTGGTTTATTTGAACTGTTCTTGTAAAATGTCAAATGGTATTGGTTTAAATAGTGCGGGAAGAATCCCTGCACTCCCATTGGCTGGCAGCTACGGCTGCAGGCTATAAGAAGCAGCGTAGCCAAGCCAGGACGGGTCTCATTCGAGCTGTAGTCACTAATAAAGTCTTTTGCTGGAACTCCTTGCGTCTGACTCTTCATGCAAACTTAACACTGGCGACGAAGGTGGGATTTCCCTGAAGAGAAGGACGACGCGCGAACAAGCAACTGAGCGAGATGGTGCGCTGAACACCCCCCCAGCACCGTTCGATCCGGCGAGGAAGACTGGGAATGTATGCGGATCGTTTCCACATGTTCCTGGAGGAAACGATCTCGCGGCATCCCGAGAGACGGAAGAGGGCGGTCTTTCTCACGCACTGCGGTCCGGCAGTCTTCAAATGGCGAAGGCGTTGGCGGGAGCAGCAGAGCTGAAGGTAATGGAATGGCCCGAATTAGAAAGACTTTTGAGAGCCCATTACGCCCCACAAGTATCGTGCCTCATAAGAGACACGAATTTTACCGTCGGGATCAAGGGGATAGCGAGAATGTTAATGACTTCGTGGCAAGTTTAAGGGACATTGGGGGTGCTTGTGACTTTACCAACTTAGAAGAGGCCATGCGTGATCGGTTTGTTTTAGGCCTTAAGGATAAGGTTTTACAAAGCAAACTATTAATGAAACCTAAGATCACGTTTAAAGAGGCCATTGAAGAAGCGTTTCAGGGAAGCCACCAAGTCCTCAGCAGCGCCATGAAAAAGATTAACAAGGCTTCAAGCCAGGCCTCAAGCCATTCTGATGGGGATAAATCCACATCTACTCATTGCGAACAAATAGACTCTGATTCTGATGGCAGTGAGGCAGAGGAGGGATTTTTAAACTCAGAATGGAGAAGAAAAGAAAAGACTCTGGGAAGAACAGGCAAGGGTTCTATTGCAGAGGCTGTGGGGGGGGCCACCCCCGCACTGATTGCAAGTTCTTTGACTCCATTTGCCTACGTTGTGAGAAACGGGGTCACATAGCCAGAGTCTGCAAATCATCCAGAACTCCACCAGCTAGGAAGAAATTCCCTGATAGAGACTTTAAGCCCAACAATGTCATTGAAAAAATGGGGCGAAATTTAAAAGCAAATGGCAAGGGTGAAACACACCAAACAATCACTATTGGTCATTCTTCACCCTTAAAAAGCAGAAAAGTCATGTGAAGGTGTTTATTGAAGGAAGACCTTGCCAAATGGAAGTGGACTCAGGCTTTATTTATCTATGGTGTCATGGGACACCATCCACAGACTCTTTCCCAAAATTCAGAAAAGCATTTCCAGAAGCAAGCACTGACTCTCAAAGACTACCAAGGAAACAAGATTCCAGTAGTTGGAGCGAGAGATTTCAACGTGCAGTTTAAAGGCCACACCAAACGTTTGCCCCTGACCATCGTGGACAAGGATCGCCCAAGTTTGCTGGGACTTGAGTGGTTCAAGCCACTTGGCATCGAGGTGACTGGCATCCATCACGTGAGCAGTTCTGACTGGGAAGAGTCCTGAAGTCTGAGTTTCCAGAGGTCTTCAGCGAAGGACTGGGCAAGTATATGGGGACCCCTATTGCTTTCAGCCTAGACCCCAAGGTGCCCCCAATTCGTTTAAAGCCCAGGAGGGTCCCATTTGCTTTAAAGGAAAAATTGATGCACAATTAGATAAACTCATTGCTCAAGGGGTTTTAGAGCCTACTGACCACTCCAGATGGGAAAAACCCATAGTCACACCAGTCAAGGCTGATGGGTCAGTGAGAATCTGTGGTGACTACAAGGGGACACTTAACCATGCGCTGCAGCAGAGCGCATATCCTGTACCAGTTGTGCATCATCTGCTCCATTCCCTTGGCAGGGGTACAGTATTTGCTAAACTGGATTTGGCTCAGGCATATCAACAATTAACAGTTGATGATGCTACTGCAGAGGCACAAACAATTGTGACCCATAGAGGTGCCTTCAAATGTAAAAGCCTACAATTTGGAGTAAGCGTGCACCTGGCATTTTCAGAGCCTCATGGAAAGAATGTTGCAGGGACTGCCAGGGGTAGTGCCTTATTTTGATGATGTTTTAATCTCTGCTGAAAATGACACTCAGCTTCAAGAGAGACTCAGAGAAGTCCTTACCAGATTCAGAAAAGCGGGGTTAAAAGTCAAGGAAGACAAATGTACACTCAAAAACAGACAGAGTTGAGTTCCTGGGGTATATGATTGACAAGCAGGCATCCATCCTACTGATGCCAAGGTTAAAGCAATCAATGAAGCCCCTAAACCTCGATGCAAGGCTGATTTGCAAGCCTTCCTTGGACTTATTAACTTTTATCACATGTTTCTACCTCACAAAGCATCTATTGCTGAGCCCTTACATCGCCTACTTGATAAGAATGCTGTTTGGATCTGGGGGCGGAAGGAACAGTCAGCATTTAACAGTATTAAGAGACTAATCACGTCTGATGCTGTGTTGATACAATTCTCTGAGAATTTACCTGTTGTTCTGACTTGTGATGCATCCCCTTTGGAGGGGGGGGGGTTTGAGTCACAGGCTTCCAAATGGACGGGAAGCCCCAATTGCATTTACTCTCGCACGCTGTCCAAAGCAGAGAGGAATTATAGCCAATTGGACAAGGAAGCTTTAGCAGTTGTTGCAGCTGTTAAGAAATTTCATGAATATCTGTATGGCAGGTCATTCACCATTGTTACAGATCACAAACCTTTACTTGGCATTGTGGCAGGAGATAAACCTACACCTAATATCCTGTCACCAAGAATGCTGAGGTGGACTGAATTTCTTGCAGCCTATTCCTACAAACTGATTCACAGGCTGGCAAGGACATTGGACATGCTGATGCACTGAGTCGTTGCCCACTACCTTGCCACAAGGAGGACTTTGAACTTGAAACTCACACCTTTTTCCTGGAGACCGTTGCTAAGCTTCCAGTCCATGCTGCTGAGATTGCCAAAGAAACTGCCAAAGATGCTGTGTTGGCACCTGTTATGGGCTGGATCAAGAAAGGTTGGCCTCTTCAAGATCTACCTCACCTTGCCCAACCTTTAAGTCCAGGCAAACTGAATTATCTGTATTAAGAGGATGTATTTTGTGGGGTAACAGGGTGGTTACTGCAAAACTGCAAAGGGAGGTTTTGAAATGTTACATGAGGGTCATCCTGGGATTGTAAGGATGAAAGGTTTGGCCAGGAGTTATGTATGGTGGCCAGGTATTGACAAAATGGTTGAAAACTGGGTAGCCTCTTGTCCCAATTGCCAGGTAGTCAGACCTGCACCACCTCACGCCCCCACACAGGAATGGGAATGTCCTAGGGGCCCATGGTCTAGAATCCACATTGATTTTGCAGGCCCTACAAGAGGGCACACTTTTCTAGTGATAGTAGATGCATACTCCAAATGGCTAGAGGTAATTCCAATGACATCCACAACTACTGAGGCTGTTATCAAGCAGCTAAGAAATTGTTTGTAACCCATGGGTACCAGATATCCTTGTCTTGACAATGGCCCTCAATTCACATCTAACATTTTTGAATCTTTCTAGCTCAACAGGGCATCAGACATGCCCTCACTGCCCCTGGGCACCTTCGGCCAACGGCCGGGCTGAACGCATGGTACGCTTTACCAAAGAGAAGCTTCAGCAGCTGGGTCCTGGGGACATCACTGAGAAGCTTGAAAAGCTTCTTAGTGTTCAACACATCACTCCTAGCCCATCAACTAACTTGTCCCCAGCAGAGTTGTTGATGGGCAGGAAACTTAGGTCTTCCCTTGACCGCCTCCATCCTTACGCACCCAACGCACCACTGGATTCCACTTCCAAAGTTCGTTCTTTAGTGTGGGAGATTCTGTCTATGCTAGGAACCTTCTAGGTGACCCTTTGGGATTCCTGCTGAAATAACTCACATCACAGGCCCTCGTTCTTACAGGGTACAAACAGAGGATGGCCTTCTCTGGAGCAGGCACATTGACCAACTTAGATCCAGGGTCCCTCAAGAACATCGCCCCTGTCTCCCTCTAGGTCCCTCACCTGCTGTTTCTTCTAGGGGGAAGGGGGGAACAGGAGGAGGAAAATCAGCAAACAGGAATCAACCCCATGTGTAACGAGCCATTGCGACAGGAACCATCCCGAACCCTGTCACAAAGCCAAGATCCATCCTTAGAAGTGGAAGATTGCACATCACTACCTGACTTGGGTGCTGACATTGGAATGGAGATGGGTTGGGAGGAGAGACCAGATTCTAACAGTCTAACAGGGTCTTCTTCCACAGGAAGTCCCAACAGGGAAATGTCAGCAGACACATTTCCCTTCTCACTGGGTGAGAACGTTAAAACTTCTGAACCACGAAGGTCTCAACGTACACGTAAGAGCCCCACCTATTTAAAGGAATACATTAGATAGGTTGGGGTTTGGTATGGACTGAACCTAGTGGGGGGGTGTGTTATGTATGTAGGTTTGAATGTTATTGGTTTATTTGAACTGTTCTTGTAAAATGTCAAATGGTATTGGTTTAAATAGTGGGAAGAATCCCTGCACTCCCATTGCTGGCAGCTACGGCTGCAGGCTATAAGAAGCAGCCGTAGCCAAGCCAGGACGGGTCCATTCGAGCTGTAGTCACTAATAAAGTCTTTGCTGGAACTCCGCGTCTGACTTCATGCAAACTTAACACTTGGAACTGGGTAAGTTGCGCTGAAATTGAGCAAATGAATGAGACCCAAAGGTGACTGCACTCCAAAACACTCTGAACCGTAATTGCACTAAGTCCTGCATTAAAAAGCAGAGCAACTTACTAGTTTTGAAGAGGAGGAGATGGACAGAAGAAAATTGAAAGAAGCATGATTGGACTCAAAAAACAACAGGAGCAGAAAGCACGAGCAGTGATTACCCAGTGCATCCCAAGGCAGGAATCAAGACTATATTAGCTCAAATCAGTTCTCTTTGCTAAACACTGAATCCAGGCATACTGGTGACTGGATGCTCCCAGGAGGCTGCAGGAAGGCCTCTCCCTAGGCCCAAAATGGGGCAGCAAAGCCTCTGGAGCCTCTGGGAGCTAAAATGGGGTTCGGGGGGCCAAAAACGCTTCATTTTAAAACAGCAAGCAAGTCCATTGTTAGGTATGGAATTCCACCCCGAATCTCGTCCTGGCATCCGTTTTGCATGGGGCTCAAAAAATATCACCCTATACTAAGGTGACCAGATTTTACATTGGTAAAGTGGGACACCATTGACTGGGGGGGGTGTTTTTGATTAAAATTTGCATGTAAAAATTTGCATTAATTTGCATTAATTATAAAAATAACAAAAATAATATGAAACTCATATCCTGGCGAAATAGCCCAGGCTTGCGGGAGGGGATCCTTAGGGGAAACCCAAAAGTGGGAAGGCAAAGGGAAAGGAGCAGCAATGAAGCCACGGAGACCCCAGATCTTCCTCCTGTCCCCTTCCCATCACTGGAAATACCTGCCTCCCTCCCAGAGTTCAGCCATCTGAGCAGAATCCGCCTTGAACCCAGGACTCAGAAGGGCTCCCCCTCACTCCTCAGAGAATTTCACTGGGATTATCCCAAGATTGCTTCATTTCAGCAACCCAGTTAGGCCCTGAGACCATCATTGACGGACGCTTTCCATTGACCAGATTTCTCTGAATCTCACCCTTCACTTTCCCCAAAAGCTGCTCTGAAACCTGTCCTCCTCTGGGGCTGATCCTGCACTTTGTCAGGTAGAAATGCCCTCAGCCAACTTGGGAGGGGATTGTGATCCTGGCTACTCAACTCTTTCCATGATCAGGGACTCTCAATGGAAAGGCCTAAATCAGAGTTAGTTCCTCAGACTCAGCCATTTGCACTTCAATTCCCAGAATTCAGCAACTTAGAACTAAGGAGAAATTTCCTGGCAGTTGGAACAATTAATCAGTGAAACAACTTGCCTCTAGAAGCTGTGAATGCTCCAACACTGGAAGTTTTAAAAGATGTTGGATAACCATTTGTCTGAAGTGTAGGGTTTCCTGCCCAAGCAGGGTTGGACTAGAAGACCTCCAAGGTCCCTTCCGACTCTGTTATTCTATTCTATTCTATTCTATTCTATTCTTCTATTCTATTCTATTCTATTCTATTATTCATTCTAATTCCCCTCACCCTATAGAAACCCAGGGGCCTCTCCACCCTGCCCCCACTGGGGATGATTGGGAGTTCCTGCTGAAAACACCCATATTGTGGGGGGGGGCTGGGGTCCTCTCCCCAAACTCATCCTCTGTGGGGAGGGTCCTGTCACCTTTAAGGCCCCTCTGGTGAACCAAAGATTGCGCCCCCCTGAACTGTCTTCTGGCTGTCCACCCTACGGCCCCTGTGGGAAAATGTTTAATTCTGAAAATGCATATGGGGAAAGCACATTACACACAATTGCCTCGGATTTTGTTCTAGCACAGGCAAATTTTTGTTGAATAACTTTTTGATCTGAAGGAATGATTGTGATTAATAGTATGAAAAGACATAACTCCTTCTGCTAATGCTAATTTCTTTCTTCGCCTCCATAAGTTGTTTCCAAAAATTCCTGTATTTTGGAGGAAGATGCAGCAGTATTTAAATATCTTTTATGTTTCTGTGTCTCCAAGTGCTTTGAAATATCATTCTTCCCGCCGTGCAAAATAGAAAATTCACCATTACATTTCTCACATTTTACCATGTAATCGCTTTGGTTTTTTTTTAATAAAAGGAAATTCACTTCTTCGATCATCGTTGAATTTGCATTCTCTTTTCTTACTCATTATGTTAAAATCTAAAAAATAATTTAAAATTATATTATAAATTATTATATACATATTGCTAAAACACAGTAAGTAGGTACATAATTACATGAACATATTTTATTGTTAGTTTGTAAATTAAATTGATTTGATTATTATAAAGTAACTATATTTTAAAAATTATTTTAATTTTAATCCTATATTTCTTTCTAAATAATAACAATACTAACTTTGACTCCTAGCGACTTGCACTGCAAGTGTTAGTGAGAGGGTGTTAAGAGGTTCTTGGTTAAGCTGTTTACTGTTGGCTTGTTTGACTGAGGATTTTTTTTAACTTTTATTTTCCCAGTTTGCTAACAATCTGGTTTTTAATTTCTGGATGTTAATGAAATGGGTTTAAATACTGCAGGATAATTTTAAAGTTTGTGGGTAGCACTGAATTCTGGGAAGGTGGCATATTACTAAACTGAATTTTGGGATATCTAAGAATGGATTTGTTCAGGTGTCCAATTTTCAAGACAAAAGTAAATAGTGTGGTCTGCTTGCTTTTGGAGTATGGTAATATAGTTGTTTGCTCATTGGTTTCTTTAAAGAAGGAACATGACTCCAAACTATATGGCTACAGCAAGAAAAACTGGAGTAAAAAATTAAAAGAATCGCACAGACTATTATTCAAACTGTGTTGAATCACATAGAAAACTGGATGATTCAGAGACCCAAAATAAACTTGGCAAAATCTGTAATATTGGGATTCAGGAACTGCTTACTAATAATAAAACAACAACACAAACACAACGAAAACCCCTCTGAGGCATGTCTAAAGCAGAAATTTTAACAATAAACTCCCCAAAGTTCATTATTTCAAAGAACTCTGGGAATTACAGCCTCATGAAAAGAAAAAGTGCTTGTAAAACAATCATCTTCAATCTCTTCCCAAAATTACAACATCTGAAATGGCTTGTTAGAACAGTTTATTAAATAGAATTTATTCAGCCTCTAAGTCTCACCACAGATTTTGTACCTTGAAGACTGCTGAAATATTCTTTGTGTTCATCCCACACATAATTATTGGGAAGGGTATGTCAGATAGATGAATTCAATCATAATGCCCAAATACCATTGGCATTCCTCAAAAAGGGAAGCAAAATAATCTAGTTTAACATTTTGTTGTTAAAAAGTTCTTTTGGGCTGCAGGAGGAAGAGTTTAAAAATGGCGTATTATTTGCTAAAGGCAAACAAGATGAACGCAAAGTTTTTTTAAAAAATATTTTAAATGGGCTTCAACACTCCTAACTCAACCTTAATTTTGCTCAGCTGCTCAGCGAACCAAGCACCCCCTTTTCTAAGGCAATTTAATTCTTGCCACTTTTAATCCAGAAACTGAACATAATAGAAACCACACAGAGAGATTAATAGTGTCTTCTATCTACTCCAATACTTTGCTTCTTTAGCATGTCTGCACATGATAGTATCGATAGACTCAAGGTAGATTGCCACTGGGCATGGAATCTCCCATTTGAGCTATCCATGCAAACTGGCAAATGGAGACACCTAACCTGTGGGCACCATTACATCTGGAAAGCAGGAAGCCATTGTGAGCTATAGATTTTATTATTATGAGACAGAATCGCCTCTTTTAAGGGAGAGGAGGTTTTAAGACATTAGACTGCATGAAGCCTACATGAAAAACTTGTAATCTATGGGGCTTTTAGCCACTGCCTTGTAAAGGTAGGAAGTAAGGACAACATAAACCGCAGGTCACTATTCTTAAAGGATCTACTTCAAGTTCGCACATGGGTTCTTATAGCAGAGGCAGGCGCTGTCTTTCTCAAATATCATTAGCTGACTCGGAATGTGCCCTCCAATTGATCCAATCAAGTCAATTGTCTGGGTCCAAGGGTATCCCGAACCCTGAACTAACCACCCTATATATCCTAGCCATTAATGTGCCATTAATCTGCCACTCTTTTTTTCCTCAAAGTTTTCCCGCCGTTCCTTTAAAGGGAAGCGTGCTATCACAACTATCCTCTTCCCCCTGCCCCTTCCTATGCAAGCCCGGTTTTCCATCCTACTCTACGGTGGGGAAATAAGACAAGCTGGAGTCCTTCCACAGGCTCCTTTTTTGCAGAGGCTCTCTGATACTCAGGTCTAGCGCCTGGAGAATGCAGGGACAGGCCGGCATGGAAATCTTTGCATCACGAGTCTGCGTGGAATAAGTTGTCCCCCTCCCCAGCCTGTAGGAAAGGAGAAAAGCAACTGTCACGGGAAGGAAAAGCTAGAGGGGGGGGGAGGGAAATGCGATTTCTAGAGGGAGAGAGAAAAGACGTCCGAATGAATTGCCAACGGATTCGCGGGGGGGCAGACGGTGGGAAAACCCCCCACGTAGTCGCTGGGAGCAGAAAGCGATTCAGTGACACGTCAATCAATTGAGCTCATGTAAATCACATTGCGGGCGATCAATATTTACTGAACAATCAGAAAACGCATGGATGCTATAATCCAAGCAGCTTTTACCGAAACGCAAGGAAATGCAAAGCGCAGCCCCACGCGCGCGTTTCATCCCCATTAAAGTTTTTTACCCTGCTCCCTTCTGAATCGGTAAGCAGAGGAGCAGAGTTCACCGCCGTTGCCTTTTTGTTCTCCTTTCGTTATTTCCACAGTATTTAGCTTGGCTTTTGCCTCAACCGAGATCTCAACCAAGGGCTCTGCAGCCGCTTCGTTCCTGCCCCTGCGAAGTCGCTCCCGCTCGTCCGCAACTCACGAGGGTTGCCACCCGCCCAACTTTCAAACCTTCCTTGTGGGGAGATTCTGAGAGGCTCCCTTCAATTCAGACAATGGTTACCATGATTTCTACCTTTATTACTCAGCTATAACTGTTCAAATTATTTCATTTTGCCATACAAATAGGTGGTTAGTAGTTTGAAATTCCTCTTCCTCCTCCTCCTCCTCCTCCTCCTCCTCCTTCCACCACCACCACACCACCACCAGCAGCAGCTATTTTCTTTCAAGTTAGTGAATGTATCAGAGGACATGGTAGTCTTCAGCTTGGAGTACGTACTATGTAAATTGTTGCCATATGTTTTAGTCTGGGTAGGATGTGTTTTTAAAAACTGGTTTTCAGACAAGTTGTCATGTACACAGGAACAGCTTGAGGATGTAGTGCAGATGTAACTTTGGTTTATTATTTTCCAGATTGTAGTTGTGATTTAATGAAACAAAAAAGATGTATGGGTTGTATGAAGTCCATGATAAGGACTTAGTGATGCATACTCAATATCCAGAAGGACAAGAACATTCCATACTCCAGTAGAAAGCCAGAATGTCTGAGTATCTTCTTCTTGTATTTGGGGAATAGAAAATACTTTTAGGAAGCAAATAGAAAGTACTAATCCAGGGTGTCAAACTGGCAGCCCATGGCTGGATGCATCATGCACAGGCCACACCTATGCCAGCTCTGCAAAGGCAAAAAATGTTATGATACATCACTTGATGTCATGTGACATCATAGAATAGAATAGAATAGAATTCTTTATTGGCCAAGTGTGATTGGACACACAAGGAATTTTTCTTGGTGCAAATGCTCTCAGTGTACCTAAAAGCAAAGATACATTAGTCAAGAGTCAAGTGATGTGATTGAGTTTGACACCTGTGTTTAACTAATTTCCTTTGGAAAAGCAGTGCAGGGACAAAGGCCATTTCTACACTAATGATTTATAGCAGCTGCATAGAATCATCCAGTCACTGTTGAAGCAATATGAAGTCTATTTATGTTCCTGTTAATTTTGGCTGAACAAAGATTGTATAACTCTAGAAGATGCTATAAAGTACTACTGGTAGTACAGAAATGAAGAGAGGGACACAAATAAAGTATCTTGCTTGAAGTCTCTATTCTTAATGCTCCTAGGGGTTGATAGAGCAAAAGTACTAAGAGTCAATATTTTAAAATGTAACAAGGACAAGGTGAGAATGGTGATAGGATATTTAGTTTCTATTTACAGGTAGGTTATGTGGCTTCCTTGTCAGCACCCTTGTCATTTGGAACAGCATCCCATCTCTGCTCCCCACAATCCACATGACCCTGATATCTTTTAAGAAAGCTCTGAAAATCTGTTTTCTTCTAGCAGGTCCTTGGGCAGGATGACTTGTGACCCTCCATCAGATATGTTCTACTTTATTTTAATTTTATTTGCATTTCCTCAATGTGTTTTTTCATTGTTATGATTCGCCATTATTAGTTTGGTTTTATTATCTGTTTTTTAAAATGTTACCTCAAGTTCATTTGCAATCAGGTGGCTTATAAACATATTTATAAGTATATGCATATTTATTTGTATGTCTGTGAGTATACCTAGATACACACACACATACACACACACACCCTCTGAATCAGTTTTTGACATCTGGTAACTGCCTGGGTTGGTCCTTGCAACAAGATTTCAGAACTGGTTTTTAATTTATTTATTTGCTTGTTTGTTTGTTTGTTTAGTCAAATGCTTACAATATAATAGAAATATGAATAAACATAAGTTTAAAATACATGAAATAAGAACTAATAATTGGGGACAATAGGACAGGGATGGTAGCACGATTGTGTGCTTATGCACTCCCTTACAGACCTCTGAGGAATGGGGTGAGGTCGATAGAGGTTAGTTTGAGGGTAAAAGAGTGCAGGTTTGAGCATTTGACAACAGAATCAGGTAGTGAGTTCCAGACATTGACCACTCAATGTTTGTCCTTGCTTCCTTCTTAGAGCTGAGAGAGAAGGACTGGCCCAGATAGCTCACGCCCACCGAGTCTTTTTGGAGAGGGGGCGGCATACAAGTCAAATAAATAAATAAATAAATAAATAAATAAATAAATAAATAAATAAATAATAATTCTCTGGACATGAATCATGTGGACACATTGCAAATTAAGCGGGGAAAATGGCTTACTAGAAAGCAAACCAACAAACTTTATCATTATTGAAAGAATACAAGGATGCCTCTGAGGCCCAAATCAGTGAAGAGGAATTCAATAAAATTTGAAATGTGAGGGTAGGAGCTGCAGCTCAGTGCTTTGCTTGAAAAAGTGCTTAAACCTGCCTGGAAAATCAAAACAAAACAAAGTATACAGGGCTGATAATATCCAAAAGGGGATGACAGATAACCATAACCTTCACAGTTTTGGTCCTCATTACACCCATTATGGCAACCCTTGTTAAAAAAAACATCAAGCATGCTATATAAGTGTTCAAATTATGCTCTCAAAATTCAATAAATTTTATGCTTATTTGTAATTTATCCATCATCCAAAGTAAGCAGTCAGCATTCCTTGTGCAATTTGTACCATTAGTCAGGGAGATGGTTTCTCCTTCATGTAGTTTTTTTTCTCTCCTTTATGTTATATTTTTATTAATCAGACCTATGACTGATTAATGTTTGAGGATCTTTTAAACTCTGTCTATATATTTAAATTATATAAAGAGTCGAGCCCAGTCTGTTTTCAAACCAATATTTATTATAACAAGCAGCTCAAAACAAATAAACACACAGAAAGAATATTCCTTTCTTCTTTCTTAGTTTCTTCCCCTCAGGTCTCTTTTAGTTCTACAACTACCTATGTAGTTGGAGTTTCTCTGTCCTTTAGTCCTCAGATATAAAGTCAAATAGTCTTTAGCTTAGGAACACTTTCCTTTCCTTCCAGCTTGGTCATCAGAAAGTCTGAGGTAGATATTGAGAGAACTGATCGCCTATGCTGGACAGTCTCTTTTAAGGACAAAGGAGAACAACTCTCTAAGAAACCTTTAGACCTCTGGGAGAAATGTAGACCTCGCGCTCTCCTGAGGTAAATGCCAGTTGGGCAGCCCCTTAGAGGGTGAAGGGGCGTGGCTTGTGATACCAGTGCAGGGCATGTGGTGTCACGCTGCCATTGGTGGATTTGATCTTCCTCCAAATCCAGACGAGGATCGCCAGAAGAGACTCGGAGGTCATCCAGCCCAACCTTTCTCAAGCAGGAGACCCTTAGAGAATCATAGCCGGAAGGGACCTCGGGAGGTCATCTAGCCCAACCACATTTCAGAAAGCAGAAACCATTACAGGAATCATAGCTAGAAGGGACCTCGGAGGTCATCTAGCCCAACCCCCTTTCAAGCAGGAAACCCTTAGAGAATAATAGCTGGAAGGGACCTTGTAGGTCATCCCCCAACCCCTTTTGAGCAGGAGAACTTTACAGAATCACAGCCGGAGGGACATCGGAGGTCATCCAGCCCAACCCCCTTCTTCAGCAGGGGACACTTACAGAATCATCGCCAGAAGGGACCTCGGAGGTCATCCAGCCACCCCTCTTCTCAAGCAGGAGATCCTTAGAGAATGATAGCCGGAAGGGATCTCGGAGGTCATCTAGCCCAACCCCCTTCTCAAGCAGGAGACCCTTAGAGCTGGGAGGCCAGACTGGAGGGAATGGGCAGTGGGACTACAGGTAGTCTCGATTTACAACAGTTCATTTAGTGACCAAAGTTGCGATGTCATTGAAAAAAGTGACAGTATGAACATTTTTCACACTTATGACCATTTACCATCCTCATCGTCACGTGACCGAGATTTGGATGCTGGGCAACTGGTTCATATTTATGACGGCGCAGTCGCCCCTATCACGTGAGCCCCTTTTACAGCGTTCTGACAAGCAAAGTCCATGGAGAAGCCAGATTCACTTAACAACCAAGTTATTCATTTAACAACTGCAATGAATCATTTAACAACTGAGGGAAGAACATTTGTAAAATGGAGCAAAAAACTCAGTCAACAAATGTCTCACATAGCAACAAACAATATGGGCTCAATTATGGTCATAAGTCGAGGACTATCTGTATTTATGTCTCTGGGCTTTGGAGGTCCTGCCCTTTGTATGCAGACCCAGGTTCTGCCCAAATAAATCCCATGAACGATCGTCGTGAAAATGATCTTTAAAATCTTTGGTGCCCTGGAAGAATTTCTGATCTGAAGAGCTTTCAGAATGGAGACAAAAAGGGGCCTTGGGGATTTTCCTGGTTAATTGATTTCCCAGCAGCATTTTATTCATTTTCTTTCTTTTTGATTCTTTTAACCAATTTAGAACTAAACAGTGACTTGTGATTTTTCCCCCCGTTGTTAGTAAAGTTTTATGTCTTGTGAATTGAGCCAGTCCTCCAGGGAAGGGCTGGAAAACTGATGATCCTCAGTCAGGAGTTTGCATGATGGAAGCTGAAATAATTTTTTTTGTTTAATCTTTGGTTCACCAGAGGGGCCTTAAAGGTGACAGGACCCTCCCCACAGAGGATGAGTTTGGGGAGAGGACCCCGCTAGCCTCCCCCCACAATATGGGTGTTTTCAGCAGGAACTCCCAATCATCCCCAGTGGGGGCAGGGTGGAGAGGCTCCCTGGGTTTCTATAGGGTGAGGGAATTAATAGAATAGAATAGAATAGAATAGAATAGAATAGAATAGAATAGAATAACAGAGTTGGAAGGGACCTGGAGGTCTTCTAATCCAACCCCTGCTTAGGCAGGAAACCCTACACTTCAGACAAATGGTTATCCAACATCTTTTTAAAACTTCCAGTGTTGGAGCATTCACAGCTTCTAGAAGCAAGTTGTTTCACTGATTAATTGTTCCAACTGCAGGAAATTTCTCTTAGTTCTAAGTTGCTGAATTCTGGGAATTGAAGTGCAAATGGCTGAGTCTGAGGAACTAACTCTGATTTAGGCCTTTCCGTTGAGAGTCCCTGATCATGGAAAGAGTTGAGTAGCCAGGATCACAATCCCTCCCAAGTTGGCTGAGGGGCATTTCTACCTGACAAAGTGCAGGATCAGCCCCAGAGGAGGACAGGTTTCAGAGCAGCTTTTGGGGAAAGTGAAGGGTGAGATTCAGAGGAAAATCTGGTCCAATGGAAAGCGTCCACAATGATGCTTTCAGGGCCCTAACTGGGTTGCTGAAATGAAGCAATCTTGGGATAATCCCAGTGAAATTCTCTGAGAAGTGAGGGGAGCCCTTCTGAGTCCTGGGTTCAAGGCGGATTCTGCTCAGATGGCTGAACTCTGGGAGGGAGGCAGGTATTTCCAGTGATGGGAAGGGGACAGGAGGAAGATCTGGGGTCTCCGTGGCTTCATTGCTGCTCCTTTCCTTTGCCTTCCCATTTTGGGTTTCCCTAAGGATCCCATGGCTCTACCTTCCCTCCCCAAGGCCATGTGGCTATTTCGCCAGGATATGAGTTTCATATTATTTTTGTTAATTTTATAATTAATGCAAATTAATGCAAATTTTACATGCAAATTTTTACATGCAAATTTTTAATTAAGAAACCCCCCCGCGCCGCTAGAATTGTATTTGCTAAAACTGAAGAAATGATAAGACACCTACGCAAGGAGGAAGTGATTAAGAAGATCTTGGATTGTGCAGAAATGAGTAGATTAACATTTGAAATTAGGGACCAAGAAGAAAAGCAGTTTTATAAGATATGGAATATGTTCTATCAATGGTTAGACAAAAAGTTTGGTAATATATTTTTGGGAATATAAAGATAGATAGAACTGTTAGAAACAATATAAGATTATAATATGATAAAGGATTAATGATAATGATTATAGTTTTTCCTTTTGTAATATTGAGTATGAATAATGAGGGAAGGCACTGTGATTTTGACCGACCGACATACTTGAAATTGATATGGATCTATGTGTTGTATGTTTGTTTGTTATGTTTGTGTTTTTGGAAAAATAAAACCTCTTATAAAAAAAAAGAAACCCCCAATGGTGTCCCGCTTTACCAATGTTAAAATCTGGTCACCTTACATAAGAAAAGATCTCCAGGTAAAGCTATAGCAATTGCCAAAGCCCTTTTAAGGGCATAAATCATCCAGCAAGGGTCAACCAAGCCTGGAACTCAGGACAGCCGACAGAGTTGCCCCTCATGGGAGTCTGACAACCAATTAGAATACAAGGTCCGTTTCAAATCCCAGCAGAGGGCATAAAACCCAGGCACTCTCAGCACCTCAGCCCTTCTTGATCTTCTCCTTCACCTTGAAGCATGTGATCATCTTTCTCTGGAGCTCCAGACCATGTGGTCCTGTTCACCATTAAACTTTCAAGCAGCCTCCATGTTTCCAGTGTCTTTTCCCCACTTTGAACTGAACCCAGAAGGATATTTCTTTCAACACTACTTAAACCAGGATTCCCAAACTTGGTAACTTTAAGCTTGTGGACTTCAACTCCCAGAATTCTCCAGGCAGCTGACTGGAGAATTCTGGGAGTTGAAGTCCACAAGTCTTAAAGTTGCCAAGTTTGAAGACCTCTGACTTAAACCTAATACAACACCCAGATATTTAAGTAACACAGCACATAATTTTGTATGTTAAAAGAACCATAAAGTGGAAGAGGGAAAATATTTGTGAGAAATATTTACTGTGTTTTGCTTGTCAAACATAAAGGCCATTGGACACTCCATAAAGGTTGTGACAGAAACAGAAGTAATGAAGAGCAGCTAGGCAAACTGCTGAATAGTCTGAATTATGCTTTGGAAGGTAACGTATGCTCTGAAATTGAGCAAATGAATGAGACCTAAAGGTGAGCTGTTCTCTACAAAATCCACTCTGAACTTACCACACTAAGCCTGGCATTAAAAAGCAGAGCAACTTACTAGTTTGAAGGAGGAGGATATGGAAGAAAGAAAGAAGATTGGCTCCAACAGTTTTAGGAGACTGCATAGTTTTGATTACCCGTGCATTCCCAAGGCAGGAATCAAGACTATATTAGCTCCAAATGTTCTTTTGCTAAACACTGAATCCAGGCAATACTGGTGTGGCTGGATGCTCCCAGGAGGCTGCGAGGAAGGCCTCCTAGGCCCAAAATGGGGCCTAGCAAGCTCTCTGGAGCCTCTTGGGAGCTAAAATGGGGTTCGGGGCGCCAAAAACGCTTGTTTTTAAAAACAGCAAGCAAGTCCATTGTAAGTATGGAATTCCACCCCCAATCTCGTCCTGGCATTGTTTTGCATTGGGGCTCAAAAATATCACCCTATACTAAGGTGACCAGATTTTAACATTGGTAAAGTGGGACACCATTGACTGGGGGGGTTTCTTGATTAAAAATTTGCATGTAAAATTTGCATTAATTTGCATTAATTATAAAATTAACAAAAATAATATGAAACTCATATCCTGGCGAAATAGCCACATGGCCTTGGGGAGGGGATCTTAGGGGAAACCCAAAAGTGGGAAGGCAAAGGAAAGGCGAGCAGCAATGAAGCCCACGGAGACCCCAGATCTTCCTCCTGTCTCCCCTTCCCATCACTGAAATACCTGATTCCCCTCCCAGAGTTCAGCCATCTGAGCAGAATCCGCCTTGAACCCAGGACTCAGAAGGGCTCCCCTCACTTCTCAGAGAATTTCACTGGGATTATCCCAAGATTGCTTCATTTCAGCAACCCAGTTAGGGCCCTGAGAGCATCATTGACGGACCGTTCCAATTGGACCAGATTTCCTCTGAATCTCACCCTTCACTTTCCCCAAAGCTCGCTCTGAACCTCTGTCCTGTCCCTCTGGGGCTGATCCTGCACTTTGTCAGGTAGAAATGCCCCTCAGCCAACTGGGAGGGGATGTTGGGGGGATCCTGGACAACGGACTCAGAGGCCTAAATCAGAGTTAGTTCCTCAGACTCAGCCATTTGCACTTCAATTCCCCAGAATTCACAACTTAGAACTACTAAGGAGAAATTTCCTGGCAGTTGGAACAATTAATCAGTGAAACAACTTGCCTCTAGAAGCTGTGAATGCTCCAACACTGGAAGTTTTTAAAAAGATGTTGGATAACCATTTGTCTGAAGTGTAGGGTTTCCTGCCTAAGCAGGGGTTGGACTAGAAGACCTCCAAGGTCCCTTCCGACTCCGTTATTCTATTCTATTCTATTCTATTCTATTCTATTCTTTCTAATTCACCTCACCCTATAGAAACCCAGGGGCCTCCACCCTGCCCCCACTGGGGATGATTGGGAGTTCCTGCTGAAAACACCCATATTGTGGTCGGGGGCTAAGCTGGGGTCCTCTCCCCCAAACTCATTCCTCTGTGGGAGGGTCCTGTCACCTTAAGGCCCCTCTGGTGAACCAAAGATTCAAACGCATCCCTGAACTGTCTTCTGGGCTGTCCACCCTACGGCCCCTGTGAGGGAAAAATGTTTAATTCTGAAAATGCATATGGGGAAAGCCCATTAAACACAATTGCCTCGGAGTTGTTCTAGCACAGCAAATTTTTGTTGAATAACTTTTGGATATGAAGGAATTGTAGGAAGAGGAATATGAAGAAGACACATAAAATCATAAGGAGATACATTGGGAGTAGCCAGGAATGACAAATACCACAGTCAAAAGCTATTAAGATCAGGAAGTTTTCCCAGGGTAAGCACAAACACCTTAGAATAAGAAATTAACAACCCCAAAAGGAAAAGGACAGATAAGGAAATTGAATCGAAATCCAATCAAGCCATAGGAAGCACTCCCACTAGCATGCCCAAATAAGGAATAAACCTACTAAGCACAAGAATCAAACAAAAATAAAACCATTAAAGGTGATTCAAACACAAAAGGATTCAAACACGAAATTCTAAAGGAAAAAGGTATAAAACCTCCAGTTACACGAAGTCAGGCAGCTAGCCCAGGAACGCATACCCTCGCTGCCGCTCGCGCTGCGTGTATTCCTTCCTGCAGAAAATAAAGACCTTGCTTTCAGCAGCTGTTTCTGTTTCCATCTCACGCCGAGCCGCGCGCTTCCAGCGGGAAAATTCGACCCAGAGAGCTTCTCAACAAAATTATTTCAACAATTGGCGCACCGAAGGGACTCCCAGCCAACCCAGCCACGGACGGGGCCCGGAGATCGAATCCCAGCCGGCCGGACCTTCTTTGTCCGGGAGAATATCCACGGACCCTGCCCGGGCAAGCAGGTAGTAAAGGAGTCTCCGAGTTTCTCGACAGCTGCTCGAAGCGGGTGAGTACCATCCTAAAACATAGCTCTTGAATTAAAGGGAGCGGCGTGAGAGAGCGCTGAGAGAGCGTGTGGCGGCGTGTGTGGTTTTTTCTGAACGAACAGCTGAGTGTCACTTTCCTGGCGATCTCCAGCCGCACCTCCGTCTGTTGCTAGCCTCACCGGGCGTGACCGACAGACAGGAGAAAGCAAGGGGGTCGCCAGAGGTGAGGCCCTCTGTTCAAGAAGAAAAACCGAGCGAAACGTGATTGTTTTAGGTTGAGGACTGAAAAGAAAAAAAGGGAAAAAGGGAAAAGAAAACCCTGTGCATATCGTAAAAGCGAAGCCCGAACTCTAGACAGTTGTGTAATTTGGATGCTAAATTGGAGTACCAGTACTTGCTTACAAAAAGCAAGTTTTCCGGATTTGAGCTCTTCCAAATCCGCTAAACGTGGGCCTGAAGGAAAAGGCACGGAGTACCAGTACTTATCTGCGGGGCAGAGAGTCTCACGGGCTGTTTTTGGGGAAGGGAAAGAAGTCTGCACAGGCAGCATACCCCCAGTCGAAAACCTTGGGAAGAGAGAGAGAGAGAGAGTCTCTCGTGGTTTTTAAAAAGGGGAGCGCGCATACTTTGTGAAATATTCTGTAGAATAGAGAGAGTTTTTAAGTATCTCATTTCGTTGCATAAGGTGCAACGACCAAAGTCTCCCTCAGACACCTTTTTTTTTTCTCTTGCTCTTAAAAGTTCTTGTGTCTGAAACTGGTCGCTGACCCGACTAAGCCAAAGTGTTAAACCCCACATCGGAAAGGGAAACATGGGAAGCGGTAGTTCGAGGGTCCTGAATGGAACCCCCTGGGAGAGCTGTTGGAGGCTTGGGATAAGCGGCAGATACCGACCCTAGCCGGCATGAGCAAGAGAAATGTAAAAACATATGTAAAAATGGGCTTCGCTGAGAGACGAGACAGGGAAACAAATTTGGCCACAAGATGGTACTTTTAATTTTCAAACCATAAAGGAGCTTAGATCGAGAATCACACCCAGCCAAATGCCCTATTGGTACTGCTGGGCGGAATTAGCCAGATCCAAAGAATTAAAAGAGAAAGGGGAAAGAGACGCTGCAGGAGACTTTCCTCACGAGAGAAGTAAAATGAGGCTAGAATCATGGCCCCCTCTTGAGTAGACCGGTCCAAGGAAGACAGAGGGAGAGAGAGGGTGCGAGAATACGTGGTAACCCATGTACCCTTTTCTGCATCTGATTTAGTAATTTGGAAAAAGGACACCCCACTTTTAGGTCTGATCCCCAAACAGTAATCCGGACAATAAAAACAATAATAGATAGCCATAATCCTTCTTGGGGAGATATGACCCAACTAATTCAAGTCTTTCTAACAAAAGATGAACAATTGAAACTATTTGAAAAACAGAGGAAATAGCTAAGCGGCCAGCCATTCGTGTGCCAGGACAAAGAAACGTGGCACGAGTTGCCTGGCCCCAAGAACGTCCTGATTGGGATTATAACGATACCAGCCATTGGGACACTTACACTAGTGCAAAAGCAAACCTGTTAGAAGCACTAGAAGAGATAGGAAAAAACCTTTAAATTGGTCAGAATTCCAAAGAACAACACAAAGAGACACAGAGAACCGGACGCATTTTGGGTCCGCCTCTCTGAGGCAGCTACCACTTTCGCACTTAGATCTCAGCTGCCAAAGGATCAAAAGATCCTTGCCTCCGCTTTTGTCGACCAATCAGCTGGCGACATCAGCGATCATTTTCACCAGATCGTGTCAAACTGGTCATCACTAGAAATATCTGAACTGCGGAGAATAGCGAACTTCGTTTATGACCAGAGAGAAACTAAAGGAAAAGGAAAAAGATAGGAAAAGGAGAACTGAACGACAAGAAGACCTGCGCATTTTGCAGCCATGAATTATGGGAAACCTACAAGCCACAGATTCCCCAATTACATAAGGGACTGCCAAGGGTGTGAAAGAGAAAACCGACACCCCTCTGAATGTACACATTGTTTTAAATCGGGCGAGGGGCACACCAGCCGACACTGTAAACGGGAAGTCCAACGGACTAATTACGGGACACCTGTCCCAGACCCCCTTCCCCAGAAAGGATTCTTCCCACCGCAGCCCCAGAGAAAATACCAGAACACCATACCGGGGACCAGAAAGGGATAACAATCGAGGGAACTGGTGACTAGAAGGGAGGATACAGAATACAAAGCCACCTTTAGTGGCCTTGCAATCCCCTTGAGGAATGGCCCTGAAGGGGAACCTATGTTAAAAGTCTTGATAGAAGGGAAACCATATGAATGCTTAATAGACACAGGGGCAACAACGTCACTTATTACTAACCCCCTTTCAAAAATGCTATATCACCAGGGGCCAGGGACAATATCATGGGGTTGGAGGGACAGTCATTCCTGTGGAACATACCATAGATGTAAAGGTGGAAATTGGCCCTTTCAGTCTAAATCATTCATTTACTATATGCCCTCAGTCCCCCTCTCCCTCCTGGGAAGGGATGTACTATGTAAATTAGGAGCAAAATTACTTGCAGCAAGGCTGGATTAACTCTTGATATCCCGGCCAAACGCCTACTAGTGGTAACAGAAACTCCTAACCAACTACCTGAAGACCTCAAGACCCTGCCAATCCACCTATGGGGATGGGACAACACAGAAGTAGGATTACTCAAAGGGGCAACCCCAGTCACTATCCAAGTCAAGAAGGACCACCCCCATGTATACCACAATATAAGATCCCAGCTGAAGCAGTTCTACCTATCAGGAACTAATAAAAGCATATCTTGAACAAGGGGTCCTCAGAAAATGTACATCCCCTGCAACACTCCCATCTTCCGGTAAAAAGGCAAAGGTAGATAGTGAAGGGAACCCCATCTTTCGTTTTGTACATGATTTGCGCCGCATAAATAATCATGTCATCCCACGTGCTCCCATAGTGCCCAACCCAGCAACTATAATAACAGAAATTCCAGCCACTGCCATTTTTTTTCAGTCATTGACCTATGCTCGGCTTTTTAGCATCCCAGTAGACCGAGCATCCCAATATCTTTTGCTTTTACCTGGGAAGACCAACAATACACCTGGACTCGCTTGCCTCAAGGCTACACTGAGTCACCCACTCTGTTTTCCCAAATTTTAAAAACTGATCTTTCATCCATTTCCCTACCACATCAGTCAGCTTTGATTCAATATGTGGATGATTTACTCATAGCATCCAGCACTAAATTGGCCTGTAAGGAAGACACCTGGCATCTCTTAAGAGCATTAGCAGACAGGGGACATAAAGCCTCCCCTGGGAAAATACAATATTTAAAACAAGAAGTCACATACCTGGGGTACATTATTGCTCCAGGCATAAGAAAATTGGCACCCAGCCGCATACAAACCATCTTGGACATGGAGCCACCAAAAACAAAACGACAAGTTAGGGCACTGCTAGGAGTCCTAGGGTTTTGTAGACCTTGGATTCCTTCTTTTGGGATACTTGCTAAACCTTTAACACAACTAAAAAAAAGGACATGCCTGATCCCATTGAATGGTCTCACTCACTAGACCAGACTGTCCAAACAATAAAACAAACTCTAGCATCTGCCCCGCCCTCGGGCTGCCTGACTATAGGAAGCCCTTCACCCTCTTCATTCACGAAAATCAGGTATTGCTTCAGGTGTCTTAACGCAACCTTTTGGACACACTAATCGACCTGTAGCATACTACTCAGCTACATTAGATCCAGTAGCGAAGGGAGCAGTTCCATGCTTAAGGGCAGTTGCTGCCACTGTAGAAATAGTAAAGAGATCTAAAGATTTAGTACTAGGACATCCTCTAACTTTGAAGGTTCCCCATGAGGTATTTGCCATCCTTCTAAAATCCCAGACCCAAGCATTCACTCAACAGCGACTAGCGCAATATGAAGCTGAGTTATTCACTGCAGACAACATAACTTTTGAAAGATGCTCCACCTTAAACCCTGCCACATTGCTCCCAGCAGAACAAACTACTGAATGTCTCCATGATTGTCTCCACCTAGTGCATGATGCTGAACTACCCCGCCCTGACCTGACAGATGTCCCACTAGAAAACCCAGACTTAGAACTTTTCACTGACGGGTCCTCATACATACATAAAAACAAAAGGGTGTCTGGAGCTGCAGTAGTCTCACTGCATGAGATCCTTTGGGCATCCCCCTACCTCCCTCACACAGCCCAAGCAGCAGAACTTATAGCTCTTACAAAAGCATGTGAAGCTGCAACAAACCAATCCACAAACATATACACTGACTCCAAATATGCATTTGGGGTTTGCCATGCCTCAGGAACCATATGGAAACAACGGGGTTCTTAACCTCGGCAGGGCAACAAATAGCACATGCAACCCTGGTAGCCCAACTATTAGAAGCCATCCAATTGCCAAAAACTTTAGCAGTTATTCACTGCAAAGCACATCAAAAGATGACTCATTAATAACAAAAGGCAACCACTACGCAGACATAACAGCCAAATGGGCAGCAACACAACCACTAGCCCAACACTTCTCAACACCAGCTTTATCAGCCAACCCTAAAAACCCTACAAAGATTTCTTAGATCATGGGAGGCAGAACAATGGGAGGAAAAATTAGGTGCAACCTTTAAAGACAATTTTGGAGGGTTCCAGATGGAAGGCCCATAGCCCCACGCCTTCTCAGGCTAATATGCCACAGGTTACATTCAAAAGGACATTGTGGGACACAAGCTATAGTTGATGCTATTAGGAGAGAATGGTATGCACCAGGAGCATACAGTGAGGCCACGAGAGTTGCTACCACTTGTAAGACATGCCAGGCTAACAACTCTACCTCTAGGAAATCCATTCATGAGGGGGTAGGCCATGGGCACAGCGCCCTTTTGAGAAAATACAAATGGACTACATACAACTCCCCAGAGCAAATGGGTACCAATATGTCCTTGTATGCAGGGACCAACTGACGCATTGGATAGAGGCCTTTCCCTGCAGACCACGACCCTTGAAACAGCCAGGCATCTCCTTAAGGATATTATACCCAGATTTGGAGTGCCCAGCATTGTGGACATGGATAGAGGTAAACACTTCATAGCTCAGATCCTCACACATATATTCCAAGCTCTGGGCATCACACAAAACTTACATGTGCCATATTCCCCAACTTCCTCTGGGGGACAGAAAGAGCAAATAGAGAAGTAAAGACCCTACTGGGCAAACTCTGCCAGGAAACACACCTTCCATGGCCACAGGTGCTCCCAATTGCTCTCTTCTACATCAGGACTAGACCTAGAAGAGATATAGGAATTTCGCCCTTTGAAATCCTTTTTGGCCGACCACCCGACACACTAAAAGGTCTGGACCCACACTCCCTTTGTTTAGAAAGGGGGATATGGTTCTCTCCTCTTATCTTTCAGCCTTACAGAAGAGACTGCAGACCCTGTGGACCCAGAGCTCACTGACACAGACCTTGCCCCTGGAGGAAGCACTACACCCATTTGAACCAGGAGATTGGGTGTGGATCAAATTCTTCACGAGAACCTCACCCCTACAACCCAGATGGAAGGGACCCTACCAAGTCCTGTTGACCACACAAACAGCCATCAGAGTTGCTGAGAAGGACTCCTGGATTCACTGGACGCATGCCAAACCTGCAGTCATAGATCACAGCCCAACACCAACACAACCAATCCCACCACTCAAGTTGAAGAAAGACCCAGAAACAAACGGGTGGACATTACAGGCACTCTTTGAATCCACAGAACCAGAACACCAACCTACAGCCTCTTGAACATAACAAACTGAACTACAACATTTTCTTCAACAGCTCAACCCCTTTCAGAAGAGGAAGAGACAAGAACTGTAACTTCTTGTTATCTCAATTTTCAAACTTTAATATTTAAATTTTGTTTCTTTATAGACCTTCTTTCAAAAAAAAAGGGGGAGAGGGGACAGTGGAATTAAGCATGGGGAAAAAGAAGCCCAATGTAAAAGCATCATGTAACTTGTATTTCATATTTATATCTGTAATACTTGTAACATATGTAACAGCATTTTAGAACCAAACCTCATCCCAGAGAAAGGAAACATATGGGAATATTTAGCAAGAGAAGTACTCAATACCACTAATTTTTGCCTAGGAGGGAAATCTGTCAAGGACATTTTAACTACATGCCTAATGGGAGTAGCATCTAGACCACATGACATCATTAACTACACTACATTTAGAAACCTTCCGGCCCTGAGAGCATCTTCCACTGGGGTCACCCTTCAAAGAACAAAGACCACACCATGTACACCCTACACATAGCTACAGTAACTACCCAGAACAATGCTTTAACGTCATAGGATGCAGCACACCAAAGGTCACAAAATGCATCAGCTTAAGTAACACAGAGCTACAATGCAATCACACAGAGACCATATCATTCTCATATAGTTACCTGAGGCTCCCACCAGGTTGGTTTTCCTCTGTGGCCTAAAAGCCCATTCATACCTTCCAGCCAATGCCACTGGCGGCCCTTGCACCTTAGGAAGATTAACCATGCTTATGCCATCCCTACAAGCGACATGGAGAGCCTTCCAAACCTTAGACCCGGACTGTAATTCCAAAGTCTCCCTTCTCACAAAAACAGAATATGTCTCATTGGCAATATCACTAGTGGGGTGCCAGGACTAGCAGTAAGGAATTCCAGAAATCTGAATAGCCTGGCATGTACCCTAGCCAAAGGTTTAAATTCGACTTCTCATGCTCTGGATGCCCTCAACAGAGAACTGAGGGAGGTCAGAGAAGCCACCCTGGAAAATAGGGCAGCAATAGACTTTCTGCTCTTGAAGCACAACTATGGCTGCGAAGCATTCAAAGGGATGTGTTGCTTTAATCTAGACGAAGCCTCAGGACTTGTAGGGAGGGACATCCACCACCTGGAAGAGCTAACCCAAAATATTGGTCACGAACAACCATTCTTAGACTTCTCGTGGCTCTTCTCATGGTTACCAGATCTCCATTGGCTTAAAGTCCTTGTGACAACCATAGTCACTATCTGTGTTCTTGGAACCCTCCTATGTTGCCTCTGTCGATGCATACCACCCTGCCTCAGTTGCCTAAAAACCTGCATCCCCACCCATAAACCTGAACAAAAGGGAAGACAGGCAGCCATAATGATGATGCAAATCGATCACGAATACCAAGTATACTCTGACATTCAATTAGAAGAATCCATATAATTAAAAAAAAATGAGGGATTGTAGGAAGGGAATATGAAGAAGACACATAAAATCATAAGGAGATACATTGGGAGTAGCCAGGAATGACAAATACCACAGTCAAAAGCTATTAAGATCAGGAAGTTTTCCCAGGTAAGCACAAACACCTTAGAATAAGAAATTAACAACCCAAAAGGAAAAGGACAGATAAGGAAATTGAATCGAAATCCAATCAAGCCATAGGAAGCACTCCCACTAGCATGCCCAAATAAGGAATAAACCTACTAAGCACATCAAACAAAAAATAAAACCATTAAAGGTGATTCAAACACAAAAGGATTCAAACACGAAATTCTAAAGGAAAAGGTATAAAACCTCCAGTTACAAAGTCAGGCAGCCCCAGGAACGCTGGCTGCCACCTCGCCGCTGTATGTTTCCTTCCTGAAAAAATAAAGACCTTGCTCAGCAGCTGTTTCTGTTCTCACAAAATTTAGCTTTCTCAACAAAATTATTTCAACAGAATGATTGTGATTAATAGACATAACTCCTTCTGCTAATGCTAATTTCTTTTCTTCGTCTCCATAAGTTGTTTTCCAAAAAATTCCTGTATTTTGGAGGAAGATGCAGCAGTATTTAAATATCTTTTATGTTTCTGTGTCTCCAAGTGCTTTGAAATATCATTCTTCCCGCCGTGCAAAATAGAAAATTCACCATTACATTTCTCACATTTTACCATGTAATCGCTTTTGGTTTTTAATAAAAGGAAATTCACTTCTTCGATCATCGTTGAATTTGCATTCTCTTTTCTTACTCATTATGTTAAAAATCTAAAAAATAATTTAAAATTATATTATAAATTATTATATACATATTGCTTAAAACACAGTAAGTAGGTACATAATTACATGAACATATTTTATTGTTAGTTTGTAAATTAAATTGATTTGATTATTATAAAGTAACTATATTTTAAAAATTATTTTAATTTTAATCCTATATTTCTTTCTAAATAATAACAATACTAACTTTGACTCCTAGCAACTTGCACTGCAAGTGTTAGTGAGAGGGTGTTAAGAGGTTCTTTGGTTAAGCTGTTTACTGTTGGCTTGTTTGACTGAGGATTTTTTTAACTTTTATTTTCCCAGTTTGCTAACAATCTGGTTTTTAATTTCTGGATGTTAATGAAATGGGTTTAAATACTGCAGGATAATTTTAAAGTTTGTGGGTAGCACTGAATTCTGGGAAAGGTGGCATATTACTAAACTGAATTTTGGGATATCTAAGAATGGATTTGTTCAGGTGTCCAATTTTCAAGACAAAAGTAAAAGTATAGTGTGGTCTGCTTGCTTTTGGAGTATGGTAATATAGTTGTTTGCTCATTGGTTTCTTTAAAGAAGGAACATGACTCCAAACTATATGGCTACAGCAAGAAAAACTGGAGTAAAAATTAAAAGAATCCGCACAGACTATTATTCAAACTGTGTTGAATCACATAGAAAACTGGATGATTCAGAGACCCAAAATAAACTTGGCAAAATCTGTAATATTGGGATTCAGGAACTGCTTACTAATAATAAAACAACAACACAAACACAACGAAAACCCTCTGAGGCATGTCTAAAGCAGAAATTTTAACAATAAACTCCCCAAAGTTCATTATTTCAAAGAACTCTGGGAATTACAGCCTCATGAAAAGAAAAAGTGCTTGTAAAACAATCATCTTCAATCTCTTCCCAAAATTACAACATCTGAAATGGCTTGTTAGAACAGTTTATTAAATAGAATTTATTCAGCCTCTAAGTCTCACCACAGATTTTGTACCTTGGAAGACTGCTGAAATATTCTTTGTGTTCATCCCACACATAATTATTGGGAAGGGTATGTCAGATAGATGAATTCAATCATAATGCCCAAATACCATTGGCATTCCTCAAAAAGGGAAGCAAAATAATCTAGTTTAACATTTTGTTGTTAAAAAGTTCTTTTGGGCTGCAGGAGGAAGAGTTTAAAAATGGCGTATTATTTGCTAAAGGCAAACAAGATGAACGCAAAGTTTTTTAAAAAATATTTTAAATGGGCTTCAACACTCCTAACTCAACCTTAATTTTGCTCAGCTGCTCAGCGAACCAAGCACCCCCTTTTTCTAAGGCAATTTAATTCTTGCCACTTTTAATCCAGAAACTGAACATAATAGAAACCACACAGAGAGATTAATAGTGTCTTCTATCTACTCCAATACTTTGCTTCTTTAGCATGTCTGCACATGATAGTATCCGATAGACTCAAGGTAGATTGCCACTGGGCATGGAATCTCCCATTTGAGCTATCCATGCAAACTGGCAAATGGAGACACCTAACCTGTGGGCACCATTACATCTGGAAAGCAGGAAGCCATTGTGAGCTATAGATTTTATTATTATGAGACAGAATCGCCTCTTTTTAAGGGAGGAGGAGGTTTTAAGACATTAGACTGCATGAAGCCTACATGAAAAACTTGTAATCTATGGGGCTTTTAGCCACTGCCTTGTAAAGGTAGGAAGTAAGGACAACATAAACCGCAGGTCACTATTCTTAAAGGATCTACTTCAAGTTAGCACATGGGTTCTTATAGCAGAGGCAGGCGCTGTCTTTCTCAAATATCATTAGCTGACTTCGGAATGTGCCCTCCAATTGATCCAATCAAGTCAATTGTCTGGGTCCAAGGGTATCCCGAACCCTGAACTAACCACCCTATATATCCTAGCCATTAATGTGCCATTAATCTGCCACTCTTTTTTTCCTCAAAGTTTTCCCGCCGTTCCTTTAAAGGGAAGCGTGCTATCACAACTATCCTCTTCCCCCTGCCCCTTCCTATGCAAGCCCGGTTTTCCATCCTACTCTACGGTGGGGAAATAAGACAAGCTGGAGTCCTTCCACAGGCTCCTTTTTGCAGAGGCTCTCTGATACTCAGGTCTAGCGCCTGGAGAATGCAGGGACAGGCCGGCATGGAAATCTTTGCATCACGAGTCTGCGTGGAATAAGTTGTCCCCCTCCCCAGCCTGTAGGAAAGGAGAAAAGCAACTGTCACGGGAAGGAAAATCTAGAGGGGGGGAGGGAAATGCGATTTCTAGAGGGAGAGAGAAAAGACGTCCGAATGAATTGCCAACGGGATTCCGCGGGGGGGGGCAGACGGTGGGAAAAAACCCCACGTAGTCGCTGGGAGCAGAAAGCGATTCAGTGACACGTCAATCAATTGAGCTCATGTAAATCACATTGCGGGCGATCAATATTTACTCGAACCAATCAGAAAACGCATGGATGCTATAATCCAAGCAGCTTTTACCGAAACGCAAGGAAATGCAAAGCGCAGCCCCACGCGCGCGTTTCATCCCCATTAAAGTTTTTTACCCTGCTCCCTTCTGAATCGGTAAGCAGAGGAGCAGAGTTCACCGCCGTTGCCTTTTTGTTCTCCTTTCGTTATTTCCACAGTATTTAGCTTGGCTTTTTGCCTCAACCGAGATCTCAACCAAGGGCTCTGCAGCCGCTTCGTTCCTGCCCCTGCGAAGTCGCTCCCGCTCGTCCGCAACTCACGAGGGTTGCCACCCGCCCAACTTTCAAACCTTCCTTGTGGGGAGATTCTGAGAGGCTCCCTTCAATTCAGACAATGGTTACCATGATTTCTACCTTTATTACTCAGCTATAACTGTTCAAATTATTTCATTTTGCCATACAAATAGGTGGTTAGTAGTTTGAAATTCCTCTTCCTCCTCCTCCTCCTCCTCCTCCTCCTCCTCCTTCACCACCACCACCACCACCAGCAGCAGCTATTTTCTTTTCAAGTTAGTGAATGTATCAGAGGACATGGTAGTCTTCAGCTTGGAGTACGTACTATGTAAATTGTTGCCATATGTTTTAGTCTGGGTAGGATGTGTTTTTAAAAACTGGTTTTCAGACAAGTTGTCATGTACACAGGAACAGCTTGAGGATGTAGTGCAGATGTAACTTTGGTTTATTATTTTCCAGATTGTAGTTGTGATTTAATGAAACAAAAAAGATGTATGGGTTGTATGAAGTCCATGATAAGGACTTAGTGATGCATACTCAATATCCAGAAGGACAAGAACATTCCATACTCCAGTAGAAAGCCAGAATGTCTGAGTATCTTCTTCTTGTATTTGGGGAATAGAAAATACTTTTAGGAAGCAAATAGAAAGTACTAATCCAGGGGTGTCAAACTGGCAGCCCATGGCTGGATGCATCATGCACAGGCCACACCTATGCCAGCTCTGCAAAGGCAAAAAATGTTATGATACATCACTTGATGTCATGTGACATCATAGAATAGAATAGAATAGAATTCTTTATTGGCCAAGTGTGATTGGACACACAAGGAATTTTTCTTGGTGCAAATGCTCTCAGTGTACCTAAAAGCAAAGATACATTAGTCAAGAGTCAAGTGATGTGATTGAGTTTGACACCTGTGTTTAACTAATCTTTCCTTTGGAAAAGCAGTGCAGGGACAAAGGCCATTTCTACACTAATGATTTATAGCAGCTGCATAGAATCATCCAGTCACTGTTGAAGCAATATGAAGTCTATTTATGTTCCTGTTAATTTTGGCTGAACAAAGATTGTATAACTCTAGAAGATGCTATAAAGTACTACTGGTAGTACAGAAATGAAGAGAGGGACACAAATAAAGTATCTTGCTTGAAGTCTCTATTCTTAATGCTCCTAGGGGTTGATAGAGCAAAAAGTACTAAGAGTCAATATTTTAAAATGTAACAAGGACAAGGTGAGAATGGTGATAGGATATTTAGTTTCTATTTACAGGTAGGTTATGTGGCTTCCTTGTCAGCACCCTTGTCATTTGGAACAGCATCCCATCTCTGCTCCCCCACAATCCACATGACCCTGATATCTTTTAAGAAAGCTCTGAAAATCTGTTTTCTTCTAGCAGGTCCTTGGGCAGGATGACTTGTGACCCTCCATCAGATATGTTCTACTTTATTTTAATTTTATTTGCATTTCCTCAATGTGTTTTTTCATTGTTATGATTCGCCATTATTAGTTTGGTTTTATTATCTGTTTTTTTAAAATGTTACCTCAAGTTCATTTGCAATCAGGTGGCTTATAAACATATTTATAAGTATATGCATATTTATTTGTATGTCTGTGAGTATACCTAGATACACACACACATACACACACACACCCTCTGAATCAGTTTTTGACATCTGGTAACTGCCTGGGTTGGTCCTTGCAACAAGATTTCAGAACTGTTTTTTAATTTATTTATTTGCTTGTTTGTTTGTTTGTTTAGTCAAATGCTTACAATATAATAGAAATATGAATAAACATAAGTTTAAAATACATGAAATAAGAACTAATAATTGGGGACAATAGGACAGGGATGGTAGCACGATTGTGTGCTTATGCACTCCCCTTACAGACCTCTGAGGAATGGGGTGAGGTCGATAGAGGTTAGTTTGAGGGTAAAAGAGTGGGGTTTGAGCATTTGACAACAGAATCAGGTAGTGAGTTCCAGACATTGACCACTCAATGTTTGTCCTTGCTTCCTTCTTAGAGCTGAGAGAGAAGGACTGGCCCAGATAGCTCACACGCCCACCGAGTCCTTTTTGGAGAGGGGGCGGCATACAAGTCAAATAAATAAATAAATAAATAATAAATAAATAAATAAATAAATAAATAATTCTCTGGACATGAATCATGTGGACACATTGCAAATTAAGCGGGAAAATGGCTTACTAGAAAGCAAACCAACAAACTTTATCATTATTGAAAGAATACAAGGATGCCTCTGAGGCCCAAATCAGTGAAGAGGAATTCAATAAAATTTGAAATGTGAGGGTAGGAGCTGCCGCTCAGTGCTTTGCTTGAAAAAGTGCTTAAACCTGCCTGGAAAATCAAAACAAACAAAGTATACAGGGCTGATAATATCCAAAAGGGGATGACAGATAACCATAACCTTCACAGTTTTGGTCCTCATTACACCCATTATGGCAACCCCTTGTTAAAAAACATCAAGCATGCTATATAAGTGTTCAAATTATGCTCTCAAAATTCAATAAATTTTATGCTTATTTGTAATTTATCCATCATCCAATAAGTAAGCAGTCAGCATTCCTTGTGCAATTTGTACCATTAGTCAGGGAGATGGTTTCTCCTTCATGTAGTTTTTTTTTCTCTCCCTTTATGTTAATATTTTTATTAATCAGACCTATGACTGATTAATGTTTGAGGATCTTTTAAACTCTGTCTATATATTTAAATTATATAAAGAGTCGAGCCCAGTCTGTTTTCAAACCAATATTTATTATAACAAGCAGCTCAAAACAAATAAACACACAGAAAGAATATTCCTTTCTTCTTTCTTAGTTTCTTCCCCTCAGGTCTCTTTTAGTTCTACAACTACCTATGTAGTTGGAGTTTCTCTGTCCCTTTAGTCCTCAGATATAAAGTCAAATAGTCTTTAGCTTAGGAACACTTTCCTTTCCTTCCAGCTTGGTCATCAGAAAGTCTGAGGTAGATATTGAGAGAACTGATCGCCTATGCTGGACAGTCTCTTTTAAGGACAAAGGAGAACAACTCTCTAAGAAACCTTTAGACCTCTGGGAGAAATGTAGACCTCGCTCTCTCCTGAGGTAAATGCCAGTTGGGCAGCCCCTTAGAGGTGAAGGGGCGTGGCTTGTGATACCAGTGCAGGGCATGTGGTGTCACGCTGCCATTGGTGGATTTGATCTTCCTCCAAATCCAGACGAGGATCGCCAGAAGAGACGGCGGAGGTCATCCAGCCCACCCCTCTTCTCAAGCAGGAGACCCTTAGAGAATCATAGCCGGAAGGGACCTCGGAGGTCATCTAGCCCAACCCCCTTTTCGAGCAGGAGACCCTTAGACAATAATAGCTTAAAGGGACCTTGTAGGTCATCCAGCCCAACCTCCTTCTCCAGGAGGGGACACTTACAGAATCATCGCCAGAAGGGACCTTCGGAGGTCATCCAGCCCACCTCACTTCTCAAGCAGGAGATCCTTAGAGAATCATAGCTGGAAGGGACCTCGGGGGGTCCTCTAGTCCAACCACCTTTTCAAGCAGAAAACCCTTACAGAATCATAGCTGGAAGGGACCTCGGAGGTCATCTAGCCCAACCCCCTTTTCGAGCAGGAAACCCTTAGAGAATAATAGCTGGAACGGACCTTGTAGGTCATCCCCCAACCCCCTTTTTGAGCAGGAGACCCTTACAGAATCACAGCCGGAAGGGACCTCGGAGGTCATCCAGCCCAACCCCCTTCTTCAGCAGGGGACACTTACAGAATCATCGCCAGAAGGGACCTCGGAGGTCATCCAGCCCACCCCTCTTCTCAAGCAGGAGATCCTTAGAGAATGATAGCCGGAAGGGATCTCGGAGGTCATCTAGCCCAACCCCCTTCTCAAGCAGGAGACCCTTAGAGCTGGGAGGCCAGACTGGAGGGAATGGGCAGTGGGACTACAGGTAGTCCTCGATTTACAACAGTTCATTTAGTGACCAAAGTTGCGATGTCATTGAAAAAGTGACAGTATGAACATTTTTCACACTTATGACCATTTTACCATCCTCATCGTCACGTGACCGAGATTTGGATGCTGGGCAACTGGTTCATATTTATGACGGCCGCAGTCGCCCCCTATCACGTGAGCCCCTTTTACAGCGTTCTGACAAGCAAAGTCCATGGAGAAGCCAGATTCACTTAACAACCAAGTTATTCATTTAACAACTGCAATGAATCATTTAACAACTGAGGGAAGAACATTTGTAAATGGAGCAAAAAAACTCAGTCAACAAATGTCTCACATAGCAACAAACAATATGGGCTCAATTATGGTCATAAGTCGAGGACTATCTGTATTTATGTCTCTGGGCTTTGGAGGTCCTGCCCTTTTGTATGCAGACCCAGGTTCTGCCCAAATAAATCCCATGAACGATCGTGAAAATGATCTTTAAAATCTTTGGTGCCCTGGAAGAATTTCTGATCTGAAGAGCTTTCAGAATGGAGACCAAAAGGGGCCTTGGGGATTTTCCTGGTTAATTGATTTCCCAGCAGCATTTTATTCATTTTCTTTTCTTTTGATTCTTTTAACCAATTTAGAACTAAACAGTGACTTATTGTGATTTTTTCCCCTCGTTGTTAGTAAAGTTTTATGTCTTGTGAATTGAGCCAGTCCTCCAGGGAAGGGCTGGAAAAACTGATGATCCTCAGTCAGGAGTTTGCATGATGGAAGCTGAAATAATTTTCTTTGTTTAATCTTTGGTTCACCAGAGGGGCCTTAAAGGTGACAGGACCCTCCCCACAGAGGATGAGTTTGGGGAGAGGACCCCAGCTTAGCCTCCCCCCACAATATGGGTGTTTTCAGCAGGAACTCCCAATCATCCCCAGTGGGGGCAGGGTGGAGAGGCTCCTGGGTTTCTATAGGGTGAGGGGAATAATAGAATAGAATAATAGAATAGAATAGAATAGAATAGAATAGAATAGAATAGAATAACAGAGTTGGAAGGGACCTTGGAGGTCTTCTAATCCAACCCCTGCTTAGGCAGGAAACCCTACACTTCAGACAAATGGTTATCCAACATCTTTTTAAAAACTTCCAGTGTTGGAGCATTCACAGCTTCTAGAAGCAAGTTGTTTCACTGATTAATTGTTCCAACTGCAGGAAATTTCTCCTTAGTTCTAAGTTGCTGAATTCTGGGAATTGAAGTGCAAATGGCTGAGTCTGAGGAACTAACTCTGATTTAGGCCTTTCCGTTGAGAGTCCCTGATCATGGAAAGAGTTGAGTAGCCAGGATCACAATCCCCTCCCAAGTTGGCTGAGGGGCATTTCTACCTGACAAAGTGCAGGATCAGCCCCAGAGGAGGACAGGTTTCAGAGCAGCTTTGGGGAAAGTGAAGGGTGAGATTCAGAGGAAATCTGGTCCAATGGAAAGCGTCCGTCAATGATGCTTTCAGGGCCCTAACTGGGTTGCTGAAATGAAGCAATCTTGGGATAATCCCAGTGAAATTCTCTGAGAAGTGAGGGGAGCCCTTCTGAGTCCTGGGTTCAAGGCGGATTCTGCTCAGATGGCTGAACTCTGGGAGGGAGGCAGGTATTTCCAGTGATGGGAAGGGGGACAGGAGGAAGATCTGGGGTCTCCGTGGCTTCATTGCTGCTCCTTTCCCTTTGCCTTCCCACTTTTGGGTTTCCCCTAAGGATCCCATGGCTCTACCTTCCCCTCCCCCAAGGCCATGTGGCTATTTCGCCAGGATATGAGTTTCATATTATTTTGTTAATTTTATAATTAATGCAAATTAATGCAAATTTTTACATGCAAATTTGTACATGCAAATTTTTAATTAAGAACCCCCCCCCGCCGCCGCTAGAATTGTATTTGCTAAAAACTGAAGAAATGATAAGACACCTACGCAGGAGGAAGTGATTAAGAAGATCTTGGATTGTGCCGAAATGAGTAGATTAACATTTGAAATTAGGGACCAAGAAGAAAAGCAGTTTTATAAGATATGGAATATGTTCTATCAATGGTTAGACAAAAAGTTTGGTAATATATTTTTGGGAATATAAAGATAGATAGAACTGTTAGAAACAATATAGAGATTATAATATGATAAAGGATTAATGATAATGATTATAGTTTTTCCTTTTTGTAATATTGAGTATGAATAATGAGGGAAGGCACTGTGATTTTTGACCGACCGACATACTTGAAATTGATATGGATCTATGTGTTGTATGTTTGTTTGTTATGTTTGTGTTTTTGGAAAAATAAAACCTCTTATAAAAAAAAAAAGAACCCCCCAATGGTGTCCCGCTTTACCAATGTTAAAATCTGGTCACCTTACATAAGAAAGATCTCCAGGTAAAGCTATAGCAATTGCCAAAAGCCCTTTTAAGGGCATAAATCATCCAGCAAGGGTCAACCAAGCCTGGAACTCAGGACAGCCGACAGAGTTGCCCTCATGGGAGTCTGACAACCAATTAGAATACAAGGTCCGTTTCAAATCCCAGCAGAGGGCATAAAACCCAGGCACTCTCAGCACCTCAGCCCTTCTTGATCTTCTCCTTCACCTTGAAGCATGTGATCATCTTTCTCTGGAGCTCCAGACCATGGTCCTGTTCACCATTAAACTTTCCAAGCAGCCTCCATGTTTCCAGTGTCTTTTCCCCACTTTGAACTGAACCCAGAAGGATATTTCTTTCAACACTACTTAAACCAGGATTCCCAAACTTGGTAACTTTAAGACTTGTGGACTTCAACTCCCAGAATTCTCCAGGCAGCTGACTGGAGAATTCTGGGAGTTGAAGTCCACAAGTCTTAAAGTTGCCAAGTTTGAAGACCTCTGACTTAAACCTTAATACAACACCCAGATATTTAAGTAACACAGCACATAATTTTGTATGTTAAACGAACCATAAAGTGGAAGAGGGAAAATATTTGTGAGAAATATTTACTGTGTTTTTGCTTGTCAAACATAAAAGGCCATTGGACACTCCATAAAGGTTGTGACAGAAACAGAAGTAATGAAGCAGCAGCTAGGCAAACTGCTGAATAGTCTGAATTATGCTTTGGAAATTGGGTAACGTATGCTCTGAAATTGAGCAAATGAATGAGACCTAAAGGTGAGCTGTTCTCTACAAAATCCACTCTGAACTTACCACACTAAGCCTGGCATTAAAAAGCAGAGCAACTTACTAGTTTTGAAGAGGAGGATATGGAAGAAAGAAAGAAGATTGGCTCCAACAGTTTTAGGAGACTGCATAGTTTTGATTACCCAGTGCATTCCCAAGGCAGGAATCAAGACTATATTAGCTCCAAATGTTCTTTTTGCTAAACACTGAATCCAGGCATACTGGGTGGCTGGATGCTCCCAGGAGGCTGCAGGAAGGCCTCCTAGGCCCAAAATGGGGCCTAGCAAGCCTCTCTGGAGCCTCTTGGGAGCTAAAATGGGGTTCGGGGGCGCCAAAAACGCTTCATTTTTAAAAACAGCAAGCAAGTCCATTGTTAAGTATGGAATTCCACCCCGAATCTCGTCCTGGCATCCGTTTTTGCATTGGGGCTCAAAAAAATATCACCCTATACTAAGGTGACCAGATTTTAACATTGGTAAAGTGGGACACCATTGACTGGGGGGGTGTTTCTTGATTAAAAATTTGCATGTAAAATTTGCATTAATTTGCATTAATTATAAAATTAACAAAAATAATATGAAACTCATATCCTGGCGAAATAGCCACAGGGCCTTGGGGAGGGGATCCTTAGGGGAAACCCAAAAGTGGGAAGGCAAAGGGAAAGGAGCAGCAATGAAGCCACGGAGACCCCAGATCTTCCTCCTGTCCCCCTTCCCATCACTGGAAATACCTGCCTCCCCTCCCAGAGTTCAGCCATCTGAGCAGAATCCGCCTTGAACCCAGGACTCAGAAGGGCTCCCCCTCACTTCTCAGAGAATTTCACTGGGATTATCCCAAGATTGCTTCATTTCAGCAACCCAGTTAGGGCCCTGAGACCATCATTGACGGACGCTTTCCATTGGACCAGATTTCCTCTGAATCTCACCCTTCACTTTCCCCAAAAGCTGCTCTGAAACCTGTCCTCCTCTGGGGCTGATCCTGCACTTTGTCAGGTAGAAATGCCCCTCAGCCAACTTGGGAGGGATTGTGATCCTGGCTACTCAACTCTTTCCATGATCAGGGACTCTCAACGGAAAGGCCTAAATCAGAGTTAGTTCCTCAGACTCAGCCATTTGCACTTCAATTCCCAGAATTCAGCAACTTAGAACTAAGGAGAAATTTCCTGGCAGTTGGAACAATTAATCAGTGAAACAACTTGCCTCTAGAAGCTGTGAATGCTCCAACACTGGAAGTTTTTAAAAGGATGTTGGATAACCATTTGTCTGAAGTGTAGGGCTTCCTGCCTAAGCAGGGGGTTGGACTAGAAGACCTCCAAGGTCCCTTCCGACTCTGTTATTCTATTCTATTCTATTCTATTCTATTCTATTCTATTCTATTCTATTATTATTCCCCTCACCCTATAGAAACCCAGGGAGCCTCTCCACCCTGCCCCCACTGGGGATGATTGGGAGTTCCTGCTGAAAACACCCATATTGTGGGGGGGGCTAAGCTGGGGTCCTCTCCCCAAACTCATCCTCTGTGGGAGGGTCCTGTCACCTTTAAGGCCCCTCTGGTGAACCAAAGATTAAGCCCCCCTGAACTGTCTTCTGGGCTGTCCACCCCTACGGCCCCTGTGGAAAAATGTTTAATTCTGAAAATGCATATGGGGAAAGCACATTACACACAATTGCCTCGGATTTTGTTCTAGCACAGGCAAATTTTTTGTTGAATAACTTTTTGATCTGAAGGAATGATTGTGATTAATAGTATGAAAAGACATAACTCCTTCTGCTAATGCTAATTTCTTTTCTTCGTCTCCATAAGTTGTTTTCCGAAAAAATTCCTGTATTTTGGAGGAAGATGCAGCAGTATTTAAATATCTTTTATGTTTCTGTGTCTCCAAGTGCTTTGAAATATCATTCTTCCCGCCGTGCAAAATAGAAAATTCACCATTACATTTCTCACATTTTACCATGTAATCGCTTTTGGTTTTTTAATAAAAGGAAATTCACTTCTTCGATCATCGTTGAATTTGCATCCTCTTTTCTTACTCATTATGTTAAAAATCTAAAAAAATAATTTAAAATTATATTATAAATTATTATATACATATTGCTTAAAACACAGTAAGTAGGTACATAATTACATGAACATATTTTATTGTTAGTTTGTAAATTAAATTGATTTGATTATTATAAAGTAACTATATTTTAAAAATTATTTTAATTTTAATCCTATATTTCTTTCTAAATAATAACAATACTAACTTTGACTCCTAGCGACTTGCACTGCAAGTGTTAGTGAGAGGTGTTAAGAGGTTCTTTGGTTAAGCTGTTTACTGTTGGCTTGTTTGACTGAGGATTTTTTTTAACTTTTATTTTCCCAGTTTGCTAACAATCTGGTTTTTAATTTCTGGATGTTAATGAAATGGGTTTAAATACTGCAGGATAATTTTAAAGTTTGTGGGTAGCACTGAATTCTGGGAAAGGTGGCATATTACTAAACTGAATTTTGGGATATCTAAGAATGGATTTGTTCAGGTGTCCAATTTTCAAGACAAAAGTAAAAGTATATTGTGTGGTCTGCTTGCTTTTGGAGTATGGTAATATAGTTGTTTGCTCATTGGTTTCTTTAAAGAAGGAACATGACTCCAAACTATATGGCTACAGCAAGAAAAACTGGAGTAAAAAATTAAAAGAATCCGCACAGACTATTATTCAAACTGTGTTGAATCACATAGAAAACTGGATGATTCAGAGACCCAAAATAAACTTGGCAAAATCTGTAATATTGGGATTCAGGAACTGCTTACTAATAATAAAACAACAACACAAACACAACGAAAACCCCTCTGAGGCATGTGTAGGGATTCAATAACCAGTCATTTCAGTGTCCAAAGATGTCTGCCCACATACGTGGTGTTTATTACTTTTATACCATTTTTACAAGCAGAAAAGAACAGCATAGATACAGCATTGGGATTGGAGAATAGATCCACATGGGTGAAACCCCTCAACCACATTGGTGCAACCTCCCAACCAATCCATAAGACTAGTGGTGATGTTAGTAAATGATATCACCTGTACACCTGGAAACTCAGAGACATCCCATCCCCATCCCAACAGATAAGAGAATGAATAGAAGATGAGCTCATGGGATAGCAAAAGAGGCCCCCTCCACCAGGCTGCAGTGTGCTGCCAGCTACTAGTGTCATCCAGGGAAACTCAGTGGCCACCACATTTCACTCCTTCCATTTTAAATTTTTTTAATTAAAGGCGAATCAGAAAAGAAGTTAGGAGAGGATTCATAAGAATCATTAGAAGAGCATGCTTGCAGTTGTTTATATAGGGCATATACTTGAGCCTGAGGCAAGGTAGGAGAGGGTTTGGGACGAAAAGCTGTGATACATATATTGCAAAGGGAAGGAAGACATTGAATAAGGCAGCATCCACTAATTAAATCACAAATAATGACTACATAGCATAGAATTTTTCCCATTTAGCCTGTGGGCAACCAAGCCCAAAAGCTTTCCACCAAGATCCTAATTTATCAATTTTCAAATCCAAGGCCAAATTGTTGAAAATATTAAGCTGGTGCTGGATGGTTCATGACCCATCAAACAAATTAAAACAATATCGATTTTGTAGAATAGCCTTCTTCACCACTTGCATCTTATGGTTGATTGTTGAGATAACTGAAGAAGTAACATTGTTTTTGCTAAATTACATAATTGTTTTTGCTAAATTACATGCAACAGAGTTAATGTTAAGGTGAGCGTGAGCAGCAATTGCTGGCACGCCCACTATAAACAAAGCTAGCACTACGTATTCAGCTTTATTAAGTAAGGTTGTTTCAGAGTCACAAGTGTTATCTAGCATGACCCCTCGTTGAGAACGATTCGAATGATGAAGTTGTTGTTTAGAAAGCAAAACAGGAATCAGCCGACTGAGGCAGCAAAGTACTTCACTAAGATTAGCAGGAATATAATTAAAAGTTTTTGACCACATGTTTCTTGACCACATGTAAAACTATCCTTGAGGTAGCCAAACATGGGAAAAGTGAAAGAAGTCTCTTCCAAAGCTGTGCAGTTCAAAGCAGGTGAGCTAAGACGATGACAGTGAGGTTTTTTTACTTGAAGATGTACAATTAACTACTTTTGCACAAGTTATATTTATAGGGACCGCTACCATTGAGGTGTGTAAAGCAATTGCATCAAGGTGTGGATAATAAGCAGCAAATCCCCAATTAGATATAGTCTTATAG